>OY744505.1:2830250-2979224 GCA_963556185.1 Pseudopediastrum boryanum | reverse complement strand
AGGGTTAGGGTTAGGTTTGAAATTGCAAACCCTAATTCTAATTCAGTATTATGTACACAGTCACATTGCATGTGCCGGCTACTTTCCATCTCACTGCATTTCTTTGATTGCCCTCCTCCTCCTCCCCTCCCCCCCCCCCCCCCGCCAGGGAAGCCTACATCCAAGACACCAAACTAATCAAGGCCCCCCCAAATTGCCAAGTCCTCCCCATTGCCATCCGAGGCTTCCCCATCCCCTTCCTCATCACCACCGCCCCCATATCCCGTCAAGGACCAGAGGCAGGGGAGCTGCTGTATCACTATGGTTATGAGTATTGGCGCCTAGCAGCTGATGAACAGCATGTCACACAACAATGGGAGAGAGCGCTGGATGAGACTGAGAGGCTGACGGCTAGCTTGAGGCTGTCGGGGGGTGTTAGTGGGATGGGGGGGAGGGGGGCGGCAGGAGGGGAGCCGTCTGTGCAAGGGGGAAGGGGATGGGGACAAGGGGGAGCAGCAGCAGCAGGAGGAGCAGAGGGAGAGGAGGAGGGATGTGTTTCTGAGGCTGGGAGTACTGCTGGGGGAAAAGAGCAGGTGAGGATTGAGGGGACACCAACTGGAGGGGGGGTGGGCAGAGAAGGGGGAAATTTCCTCTTGCAGAGGTTAAGGCAGTGGGCCCTTCCCTAATACAGATAGCCCCCTACCATTTGGAGCCCAGAACACATAAGCGGGTGGGTAAGTTACCCACCCACCGATGTTATCTTGGGGGTGGGGAAGTAGTTTATGTGAGGATTAAAGTAAGGCTAGGAGTACTGCAGGAGCAAAACAACAAGTGCAAGGGAGGTGGGGGCATGCAGAAGGACGTATTGAAGAAGGGCCAGGGGGGTGCTATGAGCGGGTGGCAGGCATGCAGGGGAGGTAGGTAGGAAGAGGTATGAGTGAGATGACAGGGGGGCCATCTAGGGAAAAGGGTGGGGGAATACGAGGTGCAATCATATGAAGACGGGAGACTGGCGGGGGGGGGGGGCTCTTTAGGAGGGGGGGGGGGCAGTCTGAGGGGGTGCAGCATGCATAGAGAACCTGGCAATTTACCACTTACTCTGAGCCATGAACCCGAGGTTCTAATTCTCTCATGCTGCTGACCTGTCGCTGCAAGCTTGCTGGGTGCCTGCAGACCTCCCATGAGAGGATTTCCTCCATTACAGTCACTTTCCGGCAGGAGGGGGGCCTTATCGAGGAGTGGCCCAGGGTGTAGGGCCTAACTGGAGTCCAGGGTACAGCTGGGTTTGGCTCAATGCATCCTCATATGCTGCTAGGACGCTGATCCAAGCCAGTGCTCGCTGATCATTGTAAAAGTAAATTGGAAAATTGTTTTGAGTAAAAGTGCATCCGGTCTGTCAAGAAGTGAAGTCTTTGTATCAGGCTTATGTTCACAGGTGTTTTCAGTGCACCTGCCAGCCATTCAACTCGGCGATCAGCTCTTGGACAAGATATACCTTTGAAAAGGTGGTTGCAACTTTCTTCCTTGCTGTCTTTTTGACCTCTTGATAAATCCAACCACTCCAGCTTTGTTCTTTGCATTCTGCATCTTTGTGCTCCAGCATTGCATGCCCAAGCCCCCTGCTTTTCCCCCTTCATTTCTCCTGATTTGAATACCTGTACAAGACCTACAAGTATTGACATGCTGCTGAATTCATATTCCGCAGGAAGGAGAGGCAGCAGTAGACAGTGCTCCCGCAACCGCCCACACTGCCCCTCCTCTTCCCGCCGCCCCTGCCGCCCAAGTTTCCTTTCTTTCCACAACACCACCACCACCACTACCACCAGCAGCAGGAAGAGGCCCCGCCCCCACCCTCCCCTCAGGCAAAGTCCACGTCCCTGGTCTTTTCACACGAGCCCCCGTGGCGCCTAACATAGCCCTCCTTGCTAACAACTACGAATCCAAGCTCCTCTCTGCCTTACAAGCCGCGCCAAACCAAATGCTCAAAATCGGTGCGTTGCCGAAGGCCGGCCGGGAGCTGTCGCAGTATACGGATCGTTTGCACTTTGTGCTGGATAGGTTGGTTGACCGTGTGATGGTGTTGGGGACGGCAGGGGATAAGGCCACTGCTCTGCTCCTGCCTGAGCCCTCTGAAGAGCTGAAGAGGTACCGGAGCATGGTGGCAATACAACAGCAGCAGGTGGAGGTGATGCAGCAGCAGCAGCAGCAAGGACAGCTGGGAGAGCACCAGCAGCACCAGCAGCAGCAGGGGCCGGCAGGGCTGAGGCAGGTGCAGCAGCAAGCTGGCCAAATGCAGCAGGTGTTTGGGACGGGAGATGGTGCACGGGGAACGTCTGAGCAACAGCCGCAGCAGCAGGTGGGGGCGGTTGGCCAACATCCACAAGATCAACAGCAGCCACTGAGACAGCAAGGAATGCAATGGAGACAGGAACAGCAGGTGGGAATGTGCCAGGCTCAACAACTACACCAGGAGAAGCCAAGGGAGCAGCAGCAGCAGCAGCAAATGCTACGTCCACCCCTACCACCACAACAGCAGCAGCAGCAGCATGCTGAAGGCAGAGGATGGCAGAGGCACCCAACGAAGGAGGGGGCAGGGGATTTGGACAGACCACGGCAGGATGGACCATACAAGCAGCAGCAGCACAGGGCAGCTTTCCCATCCCAGCAGGCAGGTTATCCAGGACATCAGCACCAGCAGTACCAGCAGGGGGAGGTGCCGCACGGTGGGGCCAGGGGTCCTAGGGAGCAACAGCAACAGCAGCAGGGTGGCTGGGGACAAGGGCAGCAGGTGTATCGCAGCAGCACCAGTGCTGGTGGTGGTGGTGATGTCAGGAGGGGAGCAGGGTCTAGCAGGTACAGTCAGCAGCAGCAGAGGGAGGTTCAGCAGCCACAAGATCAGCAGCAGCAGTACCAGAGGGATGAGCCACGGGGGTCTTGGCAGCAGCCGAGGTTTAGTGCTGAGCCTTATGACACCAGACCTGAGCAAGGGTTTAGGGATGGGCCGGCTGGACATAGGGGAGATCGTGCATCAGGGTACAACTGGGATGCTAGGGAGAATCAAGGAGGGAGGAGGAGCCCCCCAAGAAGGGGTCACCAGGACAGGAGGCGAGGGGGTGACAGCTACGGTCAGCAGTATGGCGTGGGGGAGTCGGAGAAGAGGCAGAGACGTTAAGGGGTGCCTGGGGGCCGCAGATGTCGAAGCAGTTGAATGCTAAAGGAGGGGATCCTGGAATTCATAAATTGGGCGTGTTTAATAGGAAATACGGCTTTGTTCGTTCTTAAGAGAGGTTGTTTACTCCCAAGGGTACTCAGTGAGGTCTCCATGGCTGTCGACAACTCTGCGTTTTGACTGCTGTGATTTCCAAATAGTCAGCATGCTATTCACTCCAACCCGGATACCAGGTGGACTCCCACACTTCTGAGTAGTCACCTTGAAGGGCATGGAGCAGGTCGACATTCTGTATGCGCTTGCTAAGGTTTCAAGATTGCACTATCCAACAAATCTTGGAAGGTCGCTTCTCACCACGTGCGATATCCGAAGCTAAGAATATTTGTAAGCAAGCTTCCCGTTAACAGCTAGGTCCAGTCACTGTTGATGCGGTGCCAACTGTTGATGCGGTGCCAACTCAGGAAATTCAGTTTGACGATGGCTTGTTAGCGGTATAAGAGTCGGGCCACAACATTCCCCATAAGAGGGACTGTACGACACCTGTCTAGAGTTGGCCATATTTGCATCAGACTCCTCTTGAAAGGCATCAACATGGCTCGCCTTCTGTTCGCATGCGCCCTAGTGGCCTGTTGCGGTATGCTCAACTTCACAAGTGTCAGAGGCCTAACACATTGGCTTCATTGCTAACAATGGTATTCATCTGCAGCCGCTACTGCGTTGGCACTTACCAAAGATCCACCAAAGGGGGCAACCTTCGTTGAGGTAAGCCAGAGGATCACCTTGCGCTTTTTTGAGATGCCACCAAATACACAGCACTTGTGCCATGATAGCGTTAACATGTAGCTTGCAATGAGACCAGTAGTATTCAGCTGATCTTGATTTTGGTCATTTATTCGAACAGGTAACGATGTCGATTGACAACGCCCCAGACGCAGTGAGGAAGCAGCAGGCCGTCATTGAGAGGTAAGCACGACAAGCTGCTATTCAGATCGGCAATGGGGTACACAACAGCACCTGCATCATCCTTGATTGCCCATATGCGGAGAATCTTTGACCAACCTCCGGCATTGCTGACAGTCCTATGCAATGGAGTCTAGGGCAATCCGAGCGTGCCCCTGCAAGCTGCTGAGCACAATCATGAAGCCTTGATGCTCATTGAACAGTGATGTCAATCTTCATCGCAGGGAGCTGGCAGCAAACATCTGCAAGCAGGGCAAGCCAACTTTCGTGTCAATCAAGGATGCATCTGGCCTCACGCAAGGCGCCCATCAAACCACGGTGAGCTGGTACAATCCCGTAATCCACCACCGGACTGGCCTCATGCTCCCAGTCAGACTTGAAACTCTCCCAAGCGCTAAACAGTAAATTGCCGACTTTGACCAACAACTCCAGCAACCTTGTATGTCACTTTTGCTACTCCATGCAGTCTTGCCATGATATACTTGCCTAGCCTGGCAAAACAGTTCGAACTGCCTCTGCTCCACCACATACTACTCTAATGGACCCCAACAACCTCTTCCCCTGCTAACATACCTTTCTTATGTTCTTCCATGCCTTCAGCTTGTGTACCATTGCCCTGGCAAGGACCTGGAGCAGATCTATGATGATTGCGATGATGACCTTACTAACAAGCACCAGCTGAAGGATGAGGTGAAGGATGCAACCACCCCTGGTAAGTCAGAGCTGTGTGCACCGGGCATGGCGTCAGCTGTCCATGCACAATCAGAAGTTAGGTTGCCTGTGTTAATGGTGGTCTGGAAGCCATTGTGTTTGGATCCATCCGATGGTGTGTTTGGTCATTTCGGCCTAGCAGCCCTTTGCGGTTGCCACACCTTGAATGTTTGTTGTTGTTGTTGTAATGAGGGACAGCAGGACGATGGTACACACTCCTGAAAATTGTGCACTGGGAATTGTCTAGGTGTGCGGGCAGAATCAGAGGCACATCAGAACATAGCTCTTGGTATACCTCTGGGAAAATGGAAGCACTGAGCATGCCAGCCCCAGAACATGTGGCCTAAATGCACAAGTGGCTTTCAATGGAGGGCGAGCCGCCCGCACCATGTTGTCCTGTCATTAATGCTGTTCATAAACCACCTTTTCCAAAACGCTGTGACGCTCAATACGTACACTTCACTACACCTTCCTTTTCAGCAACTGCTGGTTCGTTCTTACCAACATCCTTCCCTGTGCTGCTGCTGCTCTATGTGGTGCTCCAGACATTGAGATTGAGAGTGTGAAGTGCAAGTACGGCCCCGTAACGGGTACGGGCCTCCCCGCCACTGCTGCCGTCGCTGTTGCCAACGCTACCACCACTGCCACTAATGCTGTCACGAACGCAGCTACAACCGCGGCTACTGCTGCCACAACCGCGGCCACTGCTGCCACAACCGGGGCCAATAATGCTGCTTCTGGCCTGAGCATGGCTGCTGCTGCTCTGCTGGCACCCATGGCAATGGTGATGGCACTCCTATAAGTTGGCAGTCTCGGACTACATTCCGCTTGAGAGAGATGCAAGATGACTTTGGGTAAGAATTAGTTACTGCACTGCAACGTGACCCTGACCGACAGAACTGCACTTTGTGGTTTCTGGGCATGCTGTTAGTGTCTGAATCTAAGCAGCCCAAAGTTGTTGCACGGCGATGGGAACAGAGGGTAGAGCATACAGTTATGTTGTTGTCTAGTATTGCCTGTAAGTTGATGGTTGTTCCCAGTTGGCAAACATGGCAGGAGCTGATCCCAGTTGCTGCATTCTGACGCAGCGGTTTTGTGTAAACCGCATGTTCCAGGGGTGTAGGAGCCATGCTGCATTGTTCTGCAGCTGGAAGAGTGGAAGGACAGGTGGTCTGCTACAATGCTGTGCACTGTAGCTCGGGGGTGAACATAGGATGGGTCTCCTGCTTGTTGTAGTTAATGGACTTTTGCAGCAGGGGTTATGAAAACAGCACATGCGCATCTTTCTCGGGCCGACTGGATGAGGCAAAGTTTTAGAGCCATCGAGTTGACGAACCAAATACAATGAGCGAGGTTAGGGTTGTGCCCTCCCCCTCTGTTACACCAATGGTTGAGTATTACAAGAACTGATTGTGCATATGGCTGCAACTGGCTGCAAGGACTGCTTATGTGCGTGGGGCGGCAATGTCCCAACAATTGGCCAAATCTCCATCAAGTGAAGTGAGATGTTCCTATGGCATATGGTGGAGTGTGTTGTCTCGGACCCGGATTTCAAAGATTGTTTGTTTGTTGAGGTCTGCCATGCGACCTGTTAATATGACGGGATCACTAGTACTACTATAAATACAGCAGGGGCCTGTTGTGTGTTGTGCATGTGTGTATCAAGCAGACATGTGTTTTTGATGCATGTAGTCTTGATGATTCAGTGTGTGCCAGGGCAGCAATGAGTGCAAGCCAACTTTCTGCTATAGAAGTTAGTTGGGAAGGCTGTGTTTGTAGGAGTCTTTTTGGCGGTCTACAGCGGTTACAGTCTGTCCATCCAGCTCCCGCCATATGTAAAACTGACATGAATGCATCAGCCGCTGCTCTGCCCAAAGCGGGTGCCTGGGAAGCAGGGGTCTGCACCTGGTTTTACTTGGCACTGATGGTCATCTATGAAGGCCATGGTATCCTAGTGAGCAAGGCAGTCATGACACTACGTCCTCACACCGGGCCGTGTGCACACCTCTTGCCAGGCAACAACAGATATCCGCTTGCCGGCAATGGTTTGCTGAAAAGCCGCTGAACATAACATATTAGCTCACATGAGGTTGATGGCACCATCACGCGTGCCGATGGGTTTGCCAATGTAAGATTCACACACTCAGGCTATCTGTGGCATTGTGCGAAACTGCACAACGTTAACTACCAACTCCCGAAGGGCACTACATGGCAGGGCTAGCATATTTCTTATCAGCCTTCCTCCCCACCCCACCGGCCCCGGTGGTAATCAAACATATCTAATACTGACCTTCCGGAAGCAAGACGTCTGGCATTGTCCACCACATCATTACCACCCGACTGGTGGCAACACCTACAGACCCAAACGCAGACGGCAACTAACATAACTGAACTTCCACTGTATACCAGCTTCCACATGCACACTGTTCAACTAGCAGCTTCGCCGCGGAACCCTGAATGCAGGAAATGCTCTGTCTACTCGCTGGACATTTGACTGTACCATACGGAGGTCGGCAGAACGCCTGCATAATTAGCTCCAACCTATCAACCCTTGGTGTTTGCAACGGCCCCATCAGCAGGCCCCAAGTGCCATGTGAAGACACACTAAGAGATCCAATACCATTGCAGTGGCCATAGAAACTCACATGCACAGGTTATGGAGCAACCACCGTCGGTATACTTATTAACAAAGAGAGAGAGAGAACTACGGGGGGGAAATCCCTTCTTGCATATGTTAAGGGAGTGGGGGGAGTGGGTATACTTATCAACAAGGGCCTTCCAAACAGCTGCTACATAACAGCCTTGACCCGACCCAATCACCCAGCACATGTGTAGCAAGCCTAGAAGTTATATTGAGTGAGCGTTCACAACATTGGAGTGGGCACACCAGGGCAGACCACTGGCTTCCACGCATTGGTCACTGTGGCACTAGGCTCTCCCCCGGCCCCCTCCAAAAGAGACAGAGGTCTGCCAAAAGTGCACACACAACACTCATCACAGAGCATGAGCACGAAAGAGCGGGGACCTACCATGTCTCGGCAGCCCCAGGACCTCTTCCAACTGTCCACAAAGACCATGACTCAAAAGCAACAGAGCATCACCATACAATACAATACAAGTTGGGGGACTGAAACCCCTCCCGGCACTAGCCAGCAGGCCAACTACGAGGCCCATGGGAGACTCATGCTTAAAGCCAACATTTTTGTATTTGTAGGCCATCAAGGCAACTCCATTTGAAGAAGCCACAAGGGAAAGAGCATGGACCATACGACAAAACCCTTCTGCCAAAGAGAACAGCAGATCACACTGCAAAAACAGCATGTTACTGTTATCAGCACCATAACACTACCACATACCGGAGTCTGCCATGCAACCTACACGTGCAATGTACAAGACTACAGATAGAATGGGTACTGGACTGCCCAACACACCAAAACCCCCTAAAGACAAGAAAAAAGGTATGCAGGCATCAGCTCACTATGTGCATCGCAAGGTAAACTTCAGTGCAATCCTGCACCATTGGCTATACAATCAACATAATGGGGTCGTGTGAAAAAACATGACTGAGGATGCACAACACATGTACCACATGCAAGGGTCCATGATGACATTCCAGCTGTGTGGCACACATATACTTTTTTGAGTCAGGGTGCAGATATCATGCGAAGACACCTCAGACATACTTGCTGAATGCCAAGCAAAAGCTGACCCAGACATAAGCATATAGGCAGAAGTGGGTGTGGGTGTCAACGCTGTGACACGAGCACAGGCCAACGACTGCTCAAGGGGCACACATAGCCTTCAAAAGAAGCCAAGCAGGCTCAGTATGCATGTGATGGAGAAGCTGAGCAGGCGTGCACACCAACGCAAGGTGCTCGCACCTGAAAGTCCTTGTGTCTGAGAAACACAAACGTCCACACCCGGTGGTGCACAAGGTAGCACCATAAATGCAGGTGAGGCTGCTAGGGTCCAGTGTCTCAAGCACGAATGCACAGAGTCAATGAAGCAACCCAGCGAAAACAATCTGGCAAGGCCAGTGGGCTGGGAGACATGCACACATGCAGAGCTAATGCTATGCGAAAGCACTAATGATCCCAGATAACAGACAGGTGGACTGTGCACAACTGAACACGCTGCTAAGCTTGATGCAACAAACTGGCAGGGCCAGCGGCAGGAGCACCCATGTAAAGCATCCTTCAAACAAGAGAGGCAACTGCAACATGGGCTGCATCATAGGACAGCTACACTGCAGGTATGATCATGCTGGTGTTCGGAGAACCGACCACTATGCTGCAGGGTCCAAAGCTCAAATCAACAATTCTAATCTGGCAGAGCCAGTGGTTGGCAAGCCAGACACACATGCAAAGCCGCTGAAGTGCAACATGCACTTTTTCCCAAGGAGGCAGGACATGCAGCCAGGCATGCTCTCTGATCCAGTAACAAGATACAACATTGAAGGCGTGGCAACTTACCGCACGAGGGCCGCTGGTGGGAGGTACAGTAATCCCTGGGCACGGGCCCAAGCAGTACCAGCACCACAGCTGCCAGTAGCACATGGAACTCCTTCACTGAACCACAGGCATCCCCTTCTTCCCTTTGAAAAGCAGCTAGACCACGTGGCGCATGCTTGCTGCACTGCGTTTCTGCCCCAGAACTATTGCCTTCCTTACCCCAAATCTGCTAACACACGCAGTACACTTGGTACACTCACATGCACGAGAATATGCTGTCACATCAATCAATAAATCAATCAAAACGCAAAACCAGCCATGCCAAAAGGTCTCTCAAGACTCAAGCAGCACACCGCCTCCAGTGAAGTGGAGTCACACAACCCCATGCCAGCCAACCATATGAATATCCCTCATACAGGTGAACCACTTAGGCCACAAAATACACTGCAAACATAGAGTTGAAGCCATATGCAACGACGTGCATATCAAGAGGGCAAATCAAATTGGAGCCCTACACTGACTGAACCATGGGCAGAGCAGATCCCTCCGGATTAAGCAAATCCCTGGTGCCGTTGTCTCCCACCAAAACAGGTTCACCCCTTCTGCTGCTGCAACTGCAGCCGGCTCTGGGAAAGCAAACGGTGAAGATCACATGCCGCTTGCTATTGGAATGTTAACCTAGTAGCACAGCATAAAGCAGCGTCTGATGGGACTTGCTGCTGCGACAGTATCACCTACTGCAGAGGTGTGGTGAGGAGGGCAGTACACAACAAGACAAGAGCGCAAAGTAAAGCATTAACCCACCGTGACCATATACCACTGCATGGGAGACCAAAGCCAGCATGCACTATATTATTATTACATTTCATGATATGCCATAGCAATAAGTGCCATAGGCCCCGCACCTCAAGCTGTCACAAAGAACAGCGAGGTGGAACAGAATACGGGTAAACTTCGACATGTATGACAAACTATATGACGTACTTCTTGAAACAATATCCATATGGATCGCTCTCGGCGTGAATGGACAGGATCTTAAGGCAACAATTAGGCAATTCACTTGAAACAACGAAACTGCTCCACTGGATATACACAACCAAACAAAAGAAAGAATGCAGCAAAGAGAAGAAAGCCCCATGGAAGCGCAAATGCAGATAACAATGGTGGGTGGGCGAGATGCCCACCCAACTCTTGGTATGCCCCATGGTAGAGGCCACGAGGCCAGGTCTCCTGACCTCAGTTGTAGGAACATGACTATTGCTCCCTTGTATCCAGCTAGGTCCCACTCCAGCCATAGCCCCAACCTGGAATGTACCTTACATCGTGCACACGATACAGATAGCCCGAACCCCTAGGCCCCTAAAAACAGAGACCCAAAGGTGTAAGAGAGCGACCAACACAGCGCCGAGAGCCTAAATACTCCACACAATGCACAAAGGTGCCTACCGCTGCGAAGCTCATACGTAACCCGAGAAGCACTCGGGTGGCACCCAAACCCATAAAGACCTAAACCCTGCATCTCCAACCATACAAACACACCAAGATGACAGCTTTGCATACAGAAGAGGCTTATGGATAGGAAGGACTGGCTGTACCCTTACATCAGTTGCCTCTCCCTCAACTTACGCAGGCTGGGACTGTGGCAGAGGCTCTGCCTCTTCCTCAGTTACTCAACTAGCCTGGCGTAGCTCTTCTTCTTCTTCATATGAATTGGCAGGGCACCTATCTCGTTTATTGTATCTTACCATACCAAGCCATGTGGGTCTAAAAATTCTAAGACCCTTATCCAAGATACCATACGTCTAGCTTCAGCGAACTTGATTGCTCATGTGTTCAATTGCAGCCATACTACATTCATAATCTCTTTGACGCAAGGCTTCAGTTGAACACGCCCAAGGGTTCAAGAAAACAACTGTGTTCACGAAAACCCGCAGCTTCCAATTCACTGCTGCAATGGTAAAACAGCAACATCTCACCTTGCACATCACACTTGAATGAAGCAACTCAGAACACCTTGGCCTGCCTGCCATTCAAGCCAATATCACTGGATTGTCCCAAACGAAAGTGCACTGCATAACAAGTATGCCAAGCCTGGGGACCCGATCCACCTAGCATTGCTGTCAAAATTCCAAAGAGAATCCAAATTCCATCTATTGGCCCTTGATCCACCTCCTTTTTCTGTACATTGCTCCTCCCACTGCAATTATGGCAGGAAAAGGGAAGATAGTGAGACACAAATGTGCAGTGTGCTCTTTGCTGGGGCCAACTTGTAATCTGTAATCTTTGCTTCAGCACCCAGTCTGCCGAGCCCAGACCATACCATGCTCGGCAGCTGGTTCACAACGGCACAGAACAGAAGCGCCCAAACCACAGTCCCATTCTGCCAATTTGCATACGGTTGCGGCTTGCCACATTAGATGCTGTTCACATCTCTATGCTTCATGAGATCTGAAAGAAAGAGCAGTGCCGCATGCCATCCGTCGTTGCGCTCTGTGAGTGTTTGCCTCCTAAAGCACAGGACCGGCCCCCAAAAGACCTCACCATGAGGTATTTTCCGCCCGAGTTTGACACTACCAAGGCGATTTCAAGAAAGCACGCATCAACACATGCATCGAGATTCATGCTCGAACATTTCCCCGCGCCCCTTTGGAAGATCTCCAAAGCACACAGATGCCATCAATTAAGCAGACATCAATGCCAGCTAATGCATTATCCAGGACCCAGCTAATGGATTACTTACCCAGGACCCATTCATAAGTGGTTGCAGCCATGTCTGGACACCCACCCAGGGGCCATGTTTGATCTAGGCTGCTGCGATGCAAACATACTGCCTCCTGACGTTTGCAGCCCAAAAGCAGTCCCACATGCACAGCATCACTGCATCATGCCCTAGGCCTCACAGGCCACCAGACTCTTGTCACCTCACACAACAGCCCCTCTCTACTGCTGCTCAATCAGTAGCCAGGCCACCCCGGCACAATGAGCGTATCCAACACAGACAGCACAGAGCAGCTGCTAATTAAGTAGGCCTACTTCCTTAATTGTACGCCACAAATGGTGTGTGCATAGATGTAACCATGTAAGCAGCAGCTGCAGTCACCCCAGCAATCATCCTTGCATCATGGTATTGCATCTTTCCTGCCAGCATCCAAGCATCACCAAGAAAGACCATAATTAAATACAGCACTGTTGTACTGCAGCAGTACACATTTGTGCCCAGGCATGTCTTGCATGATGCGTAACCAGCAAGTCACATCCTGCAATCAGTGCGTGCTAGTACATATGAAAACAGTGGGCAATGCCAAGGTAAGCTTCTTGCCTTGGGATGCGCTGAGCGATAGCAGCACTTCAGCCCACTAAAAACACCAACATCCACAAGGTCCCAAAGCAAAGCAAAACTGTTATGACCCTTATCCAAGCCTTGAAGCCCGCAGCTCCAAATGTGAGACCAACAAAATCCCGTTGCTCAACTAATCACTCCTGGCCAGTGCCATATTGCAACAAAAATCCCCCATTCCCCAATTCAAGATACATTTCTCCAGCATGGGGTCGTGCCGATCACCAAAGCATTGCATGTCAATGATACTCGGTAACACACAACGTGAAGTCCCAAGCTGGTTTCAGTCAGACCGCTAAATGTGTGTGCATTGCGCCACCTGCATCTGTGAGATCATGTGAAACAGCGCCTGAAGGGCTGCTGGTGCCTGTGACCAGGACAAACCTAGGCCTGGGTGAGCTAGAACCAAACCACAGGAGCACATAACCACCAACTTCAACGTCTTGGGGCATAACTGAGCAGTTCAACATTGACATCCTGATAGCATGTTCCTGTGAATGTTTGTTTCCCTGCTTTGAAGGGTGCTCAACTAAACTCAAACCCAGGCAGACACAACCGCTGCCTGATTCAGCAGGTTAACTCCATGATTGGGAACACATTGGTGCAAATCTCACACACGAAATGACTATAAGAGGCTCAAATGAAAACCAAAGCACAACCACAAATACCAATGCCCTCTAGATCTTCCTCAGCCATTAAGCTGTGGTTCTAGACAGCAAGAATGAGACCACCATGCTAAGGTGGAATAGTTACCCATGCAACACAATCGTAGCTGCATTGAAATGCTGACCTGCAATTTTGACCACCCATTGCTGTACCCGTATTGTAGGTTACATTGCACAGCATACCCCTTCACAATCATCTGCCACCAGCCCTCAGCACTCTTCCTTGTACCCAACCTCCAGGAAAGCCTAAGCCAGGAGCGGACAACCTGCAAGGTCTGTTTCAACAAAAGCAGTTCCACGGCCGCATCGTTTATTGGCCTCCTCCTCCTCCTCCTTGCCTCTCCTTCCCTGGCTATGACAATTCTGCTCCCCTTTCAAGCAGCCTGCCTAGCACAGCCCTTGATGTACTTCATTCTATTAGCAGCCTCCTGCCATACCACCGCCACCACCCCAACAGCACACACCAGCAGCAGCTGCAGCCACAGCGCCACGGACGGCAACAACATCGACCACATGCTAGGTGTCTCAGTATAAACCCACCACTGTACACAAGCAGACACCAGCGCATGCGGCAGCAGCCACGGCGGTGGCAGCTGGTGCAGCATGATCCTCACTGCCGTAAACAACACCAGCGTTATAGCATGCGCCGGAGAGGCCTTGTTGGCCGCATGTCGCAGGATTTCCTCCAGCGCACTGAACCCCCCAACATAGCCATGGATGTGGAACAAAGTAAACCGCAGCAGCTCCACAGCCACTGCCACAGCGCCCACATGCCTCCACCGCTTTGCCGAACACAGCACCATCCATATGCTTGGTACCATCTGCAACAGTGAGGCGACGCAGAAGAACTTTGCCCCATCCAGCAGCTGCGGAACCACATACACACCGGAATAGAGGTTCAGCAGCACCCGAGAAGCAGTGAAGACATGGAAACATAAGTCGATGATCCCCATCATCACCCAAAAGGCATACTTACTGCTACTTTGCAGCCTGCAGCTCACATACCCAGACTCTAGCTCCTCATCCCTCCAACCTAACAGCGCCCCTCGGACATACCACCATAGCGACGCTGCTGTAGCTGCAACAGCTGCTTTCCGGCCCAGGCCACCGTCCCTCCCTTCCCTCAAATCCAGCTTCCCGCTGCCGCCGTCATCGCCCTCGTAGCCCGATGCGCCAGCTGCTTCACTGAGCTTGCTGCTTCCCGCCTTTGCTGCGGTCCCTGCTCCAGCTGCAAAGCCTGCGCTTGCAACTGCTGCTGCGCCATCCCCACAAACATCTGCTGCTGCTGCTGCTGCTGCTGTATCGGGTGCTGCAGCTGCAATGGAGTTCGAACTTGGGGATGGAGACGGCAGGCTCCCTGCGGCTAGAGGTTGGAGCTGGCGAAAAGCCACCAGCAGCTGCTGCTTACAAACTGCCATCACATCCTCACAAAGACCTAACCCACACTCCTGAAACACACAAACGACTCGCTCTACAGCAGAAGCAGCAAGCTCCAGCAGCATTGCAGGGCTAACCCCCAATGCTGTAGGCATGGAGACGGACGAGGGGAAGCAGGGTACAGTTGCAGTAGAAGTGACGGTAGCTGTGATTACAGCTGCTTCTACTGCTACCACCATATCCTCCAGCAGCGGCTGTAGCTGCCGCTGTGTCAGCTGCTGCTGCTCCATCCACAGCCCAAGCTCAAAACTAGCAGCCGCAGGTAGGAGCAGCAGGCTAGCTTGCATCACTGGCGGAAGCGCAACAGTGGCACTGCCGTTGCTGCTGCTACTCAACGTGCTCTTGCCGGTTACCGCTGGTAGGATGTACAGAGCAGCTGCCCCAGGCTTCTCGGTGGAAGCACCCACATCCTTCGCACTAGGCAGCACCAGCTGGATTGAGAGATGCGAGCCTTCAACTTTAGCCTCCACCTCTTGATCCATCACTACATCCCCACCCTTCAGCAACACAGCACGTACGATAACACTGCTGGAACCCGCAACTCCAGCCTCAGTACTACTGGCGCTGCTGTTTGTTCGAATAGCGTTGTAAGTTGCTGCCTCACAACCTGCAGCTGATGGTAAGCCCAAGGAGAGCTGTAGCTTCCTCCCCCATGCTGCTACAACCACAGGATTTGCCTCGTATGTCCCAGCAGCAGCAGGTAGCACAGCAGCTACGACACTGTCGCTGTCAGCACCAACACCCCCACCACCAGCTACTCCCGCTGCTGCCGCTGTTTCCAAGGACATCCCACCCTTGACAGCCTCTTCAAAGCTGCTAATGCTGGTGAACTGCATATACATAATCCCTGCATCCCTCCCCTCTGGCAATGCAAGGTTCCATACCCCGTTGCTGTACTGTGGCCCCGCAATACCAACCCCTGCTGCTGCTTGATCAGTCCCTGCATACACTAGGATGTTATCCCACCCCTGCTGCGCTTCATACAGCTCCACCACACCTGACATTACCTCCTCCTGCTCCTGCTGCTGCTGTGCCTGTTCATCTAGTGTCACCAGCCTAGGGAGCACCAGATTTGCTAGCAGCATGATGCAGCCAGGGATACATGCTAGCTGCGGGATAAAGGCGAGCGTGTCTGCTGGCAAGTCCCCCATCATGGTTTGGAATGCAGCAGCAACTCGTATGGATGCTTCTTCATGAGATAGACCTTCCAGGTCATGGATCTGATGAACAGCAGGGAGTGCAAGAAAGTGGCAAAGAGCAGCATTCAGCAAAGTCATCACAGCACAGTGTTTGTTAGCAGAGGTGCCTTATCATTGTTAAATTTCATGATATGCCATAGCAAAAAGTACCATAGGCCCCGCACCTCAAGCTGTGACAAAGAACAGCAAGGTCGAACAGCCTTAACATGGCTGTAAACAAGGCTTAAACTATGCATAAACATGCATGACAGAAGAGACCACACGAGAAGGACAGCATAAAGGCCATTACTCCAGAATACACAAGGCTATGTCGCGAGTTTCTGTATGACCTTCACATCTGCAAAATACTAAACTGATGGGAGTGCATTGCACACCCTGCAATCTGACACCCTTGCCAACACATGTCCTAACAGGTCGTTGATTGCGGTGCACTGAAGCTATGACCACGCGACCATCCATGGGCAGTCTGCCCCACCCCTACGGACCTTGAAAGCAACCTTCTTGTGTGTCAGGTGCTGGAGAGGCCTTGTGTACACAAAATCTGGCCTCAAGCTTGGTTGAGTATCCAACACAAGCTGTTCTTGTTGTTGTTGCTGCTGCAGCGGCAGCAGCCGCTGCTGGAGGCTGTTCACAGGCAAGGGTGCAGACTGTTCTGTGCCAGCTGCCAAGCCAGTGCCCACTCTGCCAGCATTGCCAGCTGCACTCTGAGGGTCTTCATTATCTCCATCTGAAACTGCAGCAGAGTTCCTGCAGCCGCTAACATCGCAGCTGCTGCTGGCGCTGTTAAAGTCTTCTCCTGTGGAACTAAGTCCTGCCAAGCCCTGCTTCTTACCAATCACTGTTCCAAGGCCATCGATCCCCGGCCCTCCTGCTAACAGTACCCTAGGCTTTCGAGCAGCAGGGAACTGCTTCAGCATCAGCTTGTCATGCCATGCCACAAATGCTGTTGGCAACAAGTAGCAAATAGCAAAGCTCATGAGGTGGTCTGCAGAGCTTAGAGGACCAGCAGCAAGGCCCGCTGCAATGGCCTTTGCCCATGCCCCCTGCCAAAGCAGCCACTCCAGGAGACCCACGCAGAGCTGCACACCCAGGGGGACCTGTGAACACATGGAAAGTGAGATTTCTCTTAAACCTCTGTGAAATTTCTTCCCTAAAAAACACGTTTTCCGAGCCCAGGAATACAAGCACGAGTTGGACTATTGGTCAAAATGTGTAGTCCATTATTTGCTATTGTGGTGCTCTTGCAGCAGACAAGACTGACCTAACCAACAACATGAAAGCCACAGATCCTATACATGGTGCCGTAAGCCTGCAATGGGCTGGTACCATGGACCGGCCTGCTTTGCCTCAATACTTTGCAACACGACAGGTGGTCAGTTCTTGCCTCTGCCAGACCTGTTTCCCACCCATCAAACCTCGCAAATTCCAAATCCAAGCAAAGACACCCATCCTCCCAGTCTCCCATGTCCCCATGCTAACCAGCTGCAGCCAGAAGTTTCAGTCGCAAGCCAACGTATGAATCACCACCTTCATACTCAGCACCATTTCCCCATCTTGAGAAGGCAGCAAGCGCCCAAAACCATTGCATGCACTTTCATGCCTGAGCAATATAGGGCCTTCTTACTCTTATAAGAAGAGTACCACTTGTACCCTTATCATACTTCAGATCAAACAGGTAACTGACCCAGCCCCAAAGCCAATGTAACAACCACCACAAGCAATGACTCCCCTCCATACCTGCAGCATGATTGCCGTCCAAGCAGAGCTTCCCATGGTGAGAAAAATTCCCACATCGAACAGGTGGCTTGTTCTACCCACAGATTGGTGCGGGCCCATCATGACTAAGAAGTACATGGCTGGGGTCAGGAGCCTCACAGCCGCCAGCAAGGCCTCCTTGAGCCCTGATATTGAGGAGACCCAGGCATGGCTCCAGGGCAGGAACAGCAACCACCCTACACAAGTCCTGATCAAATGCAGCCATGCCAAGCTGCCCAGGAGCTGGAAGGACAGGATGCCAATGAAGGGGGATCGTAGTATTGCAAGCTGCAAGCAGTGCATGCAAGGTGTATCATTTGATAGGGCTTCCGAAAGCTTGCTGAAGAGCAAAGAAGCCAGGAGCAGCAACCAGCCAGCCAAGTCCCTCAGTAGCTGCAGCCATGTCAAGCTGCCCATGAAGGACAGGACAGGACAGGATGCCAAGTAAAGGGAATAGTAGCATTGCCAGTTGCAGGGAGTGTATGCAAGGTCTATCATGTGATAAGGCTCCAAAGAATTAGCTGAAAGGGAGAGGAGCCAGGAACAGCAGCCTTCCAGCCGAATTCCTTGATAGCTGCAATCATGCCAAGCTGCACATGGGATGGAGGGAGAGGATGGCAATGAAGAGAAATTGTAATATTGCAAGCTGCACAGAGGCAGGCCAACATGTGAAGCTTTGTCAGACATTGCAAACACCTGCAGCGATGCAGCCTAAAGAAACAAATATCAGCTGCTTTTGGCACAGGTATACGATACAGCCATGCAAGTGGCCTCGATAGCTCATCTCATGAGAATTGGAGATTTACTGGAAGCACAGCACAGGTTAGCAGTGCCTGACAAGGTAGGCAAGCAGGTGCCCCTCATACATCACACCCAGCACAGCATCAGCACCTCATGGCTCACCAGCATGTTGTTGGTTGCTTGTGCTGCTGTGGCGAATCCAGCCACCAAGCCCAGACCTTCAAGCCATGGCTGGAAGTTTGCTTCACCTGCACATGCATGGTCCATGGACTTTCAGGCTTGTGACTTAGCCAGCTAACGGAGATGGCTAACACATCCTGGACAGGCCTAACAAACATGTTCCCAGCTGCAAAAGGTCCAGGGCTTAAGCATACTTACCACTGCCTCCGTTGCATGGCACTTTGCTGGACTCTGCAATGTCAGTTGAAAAAACGCTCTCACCCATTCAAGACACATAGCCAGACATGCAGATGCTGAACAAGCGCCTTGGAATTTCTATTCTGAGCATGATGGGCTCTGCCAAGGTTTAGCATGGTGCACGCAAGCGGTGGTAAGGCAACATAGTAGTTTTATTCTGCAAGCAAGCAAGGTGTGGCTGCACACAAGGCAGCTAGGTCGAAACGACCAAACACACCAAACGATGACCCGCAAGATGCCCTTCAGGAACCATGTGCTTCAAGCCAGCCGCTCCCTTCAGGATGTGTGCAAGCTGAGGCATACTGATGCTAAGCCACAGTAAGACTGCCAAGGGAGCTGCCTAAAGATCTTATCCGTAGCAGGAGTACTTACGGCAAGCCAGAGAGTACAAGGTGCCATTGGGTGTCAATGTATACTGGAATTCAGACGAGGTGGCCTTGTTGTCATCTGCTGCTTCAGAGTCCAATAGAGCCCAGTGTGCTGGGCATTGCTGCTGCACATCACCAGAGATGGGATGTCCACTGTGCGTGGTGATGCAACACAGGGCTTGCCAGATCCTTGCTTGGAATAATATTGGCGTGATCAGAAGGTAGGAGCCAAGGAACAGGAGCTCCTTGGTTCGAAGCTGCTGGTTTCGCCAATGCGCGAATGTGCCCTCAGTGGAATTATCCGCCCTCTCCATGACATCTATTCTGTACTACAGTTCAGTAGGCCGCATGCAGCTCTTCGATATTCAGCAGTCCCACGACACGGCCCAGTGCATCGCCTGCGTGGGGAACGAGAGTGCTGTCAGCCATCCGTTGCCGGCTAGCCAGTCTCGATGTCAACATGCAGAGAGGGGCCAGTATGGGCATTTGGACATGACTAAGTTGTATAGGCCCGGTAGGACAAGACTTCCGAAGACTGTCGGAAATTTCAGGCCAGTGAGAGGCTCCGGGAGCTGCGCCCATACCATTGGTGAAACTGTGTGGCAACATGAGGCTAACTTCAGTGGTTTCGCTTGACAACTATTAGCGCAGGCATTTAGCCATCATGCCTTCTTTTAAGACTTCAGTTGAGTGAACACTAAAGACGCATGGCCTAAGGTAGGACAACAGTGGCGGTGGGACAACAGTGTGCAACAAGCTCAACAGTGTACGATACTTGCCAATGCTGGGCCTTAGTGGCGTATTGTGCGTGCCTCTCTCACACTGCACCATTCTCCTCACTGAGTCGGTGCCCACTGTGCACTGAAGCAGGTTGCTCGCGGGATCAAACTCGAGGTTCAAAACCGGTCTTTACACCTTACATGGCAATAGCAGAAAGGAACGGGGGTTAGCATGCATGTGTGCAAGTCATACCGCACAGCGTCTACCTAGCATTCAACCTAAGGCCCCACTGCCTACTGTGCACACACCGGAAGTCGAGTCGACACAAGAGCCTCTTGTGTCGACGGCGTGCATTTGGCCATCCCCAGGAGCACGATTCTCTCTTGATACTCCCAAGTCACCGCCTTCAAGATACGCTTTATAGACGTATGCACGGCTGTGTGTCCATCGGAGACTGCAGGGTCACTGATGCTGCTGCTGCGGCTGTTCACCCCGTGATCACACCAGCTGCCCTGTGTGCAGTGATGGAGAACGAAGAACAAGCAGCGGTCAACCAGCCAGCAAGGCCGCATAGGCGCATAACAACTTGATGGTGGCATTACAGGCTCACAAAACATCACAAAACATCGCTGACCAAAAGAGGCATACATACCCTGTCGAGGCTGAGGCACAAACGATTGATATGTCCACAAAAGAGGCAGGGGACCCGCATAAGGCACAATGCAGAGGTGTGGTATCCAATTCTTCCCCCTCTCCATGATCCAGACCAATTGGGATCACATTTGAGTCCAAGCTTTCCTGTGACAGTAGATGGCAAAGTCTTATTACCATCTTCCCCCTCTCCATGATCCAGACCAATTGGGATCACATTTGAGTCCAAGCTTTCCTGTGACAGTAGATGGCAAAGTCTTATTACCAATGCCACCTCTACCTCCTCCCATCACCACCTCCAGTACCACAATGCAACAGGACATCCCGCAAAGCAGACATGCAATATGCAACCAAGCAACTCCAGCCTGACCGCAACATATAGCAACCTTGTCATTTGAGTTCAACTCTCCTTTCATTCTCCTTTCCGGTGTGTTTGGTCGTTTCGACCTAGCTGCCTTGGTGCAGCCACACCTTAAATTGTTGTTTGTTTGCTTTGTTCATGCAAACACATGGCATGCACAGGGCATGACAGGCCAGAAACACATGGTTCATGTCGGTACATCCATTGCCAACACTGCCAGGCCCATGCCTCTCAAGGGCATTCAACCTCCTTTACATAATTGTAAGCCATTGACCTCCCTGACTATATGACCAGTAAAACACACAGGCACATGGGAATGGTCAGCGAGCAAGAAGCTTGAACATTGAACCATCTGTACCATCTTCTGACGGGCTGAGGCCAGGAACGGCTTTCTTTGCGCATGAGCCTCAGGGATCCTGAACAAAGAAAGCTGTTCCTGGCTCCAGTTCCCTAGCGTACCATGGCACTCTGAGAACACTCTGCACTCGGCCAGGCACGCAAGTGCCTGGCGTCTCATATTCTCCAAGCAGCTGTGTCTATGGACAATGCCAAAGCGTACACATGGTCCAGCCATTAAGATCTCAGCTGCTCCTTACTCCCCTCCCTTCTGTTCTACAACCATCTCCAGGTCCAGACCCTCTGCATAGACTCTTTGCAGCAGGTCTATGTTGGGGTAATCACCAGGATGCTGCTGCGCTCGATCAACGTCTTCTCTGTCGTACATACAAAGGGCTGTGATAGCGGACTTCCTTGTCAAACGCTTGCTGTACTGGTCGTCCTGGTATATGTCCATGAATATGGCTAGGGAGGCCGTCCTCTTCTCTTCGCACGATTCGTCTACCACCGTGTAGCCTAGGGCTGGTAGATGTATACGCTGGACCGTGACAGGTAGTGGAGGCATGTCCTTGTAATCATAATACTCCTTGCGCTCTGCTCTGCAACATACTGTGCGGTGCCGGTGAAAGCAAAGGGGCACAGATCTGCAGAAAGGCTGACTAAGGCGAGTTTGCCAGCCGCCCGCAGGCAATGCCAGAGAGGTTTTGTGTTGCATGAAAGTTGCTTCAAGCTCCTACGGCCACGGAGATCAGGCGAGCTCTTTACTTGTGTCGTCACAGGTTGGGACAACTACAGCATCGGTGTCTGAGCGAGCGTCGGCTTATCTAATAGTCCTTGACGTTTTCGGCTTGCCCATGACAAGAACATGTTGCCAAGCTAATCAAAGAAGGGGGAGATGTGTTTGCTCCGCACTGAGCAACTTGGCTCTCCTGTTCAAGTGACTGCTGTACCGCATGGCAGGTCACTGCAGTCCGCCGCTTTAGCAGAGGCTTTACTTAGTGCGCTTCTATTGGGTCCAGGGATTCCTTCAGGAGACCTAGTATTGCTGCCAGCCGACACCTACACCTACGAACTTTGGCACGTTCGCCATTCACACCTGAACCCATTATGGTAGCTTTCTGCAGATTATGGCAACAACAACAACAACAAACAATTAAGGTGCGGCAATCGCAAAGGGCTGCTAGGTCGAAACGACCAAACACACCATCGGATGGATCCAAACACAATGGCTTCCAGACCACCAACCTAGCAGTACTGATACCGAAACATGTATCCAGGCAAGACAGAGCCCATGATCAAGAACACCACCCACTCCTCCATCGGTTGCAATGGCATGGCAAACAATGACGATTACCACGGGCTGGAGATGTTCAAGAACCATGCAAAGGACTCAACCACAGAGGGATATATGCAACCAGACCCAACCACCATGGAATGTGGCCGAACCAATCCCTCCAAAGTCAAGGCAACACTCCTATCGAGACAGAGCCCATGATCAAGAACACCACCCACTCCTCCATCGGTTGCAATGGCATGGCAAACAATGACGATTACCACGGGCTGGAGATGTACAAGAACCATGCAAAGGACTCAACCAAAGAGGGATACATGCAACCAGACCCAACCAACATGGAATGCATGTGGCCGAAGCAGAAGCAACAGGACCGTCAGCTCGCCGTTGGCGGTTGGCTGTTGCTTTCAGGCCATTTCTCCCTTCTCATGCTAAACCACCAAAGATTAGCAGTAATCAGCCATAGCCGCATACGACATACTCAGTTGCTCCGCAACTAAGGCCATGCAAGCTGGTTCCTCCACAGAGCCATGTACAACACTGGGTTAGGCTTCTCTGCAGCCAACAACTCGTCAACATGTCAACGAGGCATTGCTTCGGCACACTGGAGCAAGGAGGTAAGCATTGTCTGCACATGGAAACAAGACCCAAAATGCAGAAAACCTTCCTTATGCCTGACAACTACCAGCAGCTTCCCTGGTTCAATTTCCATGAAAGTGGCAAGTCAAGGAGACATGCAACATTGCAGAAATCAAGTCAACAAGGCATCACACACTGACAGATACTGCCTGTGAGCATCCTAGACAATTGTGTCCAGAGGACACATGGGCAATGACAAGCTGCCTTGAAAGCAATACAGCGCTAGGAGAAGTACCCAAACGATGCCATACCTTATTGCTACTTACATTAGGAACACAACATCAAGTACTGGCATCACCTCTGCAAATGCCAAAGCCCAGCAGCCACATGCTTTTTCTGGTAGAGCCCACTCCAGCGGTGCAAATATCTGGGCCTGCCTCTATCAGACTAGCATCGAGCTTGTATGAAGAGTAGCAAGTGACAAAAGGTCCTTCCCCAACAAGCAAACCCCGTGACCTTCCTGTTGCCCCGCTACATCCCATGTCCCTGCAGGTGCCTGCAGCCATGTCTTTGAAAGCCCTTTTGTGATGGTCAACGTCAAGGTGGCTTTTACCACATGAGAGCATGCTTAATGGCAGCAGACAGTCAACATGTGCACCTCATCGCAAAACCCTGGCCCCAACATGCAATTTGCAGCAGGACCCATGCAAAGAGAACACGCTGCAGATGCGACGCTGGTGTGTAGAGGTTAGCGGACGACATCCACAAAAAGGTGAGCTATAAGGCTCTTTCCTACAGTTGGGCACGCTCTTACGCATTTGCATTTTTCATACACACCCTGCAGATGCCTCTCACCCAGTCAAGTGCGCCGGTTCAAGTGTGCCCAAGAGATCAAACAACAGAGGCAAGAAAAGAACTTGCAACCTCAGTGCAGTACTAACATCAATCTAAGGCAGCTTGACACATACTCAGCTTGCTCAGTCCCTTCACTGAAGCTTCCTTCAACAAAAGGCAGATGTGCTAGCGAATGCTTAAGCAGACTAAGTATAGTAACTAGCTTGGTCAACAGCTAGAGTTGACCTTTGATGGTATGGACCAAGAATTAAGGAGCAGACCTGTGAGTCTCGCAACACTTGGATAAGTCCAAATCGACTGCTCTGCCATCACGCATCAGAGAGGCTGGTCAGTGCAGTCATAAGCAAACTACAGCTACTTTTACTACAATCGTATAAAAATGGTAGCATTCCGTAGCCTCCAATAAGGGGCAAAGTCACCTTTACAGCACCTACAGTTAACTGCCCTGTCTTTCACCATGCTCACCTCCCATACCAACCTGACTCCCTGATAACAAACCAACAGACTATTACTGAAAATGCTCAGGTATCAGTACACACAAGGCAACTAGACCCAACCAATAAACCAAGGCATCTAGGTTGTGGTGCCCCAACACGACAAATTGCTTAGTTGAACCAAACCACTGCACATAAGAGGCTTCTTCTCAAGTACACCTCCTAGAACTTCCCCCTTTAGCACTACAATCCTTGATAAATGTGACTGTATTAGATCTTTCCAGCAGACACAAGCTGCTACTCCCAGCAAACCATGAGGCTTTGCTCCTCCAAATGCATGCCAATGCATTGGCTACATTCAATCATGCTAATCACATCAAAACAGGCAAGAGTAGTATGCTTGTCGTCGCATGATACTGGAGCACAACACCACTCTATCTGGCTTTTGGCCACTATTTTGGAGAGAGAGAGAGAGCTATGCACGCCTTGTGGCCAAATGCAACACAATGCATGAGGGAACTTGCCAGCTTCAAAATTCCCACAACATTGACTATACGCTCTGGAATGGAGTTTCAAACCTATCCATTAATGAGAATCAGCTGACGGATGGCTGACAGAATATACAGAGGTGCACTAACACAAAAAGCTGTCAATGCTTGCCCTTGAACCCCCGCCACTGCTTTCATCGCGGCCATAATACCCACTAAGTACCTCACTATGCACACAGTGGCCAAATGTGCTACTGAGCCAGAACCAGCATCAGCCTGCCAGTTGCATATCACAACACAGCGATACAGCATTATTGTAACCAGATGGCTACAGCAAAGCTGATGGATCCCATCAAGTCTCCTTGCGGGTCGTGGGCCATGCCGCTGGCGGTGGTGTCGCCTCCCTACCCCCAAAAAGGAACAAAAGCAAAACAAGTCTCCTTGCATTCACACCAGGTTGCGTAGTCCCTCCCTTAGACTTCTGTCACACCTAAATTCCTGTCTCCTTAATGAACGCCACCTACAAAAGTGCTTCTGCTCCACTGGAATCTGCCAGGGGTAGATCGCAACACAGCTTTGCAACCATGCAGTGCGGCCCCTGACATGAGTCCAACCAGTGAGGTGGTGTGTGGTATATTCCACCTCAACCACTGAAGAGAGCACAAGCCTGCACCTGCATACAGCCACTACAAAACTGCTCAACAGGTACTCAAGTAGTCCCCGCTGCTAACAATCTCACATACTGCTCGATGTCATGGCTCAGTGTCAACCAAGTCTGGTGGTTTGCTTGCCATAAAACCAACCCTAACAAATGGATTGAACAGAGCCACCGTCACCGCCAAACTCACACCACCTCAACCTGATCAAGGTCCCGAACCGATCAATCTTATTTGCCACAACAACCAATCAGCCTTGGTACTAATTAAGTTCTCGAAGCTATTAGTAATTGGTCACATCCTAATCCATAGCCCAAAACCCATGGCCAACAATCCCAAGCTATAAACAAACCATAAGACGGTCTGCTGCCACAGAATTACCACAGTGACAGGATAACTACACCACTCAGACCCAAATACCTTTTCAGATGGGCATAAGGAATGTTCTGCCACGCCCCTTCATCAGCTGAGACCGCCCGTTCTCCTTTGCCTCAACCTTGTCTGCATGAACTCCTTCCTAGCATTCCAATCCATAGCCCAGGACCCCATGACAGACAGCCCCGAAGCCAACGCAAACCTCACCACCACCTGCTGCCAAGGAAACACCACCGAAAACACAGACACCATAGCAGCCATCTCCAGCAAGATAGAGGGCACATGCCACCTCAACCTGATGTTCTGAGGGATCGGCATCACACCTACAATCAGCACCTCGCCCCTAAGGCGCCAGAAAGCTCTCATGGGCGACTCTGGCATGGCACATGCTCTACAGATCAGCTGGAATGTTGTGGCTGCGGATGGTAAGATGGGTGTGTTCGGGGAGAGCCATGTGGCTAAGGTTTGGGCAGTGGTGTAGAGGTGGTAGGGGAGCCAGGAGATGATGGGTTTTATGTTGGTGAGGTGGTAGAGGTCATCGCAGTAGATCACCTTCAGGCTGACGAGGCTAAGGCAGAGCATCTGGGAGATGATGGCGATGAGCAGCTCACGGTGCCTGCAATAAGAAAAACAGCAGCAACAGCATGCAAGTGTATGTCAGCTGTCTCTTGACTCCAGCTTTTGCCCTAGCCCATAGTAAGATCTTGCCCACATTCTAACTCTTGCATGTTCTGGAAAGATTTGACAAGGGGCTGGGCATTCCTTGGATTGTGCAAAGATGCCACAGAACTCTACCTGATTGGCAACATATGCAACATAAGCAGCCGGCACAAAACTGCACCATGTGGTCGCACAGCAGGACATCCCTTTCAGCACCCTCCAAATCAGTTCCCCGTAAGAGGCCACACCTAAAAGCAGCCGCAATTCCTGACCAACCTCCACACATGCTCAAAACTTGTAGCAAAGGAGAAGTAGTAGGTACCAGAGATATAATCAGCCAGGAAAAGCTCAGACCAAAGGTCACCCATACAGTAACAAGTCTGAAGTGTGCTTGCAACTAACG
The DNA here is from genome assembly GCA_963556185.1 of Pseudopediastrum boryanum. NCBI lineage: Eukaryota > Viridiplantae > Chlorophyta > Chlorophyceae > Sphaeropleales > Hydrodictyaceae > Pseudopediastrum > Pseudopediastrum boryanum. The sequence goes on along the minus strand of OY744505.1, from coordinate 2,952,226 downwards.
CAGTCACAAGTCGCTCCTCTGTGGTCGGCATGTGTTATGCAGAGCCCTCTCACAAGTCCTGAATTCTTGGCATGGTCTATAACTACCCACACCATTCAAGACGTACAAATCAGTAACCTGGCTGAGTGAGTGCTCACCACATTGCAACCATCCACCTCCACGGTCCTATGAAGTTCCTCCTCCCTACTGGGACTTCTGTTACATCTCCATTCCTGTTGTTAACACTGCCACAACTTACCTCAAAAACCACTCCTTATGCCCCAAGACCAGCGGCACGTAAACCCCAGCTTTGAAGATGATGTACAGCAGGTACATTGCAGTACCCATCACACTCCTCTCCCACACCATACGTCCAACCAGTGCCAGGCAGTACAACATGCCAAAGGTGGCAGTGTAGTAATCAAACAGCAGGTTCTTGTTGTGCTTGTACTGCACATACTCCTGCTCAAGGCTGGCAGGGAAGTACGACAGAGGTAACCACCAAGGGATAGAGGGGGCTTGCTGCTGCTGCTGTAGCTCCTGCTGCTGGTGGTGGGGGAGCCCGTACTGCTGCTGCTTGTCCTTCTTTTGCTGTGACTTGCTGGCAGAGGGGGATAGAGGCTGTGCCAAAACAGAACCCTTATGAGGCTTCACAGGGGAACTAGGCTCTGCAGCTGAAGCTGCTGCTGATCCCGCCGCTGCTGCTGCTCCTGCTTCTGGCACTGTACCTCTAAACCCTGCTGCCTCTGGATTGCAGCTCTCTATTGCATTAACACCCACCCCTTCCCCTTCCTCCCGGGCCCTCTGCTCCTGCTGCTGCTGTTGCTGCTCTTCCCCCACAACTGCTGCTGCTGTTGCTTGCTCAGCTTCTTCTAGTTCTGCCAGTAGTCTTATCCTGTGCTGCTGCTCCTGGTCCCACCATTGCTGTGCCTCCTGTGGTAAACATCCCAACATGAGCTGCAGACAATGGTGTAGACCAAGACCAGACAGGTATGGCAGGACAAGGGGGACAACATGCTGCAGGACGTACTGCTGCCGCTGCTGCTGCTGTTGCTCCTGTTGGTGGTTTACCTCTACCTCCGCTTCGCTTGCTGCTCCTCCTGCTGCTGCTGGTGGCACTGGTGGTAATCCAAAAGCTTGCATGAGCTCCGCCATGTCTCCAGCTAGCTCACACCAATGAGGCCAAAGCAACACATCAGTGAGCGGTTTGCCCCCTTCTACCTCAAAGTGCTGCTCTAGCTGCTCCTCCTCCTGCTGATGCTGTTGTTGTTGTAGTAGTTGTATCTGGCTGACCTCCTCCCTCATTGCTGGCAGTAGCAGCTGCTGGACCTCTTGCTGAGCAGGGAGAGGAAGCAGCAGCAATGGCAGGCAGGCAAAAGCACGGGACACGGGCCGAAGGGACGGCAACCGGAGCTGCAAAGCAGAGCTGCTAATGTTGCTGCTGCAGGCGGCCGTGGTAGAGCTGTTGCTATTTGAACCTGTAGAGACTACATCCGCCACATCTGTGAATTGTACATCATTGTCTACAGAAGCAGCAGTAGCGGTAGCACTAGCACCCCCAGCAGCAGCAGCATCTGTTGTTTGATAGCAGTGCACCAACACCAGCTGCATCACCATGGGCCTGGTAGGAACAGGGAGGTCCAGACTTGCTGAGAACTGCATAGCATCACTGCTGAAGCCAGACCCAGGCCCATGGCTACTGCTGCCCTCACTGCTGCTACTGCTCCCGTCACTGTTGCTACTGCTCCCGTCACTGCTGCTACTGCTCCCGTCACTGTTGCTACTGCTCCCGTCACTGTTGTTACTGCTGCCGTCACTGTTGCTACTGCTGCCGTCACTGTTGCTACTGCTCCTACCCCACCCAGGAGGAGCTGTAGCTCTATTGCTGCTACTGCTGCTGTTGGTGCTCTCTGCACCGGCTCCTCCTGCAGCAGCAGTAGAAGTAGCAGCAGCTGTAGGATCAGCTGGTGGCTGTTGCACTGCTGCTGCTGCTGCTGCTGCTATTGATGGCAAGGGCCAGGAGTACTGGCCCGTAACTTGTCCTTGATGCAGCAATAGGGCCAACAGTCGTTGGCTGCTGTAGAGAGCTTGCCCAAGCCCATTGGTATCTACCGACATTGACCCTTTTACGGCTGACAGCGACTGCGGCTCCTGCTGCTGCTGTGGGCTGCGGCCGTTATTGGAACGACACATGTTTGCAGGCAGCACCGGGTTGTAGCTAAGCTGCAATGTCAGCCTCTGCATGTTGCATCCTGGCTGGGTGCTTAAGCTGGTGGTCGTACCGTTGCCTGCGAGTCCGACCTCTTCTCCTGCTGCTGCTGCTGCTGCTGCTGTTGCTGTAGCTGATGGCATAAGATTCAAAGCTGGATCATTGCAGCGCAAGCACAGCGGCTCCGCACGGAGTAAGGCGAGGGTGTCAGCAGCAGCACCTATTTGGGGTCCAGCTGTCTCTGCAGGAGGTGGTGGTGGGGGTGCTGGATACTCTCCAGCTTGCTGCTCTGAGAGGCCACTGCTCGCACTGCTGCTGGCTATTCCTGCTGCTGGTGGTCTCCTGGTGCTGCTGCTGCTTCTGCTACTGCTGCTGCTGCCGCTTGCATCTCCAGCTGATGGTGCTATCCTGCTGCTGCTCCAGCTGGCGCCTCCTGCTGCTGCTGTAGGCGCTGCATCTGAAGCTTTTGCAATTGTTTGTGCTGCCGCTGCTTCTGCTGCCAGAGGTGCTGCAGGGGCCAGTGTTGCTGCTGCTGGTGGTGGTGTTGGTGGTGGTTGATGGGAGGGCATTCTGTTACTGCCAGCTCCTCTGTTATTGCTGCTTACTGAGGGCTGGGGGCTCCCTGGCATCATGGGTTGACCGACCAGGGAATCACAATCCTGTAGCTCAGCAGGACTGTGGGTCTTGATGTTGCTGCTGATACTGCTGCTGCTGCTGCTGCCAGTTGTAGCGGGGCTGATCCCAGATGCAGTTTGTTGGCTAGCATAGCTGGTCATGCCTGCAGTGGAAGTTAAGATAATGGGAATAGCAAACCTCCAACATGAACTCGGTATAGAACGCGTGAAGGAGGGAATATGCAAGCTTCATGCTGCTGCTAAAAGGCTTATTTGTCGCAACCCGAAGTGCTTACCTCGGTCGATTTCGGACTGGTTTCCTCTACCTAGATTAGGCATGAGCCGTGCCAGGCGAGCAGAAAGCTTTGCCCTCCAGCCAACGTTTACTGCTGCTGAAGAAGCACGTTCGAAACACGCCGGAACGGGGGTGCTGGTGCTTGCTTCAGAGGTGCTGGTGCCTACCGCTATTTCTTGTGAACTGGTCTGCATCTTTTGCAACGTGATGTCACTGCAAGGCCTTACTGTTCTAAGGTACAACTAGAGACAACTGGGAGCGGATGTCGTAGCGCGGTACCACGTCGGTGCCTGCTGGCTGCTGGCTGCTGCCTGCTGGCTGCGGCTGAAACCTTTCGGCCAGGAGCATCCTTTACGCAAGCTAGCCATGCTAAGACTGCCTGACTATGCAGGGTATCAGGGGCTGGAATAGACCATATGCAACAAGGGGCAAGATGGGGTACTAGTCCAATAACGACGGATCGCGGGCCGAGCGAGGGAACCCAAAAAGGGCTTTTGCCTGCTGGAAAAGACCCTCAACTAACAGGCACGGGCCTTGAGGGTAGGCGCTCGATGTGATATCGGGTATATATGTGCCTATAGCACGTGCCTGAATAAGCTACATAGGGTACAGGAAAGAATCGTTGCAGCCAGTGCAGAACGCCCGTACGGAGTCAGACTGAGGCGCTCTGGCGCGTGCACCGCCTCTTGCCGTTCGGTCATGTGCATCAGGGATGCCCCGAACACCCTCAGGACGCCATGGCAATCTACCTGCTTGCGTCCAAGGAGGGGAGCAGGTTATGCAAAGCAGCTTTGCAGTGACCTACAAGTCGAGCGTGTGTAATGCAGGATGACAAATCACGAACCTTGGACTGGTAATCTTGATTGAAGCACTCCGTCGCCTCGCTTAGTTGCGCCGCCAAGAGGTCACCCCGGCCGGCAACACAACCAAATGGTGGCCTCGTAATCCCCGCGTCCAGCTGTCAATCTGATCAAACTGACTGCAGGGAACAAACGGGCAATTGCTTATCTTTACATTGGCACCCAAAGTAGGCTACTGATGGGACAATAGGCCTACTTTGCTCTTCCCGCCATAACTGACCAATTACCGGAACCACAGGGACAAGGTATCTGTCAGGGCTGTTCCTGGCGGAGTAACCAGCCCGTGCCTGATCAATGGATGCTTCTAACTCTGAATAGCCTAGTGCAAAGACCTTGAGCGCTGACCGCCACTCCCTGGTCTATATTACACCTGACTTGTGTAGGCTCCTGTTAGTGCTTTAGTGTCGTACACTGCTGGCAGACAGCATGTCGGACGATGTTCTGTGGACTTCTTTCCCCAGCGACAGTTAACACAGAAGCCTGCATATGATACACAAACGATTCTAGAGACTTCAACCTGAGGAACAGCAGCTAATAACGGTATCAGCTATGCACGAACCGGACAGGGAGCAGGCCGACCGCCCGTCCACTTTGGATACCTCATCCAGCAGTACTAGCTACCCTGGGCTCATTTCATGGTTCCAGCGAGTGCGCAGAGCTGGCATCAGAGCAACGCCTGCTGGTGAGCTAGGCCAGTTCATAAGCAACCAAACACGGAAGAATATCAACAGATCACTGCATACTTTCCATTCCAGACAGCTTTGCATGCATTGCTTGTGGTGCAAAGCTGGCTGAATGCACTTTGCAGTCCTGCTTTGTGCCTTTTCAATCCCATTTAAGATACTGAAAGGCTTCCTGCAGAAAAACGGCCTCCTTGTCCTTACCTCACCTTGAACCTGTCTTTGGCTTGCAGGAGCCACTTCCCAACAACTATCAGACCCCCATGCTGCAAGCAGCAACATCAGCAGCAGCAGCACCCGGCATGAGCCAGCAGTAGCTGACCCACCACCACCAGCAGCAGCAGCAGCAGCACCAAGTGGCTGGAACACTTCCGCAAGGAACAGCAGTGGCGGCAGCAATGCCACCAGCAGCAGCAGAGGCAGCGGTGTGGATCAGAAGACCCCTTTGTTAGAAGCTCCAAGCATGGTGCAGCGCACACCAGCCTCTGCCAAAGAGGTTCTGTTACACTGTGAGGAAGATGTCTTCCTAGATGCCGAAGACAATCAACCAGGGGAGATGCTGCTAAGTACTTCAGAAGCAGTAGGAGCACCTGCTGCTCCGCGTGCGCCTCTACCCTCTACCCCCTGCGCTCCAACTTTGCATCAGCCTCATTTTCATGCTGCTGCTGCTTTTTCGTTTGCACATCCGACAGCTGCGGGTGTACCAGGGACTGCAGCAGTGGAAGGTGTCGAACAGGGAAACACAGTAGCAGGCATGAGCATAGGGGAGGCATCCAGAACAGCAGCAGCAGTAACAGCAGCAACAGGAGAAAGAGGTGACGCAGAAGAGCTTGCAGTAGGAGTACAGACAGCAGCGGGAGCAGGACCACCAGCAGGAACAGTAAGAGGAACAGCAGCAGGAGGAGGAAGAGCAGCAACAGCAGCAATAGGGAGTACAGCATTGGAGTGGCCAGCAGAGAGGGGTCCTGCGATTACTTCCCAAGGCCCTGGAAACACCAGCTGCGCTACACTTCATTCCAGCTATCCTGCCTCCCTCCAGCTGCTGAGGGCCTCACCCCTCTGCTTCTACTGCTTGGATGATCTGACCGCAGCTGATACTATGGTGGGAGTAGCATCTGCTGCTGCTGCTGCTGGCTGTGGTGGCCCTGCTGCTGCTGCTGCTGGCGTTGGTGGCCCTGCTGCTGCTGCTGCTGCTGCTGGTGGCGGTTGTGGCCCTGCTGCTGCTGCTGCTGGTGGCGGTGGTGGCCCTGCTGCTGCTGCTGCTGCCGCTGCTGGTGGTGGTGCTGCTGCCTTTTTGACCTCGCAAATGCAACAGCTGAGCCTGAAGCTGCGTTTAAGCTGGGAAGTACCAGCTTCTGAGTTACAGCCATCACCAGATGCTCTTGGGGCAGCCACAGTAGCGGTAGATGGATCTGTAGGAGGAGGAACATCTGCAGCAGTGCCGGCAGCAGCAGCACCCGCAGCAGCAGCAACTGATGAAGCTCCGTTACTTACAGCAGCAGTAGGGCAGGCATCATCAGCATTATCGTCACCATCATCATCAGCAGCAGCAGGAGCGTCATCATCATCAGCAGCAGCAGCGAGGCCTACATCAGCAGCAGCACCATCCACAATGTCAACAGCTGCGAATGCTATTGAACCACCACTAGAAGCAGCAGTAGGTGGGCAATTATCAGCAGCGACACCAGCAGCAGCAGCAGCAGCCGTAACATCTTCAGGAGGTCGAAGAACAGCAGATAACAGTGCCCCTTTCCTGGAACAGAGTTTGCTAGCTTTGCTCGTACATCAAGGGTGTCTGCTAGGCCAGTTCTCTTGGCAATTACCTTCTGTATTGCCACGTGCAACTGTACCTCAGCATGATCCTACAGCTCATGCCGTGGCTGCTGCTGCTGGTGATGCTGCTGTTGCTGCTGCTGCTGCGGAGCCAGGACCCTTTGAACCTAGCAGCAGCAGCCGCAGTAGCAGGGTTCCTGGGGTACAGGCAATTGCGCCTCTTCTTTCTGCTGCTGCTGCTGCCTCTGAGGCTGCATCCCCTGGGTTGAGCAGCAGCAGGATGAGGTCACATGCTGCTGTTGCTGCTGGTCGTGTTGTGGAGAGTAGCATGGATTTGTCTGCGAGTCTAGACCTCCCTGTTTCCACCAGTCCCACAGTGATGCAGCTGGTACTGGTGCACTGCTATCAAACAACAGATGCTGCAGTAGGTGCTGCTGCTGGGGCTGCTGGTGGTGGAATCTATGGGTCTGGGGAGCCATGTGCTGCAAGGACAGGTGACGAAGTGGGATTAGAAGATGAATTAAGCAGCAGCAGCAGCAGCAGCAGCAGCAGCAGCAGCTGTAGTAGCAGTGGAAGCAGCAGTAGCGGCGGTGCCAGCACCAGCAGCAGCTGCAGCCATAGTAAGGGGCCAACTGTTCACCATGCAACTGCAGCAGCTGAGCAAGTAGATGGTGAGACTCTGGGCTTGAACCTGAGCAGCAGCAGCAGCAGTGATGGCTCTGCTTTGCAGCTCCGGTTGCTGTCCCTTCGGCCCGTGTCCCGTGCTTTTGCTTGCCTGCCATTGCTGCTGCTTCCCCTCCCTGCTCAGCAAGAGGTCCAGCAGCTGCTACTGCCAGCAATGAGGGAGGAGGTCAGCCAGATGCAACTTCAACAACAGTGGGAGGAGGAGCAGCTAGAGCAGCAGTTTGGGGTAGAAGACGAGGGAAATCTTACTGACTTGTTGCTTTGGCCTCATTGGTGTGAGCTAGCTGGGGACATGGCAGAGCTCATGCAAGCCTTTGGACTACCAGTAGCAACGCCACCACCACCAGCAGCAGCAGCAACAGGTGAAGAGGAGGTTGAGGTCCAGCAACAGGAGCAGCAGCTATCCCAACAGCAACAGCAGCGGCAGCAGTATGTCCTCCAGCATGTTGTCCCCCTTGTCCTGCCGTACCTGTCTAGTCTTGGTCTGCATCATTGTCTGCAGCTGATGTTGGGATGTTTACCACAGGAGGCGCAGCAATGGTGGGACCAGCAGCAGCAGCACAGGATTAGACTACTGGCAGAAATGGATGATGAGGTACTACAGCAGCAGCAGGAAGAGGGGGAGGAGGAGATTTGTGGAGTTGAAGCCGCAGAAGCAGCAGGTGCAGCAGCAGGAGCCCTGTTTAGCAGTAGTGATGCTTCTGGTACTGCTGCTGCTAGAGGGGTTAGGTCTTGGTGGGATGGACTGCTGCAAAGGTTAAGGTGGCTTCACAGTAGCAGTAGCAGCAGCAGCAGCAACGTTATACCATCAGCTGCAGCTGAAGCTCGGGCAGCAGCGGGAGCAGCTGAGGAGACAACCCCAACAGCAGCAGCAGCAGCGGCGGCGGCGCCGGTGGCAGTGGCTCCGCCACAACAGGTGGAAAAGAAGGTACTGAAAGGTAAAGCAGAGTCGCAAGAAAGAGGTGCAGGAAGCTCTGCCGCGGCTGGAGCAGCAGCAGCTGCAGTGAAAGCGTCTTCTATGCAGCAGAAGGCAGACAAGAGCCCGGTCCTGTCTCAACAGCAGCAACAGCAGCAGCAGCAGATGCCTGAGGTAACCCTTTGGACGCCACTGCTGCAGTTCCCTGGTGCTCTGGAAGGGGAGTTTGTGCGGTACAAGCACAACAAGAACCTCTGGTTTGAGTGGTACAATGCGTGGTTTAGTGTGGTGTACTGCCTGGCGCTGGTTGGGCGTATGGTGTGGGAGAGGAGTGTGATGGGTACTGCAATGTACCTGCTGTACATTGCCTTCAAGACATCGTCATATGTTCCCCTTCTACTGGGCAAGGAGCAATGGTTTCTTAGGTGAGACGGGGCCGGGAGGTTTTAGAAGGGCACAGGGTGCAGGGAGACAGCAGAATCGTATGATGGGAAGGAGGGTGGCAGCCAATAAGGTCTGGGACACTTTTTGTGGCTCAAGTAAGCTCAAGGTTTCATGGTGAGGCAAGCAGCAGCAGTGGCAGTCGATGCAGACACGGGCAGCAATCCTGAACAACTTGAGGCAATTGTCTTAGGGGATGCATTTGGGATGCAATATGTTTCATGGGATGCAGGCAGTGTGTGTTATAGCCAAATTGACAAGGTCAACCATTGTAAACATCTTCTGCGCAGTATTTGGGAAGTTGTGTTCAGAGTATCTGCTGAATGGATGAGCTGCAGTTGGCAGAGCGTTGTTGTGGAGCAGAGCGATTGTCTGGGCCTGCTGCTGCTGCTACAGGATTGATGGCCGTAAGACCAAGGGTTGTGTTGGCAGCCTTCTTTTATTTGCAACCGGCATTGAATACATCTGCCTTGTAAATCCGTGTGGGTACGCAACTGTATTGGCACTGGTGCATGTCAATGGGTGGTTGCTGATGGTTTATGCTGCTATGGCTTGCTGATCATGGCATCTAACGAGCAATCCTTTGAATTGTCACGTTTTCACCTTCTGTCCCTCCTCCTCTTGCAGGCACCGAGAGCTGCTCATTGCAGTGGTTGCTCAGGCCCTATGCCTCAGCATCATCATCACCAACATAACCTTCTGTGACCAGCGGCTTGCACCTTACCTATACCCTTTGAGAGCCGCCCTCACCTACCTCCCAACAACTGTACACTCTGCTATTTGCCACATCCTTGCTGCTTTGGCCCCCTTTGGTTTCTTGAACCACACAGCAGTAGCTGCAGCAGCACCAGCAGCAGCAGTACATGAGACACTCTGTCAGGCACTTGTAGTGCCTGAGTCACCCATGAGGGCTTTCTGGCGGTTACGCGGTGAGGTGCTAGTGATAGGTGCCATGCCTATAGCGCAGAACATCAGGCTGAGGTGGCATGTGCCCTCTATCTTGCTGGAGATGGCTGCTATGGTGTATACCTTTGCTCTGGTGTTTCCACTGAGACAGGTCTTGGTGAGGTTTGCATTGGCTGGGGGACTGTCAGTGTTGGTATCATGGACCATGGATTGGAACACTAGGAGGAACTTTGTAGCAGCAAGAGCACGAGGAGCTAGCACGTGAAAGGTGTACGAGATTCTAGCTAGCTTGGCAGGGAACATCTCAGACCAATTGTATTTCAGTATGTGGTAGGAGTGGGCCCGTATGTATCAGTTCACCAAGTTGTCCAGGCTCAGGTCACCGACCCCTGCTAGTTTGCAGCACCGTTAATATGGGAACATGGATGGACTTTTGTAAGGTTTGCTAGAAGTTTGGCTGCAATAGTGTTGCAGCTCTGCTGCTCAGACATCTTAGCAGGTCGCAGCAGTGTCCACTGTGCCTAGACTATTGTGAGTCAGATGTTGCTGCTTTCAGCACTTGCCTGCTGTGTAGAGGAATGCATAATGCTTCAAAGATTCTCCTGACGATAGCAGAGGGCCCCGCAGCTCACATCTTGTGCCTGTCTACGCTAAACGCTAGACACGGGCCTGCTGTTTCCAAGATGCACTGATGTCAGTTGTGTGATAATTTTAACCTTGCTAGGAAGTCAGTTCTGGTGAGGACGCCGAATTGCAAGAACAACCGGCTTGGCAAGACCAACCAGATACATGCTGCACTCGAAGAGTTCAGTTTGCAGAATCAGCCACTCATGTTCATTGAGGAGGGTCGGTTGGAAGTGCTTGATTGATCAGCTTAGGGCATCGAATGTATGAGCTGCTTCCGCATAGCAGGTAAATGGTATTGGTCAGGGGTCTGGAGGTCCAAAATGTATGCGACAGTTTTGAAGTCTCAGCCCCAGGATCGGGATTGTTTGCCATCAAAACAGATGTGGGGCAGCTGTGTATGCTCTTTCATAAAGCAATATTAACGGAAGACAGCCAGCTACAGTGTCTGTACCTGGTAAAGAATGCTGATGTAGGGAATTATTGTTGTCACTGGTGGGGAAGCTGCCATGTACACGTTGCGTGCATAGATGGTCTATCTGATTGAGACTGCCCCTATGGTTTTTGTTGATGCGCAAGCTTTTCAAAATGCAGACCTAAAGCGTAGTTCTGTACAGTTTTGTGCACATCACCCAGGCACTGAACGGTAGATGCTTGTTCAACCTCGCTCCCAATCATAGGGCAAAGTATTTGGCCCTCGCTCAGGGGTATGCATGCATGTAGTATGTCAGGGCTCCTATGCAGCTGGACTTGTTGACCTGTTGCTGGCAGTTATAATCATTCAAGTGGATGCGGGGTTCTGAGGATGATCAGCTGCAGACTGGGTGAGGCCACTGCTGTCTAGTGTACTGGGCCTAAGATGGCACGTTTACTGATCATGTTGTTCCGAACTGAAGCCGTTAAAAGAACAAGGGTGCAGTGGTTGTCTGCAACAGCGAATGGCAAGCTGTTCCTCCTCCCTGCACCCCCACCTCTTGCTTGGGTCGATGCTTCAACATGGTTTGGCCAACCAAAAGTACAGCATGCACTCACCCCAGCTCGTTCATTGTTCTATTGATTGATTGGAAGCTGCATGCATCTGCTTCTTTAGTCTCCCTCGTTTGAGAGCGGCTTGTAAGGCGTAATTACCATGTATTGTACTCAAGTAGCAACGTGTTTTGCATCCGCTGGTGGCTACGGCTAGCTGTTTGGTAATTCTAGGCTCATGGCCTTGCTGATCCCATCGCTCTGCAGTGGCCTTTGGGTCGCAGACTGGAATCTCAATGAAACAAGAGAAGAGCCTTATTTTGTTACCTAAGAGATCAATCCTTCTAGCAACACTTTTCTTCATAGTGGTAGCAACTGTGAGGTGTGGCGGCATACTGGCTGCAAACCGAAGGCACTTCACCTCCAGAGCAGCAATGCCGTGGGACACAGGATCTAACCATTGCCATAAGGATCTGCTGCTTGTAGGATCTGCTGCTGGTTTTTCTACTCGGTCGTGCCTTGTAACCGAGGTCAAGGCAGGGCGTCCTCATCTTTGATTTGCAGCAGTCTTTGAGTGTGACTGTTGTAACTGGGAATGTTGTTGCATGCCATGGGCCCCCTGTAAATCGATCCCAACTGATAACAACAGTGCTCTTAAGGGGGGCCGAGGACGAAGAATGGCTCTGGGATTTGCTGTCCGTCTCACTATGGCGGAACATGCTTGCAGCAGTGCTAGTATAATGGTAGATGTGTATGATTGATTGCGGTATGTCTGCTGGCTGCCTGTAATTCGATGCAGGGATGACTCATTGCTTCCCAAGGCGAGGGCTTGTCCTGGACTGGTTTTTGGATTGAGCCTGGTGTGCGTCGCCAAGAACGGTGGCAGATGTATGTGTATGTGCCTTAAATGTGCCTCCTATCTGAGGAACTAGTCCTCTGCATCAGTATTGCCCGCCTGCCGTACATTCTTTCCAGTCTATCTGCTCTGAAATGGATAATGGAATGGTACTCTGCGGGGATGCCACTTCCAGTATTGCGTGAGAGGCAGTGCAGTGCACTTTGGGCAGTTCAATGTCTTGGCACTGCAATTGGTATGCAGGAGTTTGATGGCTCTGTGGAAGAGCGCTGTCTAGTATTGACTTTGCACCTCACGGGGGAGACTCAATTGGAAACTCTACTCCAGTGAGCATCTGGTACGCCCGGTACAAGACTGCAGACTTGGCTGCAGGGCAATTATTTGGGTGACAGGACAGTTTGATGCGGGGATGAGTGCCCCCATTGCCAATGATCTTGTTGGTACCCACTAGTTCACAAGAGCTGAGATTTTTGCCTGTTTGTTTTTGGTGAACTGCCAAAAGAACTGCAGAAATGAACAACTTACTAGTCTAGCGTCAGTTGGTTTGCACATTTTTCACTGCCTGCAGTCAGTCCTCTGGCTGATGGAGCTTGGCCAGTGGTTCTCCAGGATTGTGACCTTGAAGGTGGTTTAAAAGAGCTGCAGGCTGGCTTTGGTTCTCGTTGTTGCACTATTTGCATGGAGCACGCCCAGCAGATGGTGACTAATCGGGTGACTTTAATGGCAACAGCTGCCCCGGCATATTTTGTCCTGGGCATGTTTAGTCACTGTCGAACCTTGAAGCAAGGGGAGTGATGAGTTGTCTTGCCCTCCTTTGGGTGTGGTTCGAGTTGTCTGTGATTTGCATGCACTCTGACAGATATGATAGGGATTACAGTGCTGCGAGAAATCTCTGGTCCTTGGCGTCATTCTGGTGTCCGACAACAACATGAACGGTCTGATGCATAAACTAGTATAGTCCTAGACCCTAGGGAAGCCAATGCAGGCTTCGGCCCGTGCGGACGTTTCCTCATCGGCCAAAGGGCTTCCTGCTGGTCGATCAGTCAGGCGACGATTGGCTCTGCAAACTAGCGCCCAGGATAACTGTTCAGGATTCAGGGGATATAAAATGGAATTTGTTACTGGGGAAAGATATGATGAAAAGCCAACGTCCACGCTCGGCCATCCACCATTGATGACTGGGTGACGCCAGTGGTTAACCGCTCGCTGAGCTCACTGACTATGAAGCGGACTGATGCAGGCGCTGTTCTGCTTACAAATGTAAAGAGAAAGTCCAATCTCGCTTACAGAACAACAGCATCTGTGAATTACGGCACACGGGGAGTGCATGTACGGCATCCGAACTATCCTAGGCGCAGTGACGTAGCGCCCACGCACGAGTGGGAGAGATGCCATCAGATACAAACGCATGACTGCATCAGATGCCTCCCCCTCCAATCGAAGCATGCATCTCGACAGCTAGAGGTCACACATTGTACCAGATTACCAAATTACACCTACACCCATTCATCACCAGGGCCGCCGTTGCAATCTCCGCTGCTAGTGATTGCAGCTGCTGCTCTTCATGCAGCAGATCTCTAGAGCAAAACCATCAAAACACATGTGCCATACACACCTCTTCCTGACAACAATACAGCAGCCGAAGAATACCTGTTTGTTCCATCCAATAGCCATGGCCCTGTCACTATCCCCAGAACCACCTCGTCTGAAACAAGCACGAGTGCCGATGCACATCAGCAAGCTATCCCCTTGCCACCAACAGACCTCTATCCATGCCTGCTTAGTTGACAGGGATGTCCTTTGACTTGCAAGCCAACAACACAGTCTTGTACCTGCTCATCTCCTTGAAGGGGTCCTTGCTAAGTCCCTCGGAATTGAAGTTCACCACACTCATCACCCGGTCCCAGGGCTTGTCTCCTTTGGGCACCGCACCCTCTGCCACCCCCGCCAGCTTCTCCTGCTCCCTGTTGGTGTCCTTACGCTTGGCAAGCTGCACATTCCTGGCCTCAGCCACCTTGTCCAAGTAAGCCTTGGCCTGCATCCAGCAGACATCAGACAATGTGAGCTACAGGGCTCTTTCCATATGAAGACAGATAACAGATAAGGGCTCGGTGTAACCTTTACACCAAGAAACCCTTCTCAGAATCCACCACTGGAAAAGTGTACATGGTCTTCTGCCGTAGACCCCTCTCTCTCTATGAAGATAGAGAACTGCAAAGCTTTTGGGCCGGGCAACACCTGCCACATGACTCCAACCAGTTCGTTAGTGCATTGAGAGACAAAGACAGATGCTAAGAGGGGCTCTTTCCTTCTGCATGGGCCAACTCCAAGCCATTGGCATTACTCATACATACGTTGTTTGGTCTTCATGCCAATGTGACAGGAAACGTGCCATCCCATAGCCCTCGAGCTGTCATGGAACAGCCACTTGCAATACAAGATGGTTTGACATTGAAAGACATCCAATAAAAACTGGTTTGACACTCAAAGACATCACAGAGTGGGAGCTTCAGATTTGCCAATGCAAGTACAATGGGTAAGAGGTAGCTCTGTCACCCCAAGAGGAGAGCTTGTAAAGCAGCACATTGAACATGCAAAAGCAGGACTGTGCCAGGGGTTGAGGTAAGGTGCATGATTAACCGTCTTGGCACACAATGAGCTAGCTACTGGGCTACTTGATGCTATTAACACACATACTGTCATGAGTACATCTGATCTCAGAACGAAGGCAGACCCATATAGTTCAAGGCAGCTTGACGTGCACAATCGAAGGCATTGCTGCTATGGTCCTTCATGATCTGCAATGCAAGACGCTGCTGGATACAACATGCACCAGCAACGCCACGCAATGCAATGCCTAGCACATCCGAAGGGTCCTGGTGCCAAAATCTCTATGCCAGGGGGCCACTGCTTGTACAAGAACACTGAGAAGACAGGCAGCAGGCCGGGTTGCATGCTCAAACCCCACCATACCCAGACCAGATTCTACTTTCCAGCTGAAAGCTGCTGCTACACAATTTTCCCTACATGCAGCCGCATGAGGGTGCTTGCTTCTATTAGTAATGCAAATGTAACGCACAACCAGCTACGCCAAAGGGCAGTCGTTCAAGGCCATGCAGCACAAGATCCCTGATGACTGGAGGCAAACACACACCCATACAGCCCAACCATATGAAACCTAACATTGCCCCTGTTTCCTAAAGCAGCCCCCATCCTACCTTATCCAGGAGCTCTTGCTTGCCTGCTGCTTCTGCCTGGTCCTTCTCCTGTAAGACCCCTTGATTGTTGCGGGACCAGGCTATGCGGGGGTCATCAAAGTCCAAGGGAGCCTGCACAGACATAAGCAGCAAACATGCCAAAGCCTTGATCAGTGCAATGAGCTGCATGTCTATAAAGGGCAGCAAAACCAGACACTTGAAAGAAATCCTTGAAACATGGTTGATAGGCCATGTAATCCATAACATCTGACAGATGCAAAGATCCTGCACCCCCAGCAGCCACTAGGGTGCTCCTGCAGCCTCAACCACCAGGTAGGTACTACTATAGAGAGTGACCTAACATGGACTTGACTGCAAGCAACAAGCTAAGCAAGAACCAAAGTGGTTCATGGGCGTGCATTTGACCGTGCCCATCTGCTGATCGCATTAGTGGACTGCACTGAACCTGCAATTGCAATTGCAAGTATCCCACAAACCCCACAAGGCAGCACAGCTGTTGCCAAGCAAGCACTGCTGCTGTTGCCATGCCCTCATGCATGGCCACTTTGACCTAAGTAGCTCCAGCACATGTGTACTGCTCTTGTTGCAACTGGTGTACTCCACTGCCATGTGCTTGCCTAGCAAGCGATGGAACATACCTGTACTATAGGTGCTGAACTAGGGGGGGCTTCTGCTGAAGGATCTGATGAGGAAAAGAAATCTGCGTCGTGCGCATCAAAGCCATTGTCCTGTGGCACTTCAGCTGGAGCTGGTGCCCCAAAGAGGTCTTCAGAGGCAACAGGAGGTGCTGGGTCGGGGACGGCAACCACCTGCACATCAGCCACTCAGCTCAAAGGCAGCGACGACAATTGCACGATGGGCTGTGCGGCACAATTCCAGCGGCATGAACGGAGATAGATAACTGCCAGTGAAACGATCCTCCCTCCTGGACGCGTCTTAAACCAGCGACTGCTTTAGCAACGTGTCCAGCTGCAGACGTATCCCTTGAGCCATGTTCTGCCTGAGTGCATGGCTGGAGTATGGCTACAACTACGCTGCTGATTCCCTGCTAACCAACTATGATGGTGGGATAGACATGGCAGGTAGGGCCTCTCCCCAAGCCCTGCCATGCAAGGGGGGTCAGGGTCTGTACCTGCTCTTCCAGGAAGAATCCGTTATCTCCGAAGTCAGCCATAGGGACTAAATGACCGGCCCCGTTCACTCCCAACAGAACGTAGTGAGTGAGTCAGCCTCTTAAGGACACGCCTTCTGAAAAAGCATAGAGACAGCCTCACCGGTGCCGTGCGCAGTATCAGGTGCTGATCACCTGCAGCAGAGGCCGTTCCATTTGTTGGCGGAGAGTCTACTCTACTAGTGCAAGTTCCACTTTGGGACTCGAGTGCTAATTCTAAGGCCCGTCGGGCAGCAAGAGTCTTCCTGGTTGGCTCCCTCAGTTGTACATAATCCTGGGCCGAGCAACACACATTCCAGAACTGGTTGAGGTATTCTGCGTACAAAACTACCAATCTTGCGCTTACTACGTCTCGGAGAGCTTGCGAACTCTTCACTGAATTGTTCCGACACCGACTGAGGAATGGCTGATATTGGCGTGAAGTATGACCAGGACGTTGCCACGAAAGGCATGGCCGAGGGCAACGTCGAGATATTAAAGGATTTACATGACCCTGGCCGCCAGGGGACGAAGGTAGGTTCCTATGCCGACAGCACAGTCTGCAATGTTTCGACACAGCCATATGCCTGGCTGCTTAAGTTGTCAATTCTGAGATGAAGGACATCGCTTACGGAGTACTTAGTGGTATTGGCCCCAGAAAGATCTCAATGCATGTCGGCGCGGCATAAGAATTATCTGCTTCGTACTCCTACCTGCATGGAGAACGTGACAATCGGAAGCGATGCTGCAAGGGTCAATTACGCATTTTTTTCTCTGTAGGATGCCCAAATGCAACATGCCCACGCTACAACGGCTGCAGAGGACCCACCCGTAGAGATAACCCATGGTCACCACCCGCATGGACATAAGCAGATGTGAAGTCCGTGGGACAGTCCCGTCCAGTGTGAAGGCCCGAGTTCTGAGTACTGTCATGTGTGTGGGGTGCTAATGGCTGGAGGATGGCGCTGCCGGAATTCGTCCCCCACTGGCTCAAGCAGGTGAAGCCACTCCTTGTGTCTTTCGGTCTTGCTGGGCGTGGCAATAAAGTAAGATGGTGTGCTTCAACAATTGTCCGACAAAGTAAGATGGTGTGCTTCAACGTTTGTCGGGCCTACGGGTGGTGCGGTTCGTCCTGTATTCATCAGCATTGGGGCTTAGTCGAGGCAGCTTCATTGATTCTGAAGGCACGGTTGCTCTGTCACTGCACACCTGTCACCCAGTCAAAGGTGGTTGCTGATGAGCGGGTCTTTGTACAACCTACCTGAGTGGATTTGCCAGCCAATGTTTATCTTGGCCCAATTTTGCGTTTGCCAAAATTTCACTTGCAGTGTGCATGCGGATAATTAGTGGTCACGTAGTAGTTGGAGGCCCCCTCAGGGGTCCCTGCTTTAAACCCAGGTTGGGGCAATCCAGTTGTACATCAGATCACTTTGATTCCGCCTTTTGTTTACGGTTGTTTGGTTGGAGCCAGTCCAGGGCTACCATGCTGATTTTGCGTGACCTCTTTGATCCAGCCCCCGCTGGTCTGTGGAACCGCGCCGGTTGTCGAGAACTGGCTACCAGAGGCGGGGGCCAAAGAGGTGCAGCAGGGGCACCCACTGGGAGGTCACACTTCCATGCTTTAGCAAAATTGTGATGCTCCTGGCTCAGTGCCTGGGCAGACGTTGTCTTATGTGTCATTTTGACCTGTTCCAGCTCACCAGGCTACCAACAAAGATGGGCTGCCAACTACTTAGGATGTGGGTGGGTTGCTGGCAGGGATGTTGCTGCTCCCTCCAGTGATGGAGTTGGGATGATCCTTGAGGCTTCTGCTTGACAGGTGAAGTCTGGGCTAAGATGGGCTCATTTACATCTGTGCCGGTATGGCAACCCTGGCATGCAGTTTTGTCATGTAAGTAACGCAGTGATGGCAGGCAACATGCAACCACACGATGTCCCATACAATGTTACATACAAATGTTGGTAGCATTTAAGGGGCCTTTATGGAGGACTGTATCCCCGGCATTGATCTGGATTGCAATCCTTGATACAAATGATGGACGGATGCGCACCAAATGGGAGTGCGGTCATCGTTGTGCAAGTAAGCAGCAGGCACTCGTTTTATATATATGTTGGAACTAATTATGCAGGGGTTCTGCCGACCTCCATATAGCACAGTTAATTGGCTAGGGAGTAGACAGACCCGATTCCTGCATCCTTGGAGCAGTTTATCAGGCAGTGCCGATCCTGTGTTGCAATATCCAAGGCGGTCTTAAGGATGACATGCACGTAGTTGGATGTGGAGGTCCCAGGCCTGATATTTGAGCGAGTGTGTGGTATCCAGGGAAAACTGGACAGGGACCATGTCTAAATGAACTACGGGAACAGTGGCATGGTTGTGTTGTACCATGTGATATCTTGCTCCCGGCAGGTCAATATTTGGATCTGTTTGATTCGGAGTCGGAGACAGATGTTCCTAGTGATTCGTCTGATGAGGAACTGGTTGAAGTCTAGATAGCTACATGTTTGGGTATTCGCCTTGGTTGGTGTGCTGGCCGTCTTGGGTGGTACATATGCGGTGGACTTACTGGACATCCTGCTTGGTTGGTGCTCTGGATTGTGTTTGATTTGGATACACCCATCAGTCTCCTGCTGGTGATTTGTTTGCCGTGTCCGTAGTTGGATGTCTGCTTGGGTATTCCTCTTGCTTGGTGGTATGGATTCCATTGTTTTTGGACCCATCCGATGGTGTGTTTGGTCGTTTCGACCTAGCAGCCCTTTGCGGTTGCCGCACCTTAAATTTTTGTTTGTTTGTACAGTGACATGGCCGTAAACCCTTTGCTAAATGTATACGTGTTCAAGGCAAGCGTATGTATGTTGGAACTAAATATGCAGGCGTTCTGCCGACCTCCATATGGCACAGTCAGTCCGTGCAGTTGAATACGCAGTTGATTACCGGTCTCGCAGTCCTGCCTGGGCTATGATGTTTACTATAATGTGTGTTTGGTCGTTCGACCTATCAGCCCTTTGCGTTTGCCACACCTTGCATGTTATGTTATGTTATGTTATTATCCAGCTCTGCATTATCTCCACTGCCTGGATTGTAGAAGGGCTGTTGCAGCCATTTTAGGGCCCGAAGTAAACATGTGGACTGGGCTGATGTGCCAGTGTTTCCCTTTGTTTCTGTGAGCGCATGGCAATTCAGGTTGCATGCTAGGGTGGCGTAGGTTTGGCGGCGTGTCAGTCAAGGTTTGAAGACAAATGTTCCGGTAATGGTATGTAATGGGCTTAAATTGCATACTTTTGAAATCCTGCATGAATGGTACGAGGTGACTGGGGCGAAGTGAGACAGGGGCGAAGTGAGACAAGTGCCAAATTCCGGCGAAATGCTGACTAGGCATCAGCCGGTCATCGACAGCCGGCCTGAACGTCAAACTTTGGACCCCTTTCAACCTTCCCGCTATGCTGTGCAGCGAACGCTTGACGTTTCAGACGGCCCTGACCTTGTTGCCAATGAGGCTCAAGCCAACTGCGTCCCTACCGGTAATGCGGTCACCCCAATCATACAGTTGAGCAAAGCCTTTCCTGCCAGCACAAGCTCGGACTCAAAGTAATTGATGTGAACCTTCAAACGCGCCATTGCTTGGCCTTTAAGCTTACGCGTCCTGTTTGCATGCTGGCACTCCTTGGGAGACCCCCTTGGGGCGAATTGAGACACAGTTCAGTAGGGGGAGAATACGCAAACATCAAGCCCAGCAGCCGCGCAGCTATTCCAAGGACGGTTTAGCAAAAGCTTTAGCAGTTTGTTTTGAGCAGTTTGACGCAAAGAAACTGCCCTTGCGAGGTATCACCAATGTTGGGACAACTAGGTCAGCCCTCAGTCTGCACTAAGGGGCAGCTTGAAAAACGCCAGAGAAGGCCAGGTGCTTGAGCTGGGACTGGGAAACAGGTATTTTTGATGTTAGCGACGCTGGGTGAAGTGTCTGTGTCTCTACGAGGCTGGTTCTGTGGTGGTGCACACTTGCATGAGATGGGGCGGGTAGGGCGTGCGAGCGAGGCGTGATATATGATGCAGAAAGCTTTGGAAGGGGGCTTCATGTTATTATAAAACACTGTGAAGCGTTCGTATGTCCTGGCTGGGCGTTCTGTGTACGTAATGTCTCGATTCCTTGGATGTCTCACTTCGCCCCAGTGACTCAGCTAGGGCTCGGTCACCCCCGGCGCAACTTGACCCCTGCCCAGAACAAAGCAGCGCGCCTTACCCAGCAGAACTGTCGTCGCTTATAGCTTACATATATATGTATACAGAGCCGCGCTTACTGGCCCTGCATTGCTTGTGGCAAGACGCTCCGGGCAGGCCGAAAAAACCGGTCTCACTTCGCCCCAGTCACCTCGTACACGAACGAACAGGTGATATGACTGAAGGTGAATTAATCTGTCGAAGCAATCCTGGTGAGGTCGCGCCTCAGCTCGTTCACTGGTTCACTTCATATATGAGCAGAGCTGGTGTTTAACAGAGTAGGAAGCTTCTTCAAAGGCTGTCAGGAGAACGAAACAGGCAAGCGTTCCGCTTCGTTACCGGCCTCATCACATGCAGTCACGCCCTGCTGTCGCATGTCGCATGCAGCCAAGACATAGATAGGCTGACAAGTCATCTCAACTAGCCATTGACTGCAATAACTGAGATTAAGGGTCATGCACTACCTCCTCAAGACCATCGGATGAATATGAAGAACCAAAGTGGAAAGCGCACTCTCTGCCTTTCTGCATGCATAGCCCGCGAACGCATCCGGTCGGAGGTGTGATCGGCCAGCCACACCCAGTCGTTGCTTCACACTGGGAAGGTTCCGCACACCGAGAGCCGTTACCGCGGAGCTACTAAAAGCAGTGCACCCGGAAGTAAATTTAATCATGGCAAACGCTACTGAAAAAGTTCCCCTAGAGCTAAGACCCCCGAGCAACAGTCTGGCACTGACGTCAAAATAAGCAGTCACATACCAATACTGACCTGGATCTGTGAACCAAGGTCGACTCATCCGACACGCAATAGACCGTTCGCAATGCGTCTGAGCAATGTCATCCTGCTTGCTGCTACTGTAAGCTGCCTGAACCTTGCTTGTCATGGAGGCAGCAATTGCAAGTTAGAATCCGCAGGAGAGAAGGTGACCAGGAAGCAAGCAGCAGCAGAAGCCCCAGCAGCAGCAGCAGCGGCACCAGCGGTAGCTGCAGGCACACTGGACTCGTCAGCCAGCCCAGCCCTCAACCCCATGCCTGACGGATACACAGCCAGCATTGAGGAACAAACTTGGGATGGAGGCCGTGTCATACAGGCCTTTGAATGTAGCGTCAATGCTCTGCAGACACGGGCCTGCTCCAAATTCGCATTGTGCTTTTCAGAGGATGCCATCGTCAATGACCCGTTTGGGACCATCACCAAGGGACGGCCTGCCTTGCTTGAGCTCTGCAGTCAGGTCTGGGAGCAATTCCAAGGCCTCAAGTACTCCTGCGAGCCCTACTTCGTCAACAAGAATGGTCTGGGGTGCAAATGCAGCACAGCTTTGGTTGTGAGTAATAGTGCAGAAGCGTGGCCTGCTGCCCAGCCACCAGCAGATCAGCTGACGGTGTGCGTGGTCCTGATGGAGCAGATTATTACGGCAGTTGTGAATGCTGAGTACAAGATACAGTTGCTGCATGGGCTATACAACGATACTGCGTATCAGCTGGAACTGGAAAAATGCAGCACAAAGCAGCTTAACAAATGAGTGGGCACCTCAAATAGGCTGCTGAGCACCAGTTGACCTTGCAGTGAGTGGAAGCTTTATTAGCTGTTTGACTTGGGTTTCATCTTGACTAGTACTGGCATGCCACTGGTCAGCGCACGGCCAGTCGAGATGGGCTGGCCTGACATACATTGGCTAGCAAGGGATCCAGGGTGGGCTGGTGGCAGCCATTGGGCTATAAGCTTTTAGAACCTGATGATTAGCGTCTTCAGACAGCTGTGCACTAATACGTTGTGTCCCGTGGTGCGCAGCAGCAGCTTGCCTATACAGGGGGGTCTGCTGCTGCTGCAGCCTCTGCCTGCACTCAATAGGAGCGTTGCCTTGACTTTTGAGGGATTGATTCGGCCGCATTTCATGTTGGTTGGGTCTGGTTGCATACATCCCTCTGTGGTTGAGTCCTTTTGCATGGTTCTTGTACATCTGAAGCCCGTGGTAATCCTCATCGTTTGCCGGCATGCCATTGCAACCGATGGAGGAGTTGGCGGTGTTCTTGATCATGGGCTCTGTTTCGATAGGAGCGTTGCCTTCACTTTTGAGGGATTGATTCGGCCGCATTTCATGTTGGTTGGGTCTGGTTGCACACATCCCTCCTCCTTTTGCATGGTTCTTGCACATCTCCAGCCCGTGGTAAGCGTCATTGAGTTGTCATGCCATTGCAACCGATGGAGGAATGGGTGGTGTTCTTGATCATGGGCTCTGTCTTGGCTGGATACATGTTTCGGTATCAGTTCTGCGTCGTTGGTGGTGTGGAAGCCATTGTATTTGGATCCATCCAACGGTGTGTTGGTCGTTTCGATCTAGCAGCCCTTTGCGGTTGCCGCACCTTAAATGTTTGTTATGTTATGTTATGTCATGCATTAAGTGTGCCAAGCAAATGGCTAGTGCTTGTAGTCTCCACCAGTGAGTTGAGGCAGTATTGAACATTTGACTTCGGTTGCATGGCCTCATGGATACTAGTAAGCATCACTCAACCTGCAGAACGGCTGTTGCTGAGACTCGGGATCGCAAGTTGGGGGTCCCAGAGTGCATGCATCGGATTTAGTGTGAGCATTCTCTCCAGTGGTCTACCAGCACCTGTAGGGTCTCTGCCCTGTAGGAGCAGAGCCTGTGCCCATCGGTTCTTTCATTGATCACACGGTCCCCTGGCTTGCTATGTGATTCTGCTGCTTCGGTGGGTATTATGGCAGCTCACAGGGCTGCGTGTTGTCGCATCCACTTTCTATGCTGCTACTGCGGAGATGCCGTGCTGCCGACAAGATTACTATGTCCGCCTCAGTACACCACTGGCGATGGAAACCCTTGGCCAGCTGGAACCCCAAGACATAGCTGACAAGTAATTTGAACTAGTATTGACTGCGATAAATGAGTTTCAGGGCCATGCGGCTACCTCGTCACGGACCGATCCGGATGGGTCTGAAGAATGCACTAGTGGAAAGCGCAACTCCTCTGTGCATGCTTAGAGCCAGCGAATGCATGCGTCGGAGTGCAGAGGTGTGTCCCCAGCCAAGCCAGCCGAGGCTTTGGCAATCCAGGTAGTCACCAGGCCCACAAGCCCACGCACAAGCCAGCAGCTAAACAGCATCGAGCCATCGACAGTCCGAACCTAATGCTGCAACCAGGCAGAGTCTGTTCAGCCTCATTGCTTGCCTGGGGCATCTGACTGTGTAAGATGGATGTGCCGGCAGGACACAACGGTCTACAAGCAAACAGCCACTGCTTCCACACAACACTGAACGGCGATCGTCCCATGCACAAGCACCTGGGACAAGGGCCGTTCGTAGACCACCAACGCCGACGAGGCGAAAAAGAAATGGCATCACACACGATATTGGAACGGAACAAAGTGGACAAACGACCAGAAACCTGGCCACATAATGATACAAGACAAGAGGCCAAAGCCATGGCCCAGTCACTAGAAGTAGTCTACAAACAGCAAGCGCTCCCATGAGACTCCCTTGAATGTGAGCTCCTTTGCCACTGCTGATGCTACATCTCCTGATAACCCAGACAGCAGCACCGTGCACTCTGAAGGCCTGCAGCCAATTGCCCCCTCCAACCCATGCTCATGCAAAAAGAGCCCCTGATCCAGTAGGTCCCTGATATCCTCATTACTTACATCCGTGCCCACATCACTGCTGCTGCTGCCGTTGTCACCAGCCCCCGCTTTCACAGCCTTGCTGCTGCTGCCATTAGCACTGCTGCTATCTATGCTCGCCACCGGGATCTCACTGGAGCCTTTCATGAGAGACTCAGTGTACAGTGGGTTGAAGCTTATACCCGCCTCCCTCCAAACATCCCACTCGGGGAGGAATGCGGCTGTAGCTGGTGAGCGGGTGACATAAAAGCAAGTGACCTTGTTGGCTGTAGCATGGGCCTGCACAGGCGCCCAATTCAGTGCTGACCGTGCTGCTGCAATACCTCGTACCCCCACTGCCAACACCAGCAGGTTGCGTTGCTCCTGTACATGAGCAGCAGGCCAAAATGCAAAGCACTCAGTTCATGCTGCGAGCATTGCTCACGCATGTCACAGTGCCAAGCTGTGATCAAGCATCAAATCTAAAACTCTGCAGCTACATCTGTACGTTTCTTTGGTCACCGCGACACTCGCGTAATCTACCGGTAGTGCCGACTTGAGGTGCACGATCACATTACTTCCTGCTATGGTATCACATGCAGTAATATACCTGGGTTTGAGCAGAGGTTCAGACAGAGCACACCAGATGAGCCAGAACAAAGGCTGCCCACATGGTTTGCAACAATCTGTGACAAGCTGGGGACCACAGGGATCACAGCTAGTATATGCTGCTCAACCCGTGCCTAGTAAAGTCGCATGCTGTCAATAGTTGATGTACACATGTATGTCTCTTTTTAGCAGACTCGCATGGAGATAGTCTAGAGAGGATGGCACATAAGACAACGTGCTACCCACCTCCAGTGCACTTGACAGGCTTGCGTAGCTGTTGAACAAAGAGGAAAAGCCACGGCCCACGACCTGGCTGACCTGAGAACACACAGAAGGCACCAATGCAAATGGCTTGAGCAGTACGTCCATAGCTGCAGCTGTACCTGTTTTCATACGAGTAATGGAGTACAGTTGGCTTCTCTTACTGGGTGCAACCTTTTGCTCAACTTAGTAGAAACTAAAGATGGTTGCATACAAGACTAATGGATGTCCTGCAAAGACCAAGCGTTTGAGGCCTATAAAACTTGTGTTCCTTATCCACCGCAGAATATAGCTCTTTTTACTGGAATAGTACCACTGTGGGATACACTCTGTCCATACGTATAGACAGAGCGTATAGATATACACACAGGTTCTTCAGAGGTACCTCACAACTTCGCTAATGTACAACACTGTATGTTTAGTCTGATTATGCCAGGGAGACGCAAAGCAAGCCATCCTCTGTCACCCAGCATACTGATGTCTGAGATACCAAGGGGTAGACGCGACACAGGAAATCACAAAGCTGCGCCCAATACAGACTGACATCCGAGCTACCACAGGACAGATATCACAGAGCAAATCAGGAAGCTGTGCCCTACCTCGACGACAGCCCCTGGTGCAAGGTCTCCAAACTTCTGCTCATCTCCTTCTGAGCCCTTGTCAACCACAACCTGCACCAGAGTATGTTGGTGAATGTCAGCTGCATGCAACACCTTGTCATGCTATATGTTGGATGGACCCAACAGGTATAGGAAAAACAATGCAAGGACCCGTGTTTTGAGCCCTGTTTTTTCGTTTCGTAAGCCAGCTGCACAAACCATCGGGAGGGCGAGAAAGGTTGTAGCACACGTGGCATTGAACAGAGGCGCCATGCACGGAGGTACACTTTCATGGCGACAAGGTCAATTAGAATCAGCCACTTAAATGCAAAGGTTCGCAAACATTCATACGCAAATCATCACGGTCTTTTTACATGTGCCACCCTTCTTTGTCACAGGATTAATTCCAAAAATCGTCATTGGACACGCTTTTGGGGCTTCACACTGTTGTGCAGGTAACCACCGCATCAATAGTCACCTTTTTTCAGCAGCCTATTCAGCTTTTCAGCAGACCTTCCAGGCATTTCAGCTCATCAACCAGCTCACAGGACAATATCTAGGTTTGGGGTGGTGGTTGCAACTTGCTTTGTTTGCTTCATCCTGATTTCCTTCGTTCCGGACTGCATGACATACCCTGCTTTTCTTGTTCGCACTCTCCCCTGCTCTGGTTACCTGTGACCCAACCTCCAGGCTTTAGGGCATGCACCGCATGCCATCTACGGCCCACTTGCAGACAAGCCTCACCTCAATCAGCGATGCTCCAATATAGGCAGAATCCCGCCGTGATTCGTATGGTGAGCACGCGATGCTGTAAAGCCGATTGGAGGCCTTTAGCCCTGCAGCAGTCTCATCTGTATCGCCTTGGAAACGGATGCCAACAAACTGCCCAGGCACCTGGAAGAAGTATGGCACCACATGTCATCGCCAGTGCTTGCTATGTGGCACATCTCTGGTCGCTTCTGCTGCTCGCATCAAACATCACTGGCCATGCAGCATGCAGCCTGAGACCTAGGTTGCCCTCTGCTATCACTTGTTACAAGCCCATAAATCCAAGAAGTCGCAGCCAACATCTTTTGCTGGACTTACCGTGAAAGAGTCGATCCACCTCGCAGTATCGGGCACTGCTTGAATCTTCCTGCCATAAAGCATGTCCACCTGGAGCAAGGACAGGTGTCAAGCTGGCAGGGACTGTTAAGCTGCTGCAAGCTATATGACATACTGCACCTCATCAGACACGCTCAAATGGAGAAGCCGATGTGTCCCATTCAAGTTTACAGCCCTACAGAAGACACTGATGAGCAGCGGAACGAGGTGAAGGGGACGCAGCGCTGGGACAGCTGAGCTCACTCGTTGCGCACAACCGTTGCCGAAGACCAGGTCAGCTTCTCTTTGACCTCCTTGATGCCTGACGCAACATTTGGTCCTAGCTTTGTTTCGTGAAGCTCATCCTCGGAAGCATAACAAGCGACTAGGCCCCTTTCGCAAGGAGCATTTCTCAACCAGCCCGGTCCACCTACACTGCTCTTTATGGTCGGGGCGCAGCTGGTGCTAACGATAGAGCGGATGGAGCGCTTGCTATGGGTCTGCACGCATGCACTCGTATGCAGTTTGGCATGAAGCTGCATCCTCGTCTTCGTGAAGATCTGCAGGATCTTTTCTTACAACTGCAAAGTCCTCGCCATCAAGTGCAGAGTTTCGAGCCTTTCCCGAGGTTGCCACACCTTCACGATCTCTTATGAGGGGCCCCTCCAGCAGGACAGGGAGCGCGGAAGCATTCGCGCAAAAAGGAGGTTACACCGCTCCGAGCGGAGCGGAGGGCTTTATTCTAGGGCCCAGTTAAGCCTGGGAAAATCGGGCTCAGTTTGGGCTATTGCTTACACTATTCTGAACCATGGAGCTTCAGGAGCAACGTACAGACTCCTGGGTGCTGTAAAGGGGTGCTGCAGACCTTGCCTTGTGGGTGGAGTTACGGGCATGCCCTTTGCCCTGGTGTGCAACTTCCCTGTGCTCGAGCATTGGTTTGCACGCATTTAGCATTATCGTGTCAATGCTCACTTGTCTGTAGCGAAGGAGCTAGCATGTTCAGGTGGAAACCTGGGCCCGTTCTAGAGCTTCTAGTTGGTTGAGCCTCCTAAGTGCAAGGGACTAGCAAATCTGGAGACGCAGAAGGTATTGTTGAAAGGGTATCTAGCTCCAAATCTCTATCTGATGCTCTGCCTGTGGCCATGTGGCTTCAACAACGTTCTAGCACCAGCTTGGTGGCTGACACGCACTGCGGTTGCTACTGCAGGCGACCTTGCAGCCCGCTACGCATGTGCGTAGCCCTACCGGGAGGGCAAGCAGACTTTGAATGGCTCCACCGGATGAAGGATTGCCACAGGTATGCAAGGAAACCCCTTGACAGCAAAGGCCCAGCCCTAACCAGCAGCTTGCCCAAGCCCTGAGCGTTTTGTAACAAAGCCATGCATGACTGGCTCCCAAAATCCTCATGGATGCAATGCAGGAAGAGGTCAAGACAGAAGATAAAATCCAGCAGGATGAACAGATAGCAGCAGTAGCAGAAGGGGAATTGGCAGGTGCAGGAGGAGAAGCAGCAGCAGCAGCAGCAGCAACAGCAGAAACAACATCAGCGGCAACAGTAGCAGCAGGCGATGTGGCTTCAGCAGATACTGATGGGAGTCAGGAACCTTCCGCAGCCAGCCCACCTCAAGCACTGGAAGGAAGCAGCAGCGCGCCCACCCCCATGCTCAAAAAAGGTAGCAATACAGTGGCAAACAAGATTGCAGCTTTCAGCAGCGGTGTAGCACCTGTCAAGGCAGGCATGGACACATCTGCTGAGGATGAGATCTTGGTGGAGGAGGTTCTGCATAAACTTGAAGCTGCAAGTCGGGTGAGCACGAGGATGGCCGGTGTGTGCCCTTATGGGGTACTTCTCAGTGTGTTAGCTTGTTCAGAAGTATGATTAGGCAGCGGTCAATCCTCTTTGCGGCGGCCACATGTAAGATCGAGGCAATTTAGTAATGCTGAGAAGGCTGCATCGGTCTTGTCAAGGGACTGTGTTACTGATTATGATCAGTCCCATCAGATGTACCAATTTTGTTGGGTCATTGTTGCCTGCCCTCGTGGAAGGTACCGTTATACCTTGCTTCTGTAGCTGGCTATGGGTTGGATGTAATCAGGTGTTATCCGAGAATATGCACCTTGTGCCTGGCGTTGCGCTCTTCGTCCCGTAATGTGAAACCTGACCAGGGAGGAGCTTCATGATCATCAAGGGGTGCCATGCTACTTGTCAGGGGCTCAGTCTCGTTAAGGTTTGAGCCAGAAGCACGATATGCCTTGCCAGTGTTACAGCAGCCAGCAGATGCCCTGCTTCTCAGATGCAATAGTTCTATGCATTGACTCTAGTTGCTCATTGCTTGCTGCTGCTCTCCCTGTTCAGATGCCTGCTCCAAGTGGTAAGTGCCAGCTGTCCAAAGCAGTGGTGCAGGGTGCTTACAAGGAGCTGCAAAAGTCGCGAGAAACAGCTGCCCGGCTAGAGAAGGAGCTAGAGGAGCTGAAGAACAGCAGAGTGCAGCTTCTGCCTCCCTCAGCCTGGATCAAGCGGGAGCAGAAGTACAAGATGGATCTGGAGAGATACGAGCACACCATTGGGATGCAGCAGCAGCGGCTAGAGAAGTTGGAGGATGAAGTCAAGGTCCTGCAAGCAGGTGCCAACATCAAGCCCTTGGAGGAGAAGATCATGGTGAGTAAAGGATTTAACAACTGGACCTGAGAAAAGACAAGCAGTGGGTCGCCTGTGCGCTTTCCATGTGTTTTGCACAGAATGAAACTTTGTCTGTGGCCTTCTAGGGTCACCTCTGTAGCTGTACCAAAGTGGCCAAAAGGCTGGGAAAGGAAGTGGATTGCGATGCATGAGGCCTACAAGTGAAAGTGACGAGCACAGGCCCCACCAACAGTTCCTGTAGCCGTTGTAAGCATGTGCATGTGATACCTGCTTGAGGTTTCCTGTAGTAATTGCCCTTGACAGTTCATTGTGGACCAGCAAGTGCTGAGAACGTCCATATTGTGGTCGCACCTGGACAGGAACCAACCTCCAGGCGTATCGGTGAAAGTATTATTGGATTCCTGACAAGGTTTGACACTGTTCTGTTTGAATGCACAGGAGCTGGAGGGGCAGCTCAAGTCCGCCTCTGAGGAGCGCACCAATTTCCAGTCCAAGTTCCATGAGTTGAGCATTAAGCACCGGCAGCTAATTGAAACCAGTCCCCAGGTGGCCAGCATCTGGAACGAGGTGGTGGTGCAGTCGGGGGGAGATGCAGACCAGGAGACCTTCAACCGAATGAGCAACTTTGACCTGCGGCACGCCAAGAACAGCACCCCTTATTCTGGCGGCTTTAATGGTAGGATGTGCAGTTGCATGGACCCGTAGCCTAGCAGCTCTTCTGCAGAGGAGCAGAGGGAAGCAGCAGAATGACTGAACTATGTTCAAATACAGCTCTTTGTGTAAACAGGACAGTAGTCGGTTGGAAGAGAGTAGAGTATGTGTGACCGGTACAGTATGCCTGTGCTCTTTGTACCTCATGCTGGTCGAAACATTTTGGCGTTCTCTTATTGTGTCTTATTGTAATGAGTGGATCAAGGATAGTTGGCCCAATTGTGCCCGAGGGAAGAATGTTCCGTCGAAGACATGCTTACAAGGCACACTGTAGCTTAGCTCTTGACCTTGTGCAGCACAGCCACATTTACCAACAGCCTTGGTTTTGACTACAGCAGGATGTGGTGACCTTCACTAGTGGCTGCCATACATCCATCGTAAGGACCCAGAAACAATGTGATTGGAGATCCCCATATTTGCTGACACCCACTTGTGTGACTGCATCTTTGCAGTGCCCCTAGCAGCACGAGCAGCAGCATTGCAGCATGCCTCCACCCGGCATGGGTCCCCAGGGGGTGATGCCAGCGGCAGCAGCAGCACTGCACCCTTCATGTTGCAGAGAGGGGGCAGTGGCCATTTCCCTGTGGCGCCTAACAGGCAACAAGCAGGCAGCTCACCTTTATCGGCAGCAGCAGCAGCACCAGGCTCGCCTGGAGCAGTTGTCAACCTAGGAGCAGCAGCACACCAGTCGGGTTCCCCAGGGAGCTTGACTGGGAGCCCTGTCAGGGGTTACTCTGGGGCCCAGGCAGCAAAACAGCAGCAGCAGCAGCAGCAGTCAGCATCAGCAGAGGAGCGAGCAGCAGCTCTCATGCATGACATAGCTCTGGAGGGTTTGTCTCCAGAGGCCTCCATGGCTGCATTGCAGCAGTTGAATTATGATCTAACAATGCAGCTGGGTCTGTATCAGCAGATGGTAGCTCGTCTGAAAGATGCTATGGAAGCAGCAGACCTGGAGAAGGCGGAGTTGGAGGCTGAGAAGATGATGCTGCAGCAGCAGATGGGTCTAGGTGGCATGGAGGGAAACCCTGCTGCTGCTGGAGCTACGGGGCAAACGGTACGAGAGCGGTGGGGGAGCTGGTGGCGAGGCAGCAGAGCTCAGAGAAGCAGCAGGGGCTTTGGCGATGGGGACATGATCCATACACATGGGAGTATTGATTTGGGTGATGAAGGGATGGTTGGGTTGGAGGGGTCCTTCAATGGGAGCAGGAGGAGCAGCATCAGTGACATGGATGCACTCAGCGGAGGGGACGTCCGGTCGTCCGAGAATGGGCCGTCTGCTGGTGATGGAGATGCGGCTGGTGAGGGAGGCAGCAGTGAGGAGCAGCAGAAGGAGAGGGCAGCCAGGGAGAGGGAATCAAAGGAGAGGAGGGCTGCAGTAGCTGCCAGCGGCAACCCAGCAGCTGCAGGCCCTACCGGTGGCCGCTGGTGGCGGGGCCGGCAGCAGCAGCAGCCTGCACCTAATAGTGCAGAGGCCCTGGGCAAGGAGTTGAAGGAGGCCAAGCGGCAGGCAGGCACGCTGGCTGATGAGAACAAGTTCCTTGTGGGCAACTTGGTTGAGATTAAGATGGAGCTTGCCGAAGCACAAGGTGGGGGTAGTATGGGGACAGCTTTCACGGAGGTGGGGAGGGGAGGTTCTGGGGCCTTGGCCTCTAGTGGAAGGGCTTTGTGGTCCAAACCGCCAGTTGTGCCCCCTGAAGCAAGAGGTCGGGCTGTAACAAGTGGTGGGGTGCAGGGAAGTCAGTTGTTGACGGGAGGAGGGTGGGGGCTGCAGGCGGCTACTGTGAGGGCAGGGTGGTTGGTGGGGCAGGTGGAGCATGTGGCAAAAGGTCTTAGGGGGTGGAGAAGTGAGGCGGGTATGGCAGAGGAAAGCCAAGCCATTCCTGCCACCCATGGGGCTGCGCTGGGGGACCACGAGTCCGTTGCGGAGGATGGAATTATATCTTAGGATGCATTCTTCATGATTATGTGGTGAATAGTTCAGCAGCGTCAGGCCTTTATATCAGGTTCATCACTCCGTAGGTAATGTCATAAGCATCCATTACATCTTGTTTGTGCTGGCACCTCTTGCAAGCACTAGGGATGGATCCTATGTTCATCCTGGCATACCTTGTGAACCATCCTGCTGTATGCAATGGTACTTGATAGATGGGTTACAAGGAACCCTTAGGCAGCCTAAAAACTGTAATGGGCCTGTCTGCAGGTCTTGCCTATGGTGGCAGCAAGCCATCGTGTGTCCTCCTGTGATGGCTCTTTGGGTGACTGTAGCCGTAATGTTGCTTGCAGTCCATCGTTCGGGCCTGAATGCATACTCTGAGAACCAAAACTCGGGAAAATAGTTGTCCAGGCAGGCTGTGAATTTTGCGTGGAAGACTTCATTTGCCATTTGTCAGATGATGCTCATTTTGAGGCTCAGTCTTAGCCTGCTGTTGCAGCCCCATGCCCTCTGCTGTTGATGGGGTTTTTATTGG
Source organism: Pseudopediastrum boryanum (assembly GCA_963556185.1). NCBI lineage: Eukaryota > Viridiplantae > Chlorophyta > Chlorophyceae > Sphaeropleales > Hydrodictyaceae > Pseudopediastrum > Pseudopediastrum boryanum. Next base: position 2,919,850 of record OY744505.1, on the reverse strand, counting down.
TTGTGCAGCCAGTAGCGGTAGCAGTCGTGAGCATATATGGCTCCAGAGATGCATATTGGCATTTTGGTGCACTAGTTGTCCTTTCATAGCCTATGTAAGGAAAAGCATTCGGGCACATGTGGAGTTGCGGGTCGCACTGCCTTCAGAACCACCCAGGGTGTACTATTGTGCGGTGGGGTCTCAGGCCCGATGGCTCCAAAAGCCTTTGTCCGCTGTTCCTGCAGGCGCTGCCGTAGTGTTATACTGTGGAAGAGAGGAGACTCCTTCTGCTTCTTGCTCTACTCAATCCGTTCAAATTATTTTAATGTGCTTTAGAACCTCAGCTTGTCTGCTACACTAGTGTGCCTGAACAGCCTCTGTTCCCCTATTGGCCTTCCTCTCTGCTGCTGCATTCTGTAGGCACTAACCTGCAGTTCAAACGTGCCCTGGTGCGTGCCATGGACAAGGAGTCATGCACGGAGCTCAAGGTCAAGGAGCTGCAGCACATGCTGGACATGCTGACCAGCCTGCCAGGTACATCAGAAGCCCTAGCTGCACACCCAGAGTTAGCAGCTCGTAGTGCTGCTGGCAGTACCATGGTAGCAGATAGCATGGGGGAGGGCGATGGGGAGTTCTCGTTGACGGGGTTGGTGCGACTGGGCAGCGAAGCAATGAAATCAATACCTAATGAAGTGATATTGGCGAGGTGGGACGCTCGGCAACGGGCGTCTGAGGCTGGGGAAAGGGCGTCTGAGGCAGGGCAAAGGGCTTCTGAGGCCGGCCAGGAAGGGCAAGATGGGGAGGGGAAGGGGGAGGAGGCAGCAGCAACAGCAGGAGACACTGTTGGCTTGAAGGAGAGGGAGGAAACAGGGGTCAACAGTACGGGTGTAGATGCTGATACTGGTGCAGCAGCAGGTGAGCTGGAGGGGGTTTTGGATGCTAAGGAAGCAGAGGGAGCAGAAGTGAAGGGTGGCGAGGGTGGTGACGGCAGGGAAGCTGCAGCAGAGTCGGGTGGAGACGCAGATCTCGGATGTGAGGAAGAGGGTGAGGCAAAAAGCAGGCAGCCTGAGCAAACGGCGACCAAGGAACTAGCAGCAACTGAAGCAGCAGCACAGAGTGAGGAGGAGGAAGCTGACATGCAGAGTCAGCAGGAGGTGAAGGAGGGAGCCAGAGCAACAGCTGCTGGGGGTATGGTGCAAGGTGAGGATGAGCAGGCATCAACAGCAGCTGATGCAGCAGCGATTGCACCTGTTGCGGCCAAGGTGTCTGAGCCAGCAGCAGGTGCAGGTGCACAGGGTCTGGGGGAAGGTGGTGAGGTTGTTTCAAGTCACAAAGCTGTTGTGCCACATGCTGTGGATGTGGACAGTGGTGAAGAGGAGGAGCAGGAGGATGGAGGGGAGGCAGTTGATGCAGCAATAGGCGATGTGGCTTCTGACGTGAAGGAAGGTGGTGATGCTGGGACAAAGGCATGATATAGGGGGTGGTAGGTAGAATTGGGCCTAAGAAGAAGGGAGACATGGGTGAAGTCCTGTGCCTTGATCTAAGCAGTTGGTACAGGCTGGCAGACAGAAGTTGGTTATGGGGTAGGCAAACAGTATTTGTAATGCATGCTTGGTTTAGGTAGTTGTGGAGACCGGTAAATATCAGGGTATCAGATAGATTTCTTCCTCAGAGAGTCCTGCAGAATATGTATATGTTCCTTGCCCTACAGGCCGGCAGGGGGCACCAGTGTTGGTTGGGGTCTGATTGCATTGGTGCTGATCACCCAATCATTTAGAGACTGTCTTATGGATGCTGTAGACGTCAACGGCTACTCCATTTGAGCATGCTGGTCTATCGAAGGATGTTGGGGTAGGGTTGCTGAAGCTCCATGCTTGCTGTATGCTGTGCTGCTATCTGCAAGTGATCCACCTGCGTGTTGGGAGGTAATTGCCATGGTGGATACAGCAGGAGTGTGTAATCTCCCCGTCATGTATATGTTGGAAGAAAGGCGAGGTACATACCACAAGCTACTGAGAAGGGAAAGGGCAGATAGTTTGGCATTTGGTCCTGACTCCGATGTATGGGTTTCCTGGGTTAGTTTAGGATCACAGGTGCAGATTTGCATGTGCCTCGTGGCATATGGTGCGTATGGCTGGTGCCACGATGTTCATGTAGTGCCTTGTACTAATCCTTTTGTCCAGCGTGTTTGCAGAGAAGCTTGGTTCAGTTGCTTTGTAAAAGAGAAGTTCAGTGTGGGTACAGGGGTTACACATGCTTGCTTAAGCTGGTGTCTTGAATGTCGTGATGTGACTGTGTGAATCAAATCTGCTTGGGTTGAACCTTCAGTGATACTAGGCTCAGACCTTTAGCACCTGTTGCCCGGATGGGTGCAGGGCAGTCATCTTGGCAGTACAACGCGCTTGCTCAATATTTGGCTTTGTCTATGGCGCCATGTTGGATGCCTTAAAGTATCCCCTGATGCGGACATAGCCATGGCGTGAGCGCTCGGCAATGGCATGTGATGGAGCCAGCGGGCGCCGGTTGCCGGTCTTAGACGGGGGTTCAAGGCGCAGCCACACCAAGGTTACTTCCTCAAAATGACTGAAGTTGTGGTGTACCTTTAGCCCTATGCAGCAAGGCATGGATTTATATGATGTCGCTTGACGTTGCTCGTTCTTGATTTGAAGCAACTTGGATTCTCGGTCACTTTGACATGCAACCATGCTGATCAGTCGCCAGCTTTCCTCCATCCGGCATGAAACGCACCTTGAGTTAAAAACAGTTAGTTCAAGTCTTAGCATAGTGAAAGGACTAACGAGCAAGGCAGCTTTATGGAGCTTACAAACTCGCCTAGGCGTACGAAAGTCTCGCGACCATGCGAACTGGGGCAGCAGCCATGCCAGGTACAGTTCTGCTTCAGGGATAGTTCGAATAGCTATTAATATTCCGTGCATTTTAGTCACCACTACATATATATAGCGTATTCCTGGTTGATCACACTCCAGCCGATGTCTCTCGTGGCATCCATGGCTTTCCTGAGTACCGACATCACGGGAGTGCCTTTCGCCTGCTCTTGTCAGGTGTAAACGGTTATCACCATGTAAAGCATCTGAGAAGGAGGGCATTGGTGGATACACGCCTTCAGACTACATCGAGTTCAACACAGTAGACCCTAACGAGTGGTGCAGGCACCGGGTATCAGTCACAGTAGATGCCCCCATTCAAACGTGCTTTAGCTTCTGGAACCAATGGGGCAGACTCATAGAGTTCTTGGACCTGATTGGGACGGTAAGGCTATACTGCCCATGTTTTGCAAACGCGTTACAGTCCTGCCTCAACCTAAGGCAGGAGCTCCTCTTGCAGATTGGCCTGGACAACGACAATGAAGACCTGGCAATGCTCCAATGCTACTACAGATGGAGTAAGTAGCTTGCACATCATTGGATTGGACCCCTGCACAACAACCTTGGAACATCTGCAAGTGTCTAAGCCGGCTTTGACATGACCCTTGGGGCTCAAGGATTTTACTACCTTATCTGTGAGCATGGATCGCCTGCCAATGCTTCTGGCGAGTTAAAGAGGGTTTATCATGAAGCCCCTTGTGTAAAATGTGCAGTTTGCTTGGAAAACATTTTCTTGCCCATGTCCATGGTCTGACAGCACCACTCCCCCTTCAAATGCAGAACGGCTACCTGTGATGGAGATTTGCTTCTTGCTGGCACGTACTGAGGTACTGGAGAATCAATCCGTCAGTTTCCAATCAGTTTGGGGCATGCCCCTAGCAGGTAAGGTTGCAAAGCTGTGCCAAGACCTGCACAAGGATATTGTGCGCTGCTGGTTTCTGGGAGCTGTTTAGACACTGAGAAGACATGCCTTCTGTTGACGAACTGCTTTCGAGAGATGTAGAGCTCTATCGTATGCATCAGCAAAGCCTACCTAGCAGATGCAGTGATGTGCAGACCTGTTAGCATACTACACGAGCATGCCATTAGCCTATGGGGACATCTGTTGAAAAGGACGAATAAATGCAAGAGCTAAACCACCATCCGAAAGGCGAAATCGAGACCAAGTCGTCGTATCTGAATGCCACCTTCGAAAGTTGCCAGCTGGCCAATCTTCCGACACCACGTAATCCCCACTCAAAAGCAAGCGCCGAACTCTACGAATTACATCTGTTGCAGCAAAGTCACTTTCAAGAGCATTGCCATGTCTTTTGTGTTCAGCGACACTGCTCTCTTCTCCTGCCAACTGCTGCTTGCAGGTGTAGTAGAGTTCACAGAGCAGGAAGATGGTCAAACTCAAGTGGAGCTGAAGTTTGACCATCCCGTGCCAGACTTGCTGCTGCAGATGCAGATTGGCCCCTGGGGCGTCCAAAACCACATGGAGCAGATTTTGTCAGAAAACCTGGAGGTGGGTTAGGCAGCAGAATGAAGTGCAGAGCTGTGTCGTGTGTCCAATGGATCTTGCAGTAGTTTTGTGTCTATCAGGCCCTGTGCTTGATATGATGCCAAGCCAAACTATATATGGGTGGTGCACATGGGCACCATATGTCTGGCACTTTGAGCAGCACAGGAGTTCGGATCACCATAGGCAGGGTAGATGAATTACAAAGTAATGATTGTTATAGGAGTTGGGCATGAACATGCAAATTTCTGGGCTTTTTCTGCTCCGACAGCAGCATTGTGCTGGTTGGATGGTGCATGCTGTTGCATCTCATGGTCCTGGACTGGTCCTGCTGCTATTCGAAAACATCAATGCTCCAAAATGTTGACTACATTGGTGTAATTTGCCTTGGTTTAAAATGTCACCGTCATATGGTGTTGGACCCGGTTGTAATCACCGGTTGTAAGCAATAGGGTGATGGTCTCAAGTGATGGAGACACTCGAGCTTACTTTACCACTTAGATTATTGCAGTTCCGCCTACTGCAGCATGCAGGGAGGGCAGCATGGTCTCCATGCTGAAACAGCTACCTGCAGCATGGAGCTGTCTCTGGCGTCAGGGATGATTACTTGAAGGATCTAACCCACAGCTTTTTGAAGTTTGTGGTCCGGGGCCTATGGCATTTCTGCTATGGCATATCTTGGATTTTCGTTGAAATATGCTCAAGTGCACTGTGCATACTGTCTGCCACAGGTATTCAAACAGAAGGCAGAGGCAGCACGGCCAGAAGATTGGCCAGAGCTCAAACCAGCAGCAGCAGAACGGGGCAAGCAAATAGCAGCAGCGGCAGCAGAAGCAGAAGCAGCGGCAATAGCACAGGCCTCTGCAGAAGCACAGCAAGTGGCACAAGAAGCATTGGAGGAGGTTGGCAAGGCTCTCGGGGTGCAGCTAGAACCAGAGCAGCAAGTGGAGCCGTCTAGTACCAGCAGTAGCACTGTGAGAGCTGAGTCAGCCCCCTCTCCCTCTTCTCCTTCAGAAGTTGCAGCAGCAGCAAGTGAGGCACCAGCAGCAAAGGCACCCCGTGCAAGCGGCAGAACCACCACCCGCAAGACGCAATCGGCAGCAGCAGGAGGAGGAGCAGGAGGTGGTGGAGATGGGGGTTTGCCTCAAGGGGAGCAGCGGGAAGAGGGAGCGGCTAGCAAGAAGCCCAGGCGAGCCACCACACGCAGTAAGACCACCGCAAGTGCAGCAGCAGCAGCAGCAGCAGCAGCAATGGAAGCGCCTGCTTCTGCTCCTGGTGCTGCTCCTGGTGATGGAGGTGGAGCAGATGCAGCTACAAGCAGTAGGAAGAAGGTGGGGCGGCCCTCCACTCGTAGCAAGGCAAGCACAGCAGCAGCACCAGCAGCCACTGAGGAGGAGGTGGCTGCTGCAACTACTTCTGCTCCTGCTACGGGTACTAGGAGGGCTGGCAGGCCGACAACACGTAGCAAGGCAAGCACAGCAGCAGCACCAGCCAGTGAGGAAGAGGCGGCTGCAACACCAGCCTCTGCTCCTGCTCCGGGAACCAAGAGGGTGGGCAGGCCTACAACACGCAGCAAGACAAGCACAGCAGCAGCAGCGGCAGCAGCAGGGGATGGTGGGGGCTCTGCAAGAGGGGCTAAGGCAACAAGGTCTCCTAGGGTCTCTCGGAGGACTGCGTCTTCTGCTGGGGTTGAGGAGCAGCAGGGGGAGCAGGAGCAGCGGCAGCAGGGGCCACAAGGGATGGCGAATGGTTATGGCAATGGGGCAGGGGGGAGAGGGGCAGGGACAGCAGCAGCAGAGAACAGCAGCAATGGGCAGCCAGGAAGGGCGCGGCAACGTTCAGGAGCAGGGCCTACGCTCTGAACACAATAAGGGTCATGCGAAAATGAATTTGTAGGACGGCAAGGGTGGGGTCGTACAGCCGGGGCTTGGTGAACGTTGTGGCGGTTTTGGACTCTCATTTGCAGCTCCAGTTTTGATGAGAGGTGTGCAGTTCCTTACGCTTGCACTTCGTTTTGGGCTGCTGTGAGTCATGTGCGTTTGGGGTGGATCATGCTGGTGCGCAGCAGTCAATTGTAAATTGCTGCGCAGGTTTTTCGGCGTTCACTTGGTACTGGGCTGCTGGCTTAGTCGCATGAGTCTGTGCTAGATGCTTCAAGCAGCAAAGTCGGCACATGTCAGGGCAACTAGATCGGCTACTGATCGTGCGCAAGGTGGCGCACACGAGCCTATGACTCAAGCGATGCGGTCAGCCTGCCTACCTGTTGCAATAATGAAGTTCCAGCAGACAGGTCCGCTCGCCCCGTATATGCTACAAAGGCGCAAATCTTGCAATTCTAAAGGGAATCCAACATTCTTGGAGGCCGGGCAGCCCTTGTCCGCCTGCCACTGTCATGTGCGATCGCGCCAAAAACGTCTCGGTCAATTGTGCGTCTTTTGGCTCCTTGAAACACACCCAAGCATGGACACTGGTATTGCAACTCAATTTCTTTCCGGTTTTTCAACACTGGTTTTACCCTGACGACAACACATGCACACTCTAAACATGCCATTGACAATGAAACACAAGGCTCCTTGCCAGCCTGAAACCCCGTTCGAATTCTTCCTCTGTGTCCCTGTCTGCACAAGCATGTATGCCCATCCATGGTCTGATCGATAACTATGGTAGCGATGTATGGCGAAACTGAAAAGCCGAGGCTATGACCTCGAAATAATGCGAGGCGAAGCCGAGCATTATTGAGAGGTCACCCGAGATCTTTACGAGCAAAGATCGAGGGCAGCCGAGGCTTTTTAGTTTCGCGACATCATGGAAAAGTCGGGGCACCCAACATCATAGAGCAGAGTGTAACCAGAATCACCCGAGCTGTCACCGTCATAGCCTGGTGGTCACCGTCATTGCGTGGCTGTAACTTCAGTTGCAGGCACGCAGCTCAAGGCCAGTTACAACCCGCCTATTCTGTGTTTCTAAAGCAATCCTATTATGTGCTATGATGCACCGACTTTTCCATGATGGTAAGAAAGAAGATCATACAGATTGCATACAACCTTGAATCATTAAAGCAGGGCGAAGATACAAGCCCGGAAAACCCAGTAGGGAGTGAGATTAACCGTAGACACAGATCCACCTACGCCCTCAGTCAATCCACCGTTGCTGTGGGCCAGCTGAGCCGTTGAACTCTGCAGTTAACATTGAAGCTTGCACCTTCCTATCTGTCAACTCACATACACTGCATGGGCTGTAGGCTGTGGGATCACCCCAGCCAATGTGTTGCCATTCTTAGCCAGCTCCTGCTTGAGGAAGTTAAAGAGACGTGCTGCCATCTCCTCAGCTGGCCAGCGAGGGCTCCAGGGGAAGGACGAACACACCAACATGCCCTCAGGCCCAAAACGCCTGTTAAAAAGGTTAGGGATAATCGCTTCAGATAGACTGGACAACAGCTTTCATTATGCAAAGATGACCATCTGCAAGGAATACTTCACATTTCTTTTCTATCAAGTCCTTCCGCAGTCCAGCTGTCCCATTCAAACCAATACATCAGCACTTGCTGACTTGGCGTACCCTTTTCGTGTGCACACCAGACGCATGCAGCCATTTTTGCAAGAACTAGCAGATGAGTGTTCCACCAAAATCTCAAAAACAGGATCTATAGCATGATGTCAAACAGATCCCACTGTCTCCGTGCTCTCTGCCCTGTTTACCCAAAACACACATAGCTCAACCATCATGTCCCCGATTCACTGTGATATTTATGTCACATGTCATGCAATGACAGTCTGCTAACTAAGGCAAGTGACATAAAAGATACCGGTATCCTATCAGCTGTTCAGAAACTTCCCCAACTGCAGCACATGTATGTGCCTGTCTAAAATTTGGTTTCCTGTGTATAACAAAGAAAGAACGTGGCTAACAGTCATCACCATGTAGGTGCTATTCCTCAACCTAGCAATAGGTTCCATTCCTGTTTGATTTCACATGCACTCCTATCCCTGCTTATGATCCCCTCTTAGCAGGGTCCAGCAGTAACACTGCACCTTGCATCCACAAAAAAAGCTGTATCTTGCCTAGCAAGCCGTGCAATAACCTATGATCTTGTACGTTTGCACTCAAGTCTCTAATATCCAGACCTGACGCACCTGACACTCTGCAAAGTGACGACAGGAAGCTCCTCTGGGAAGCGCTGCCCAAGCTCCACAAACAGCAGGAAAGGCTGCTGATCGTAGTGCACATGGAACGCTACACTGCCAAACTTTGGCCCCACCCCACCACTGCTAGTGCTGCTTGAAGTTCCTGCTCCGCCTCCACTTGTGCCAGGCCTGAGGGGTGTTGTGTGCTTTGGTGGCATGCAAACTTCCAGTGGGTTACCTAAGAGTGCTGCCAGGGCATCGACAAACTGCAGCAGCACAACCATAAGCAGAATACCTTCACAAAAAATCCTCTTCAAAAGGGAAGACCACTATAGTGTACGCTTCTGGGTCTGCCTGTACGGTCATACGGATTGCTTCTGTGCCACAAGCACAGCCAAACACGTAAAAGTGAATGCAGATCTGTCTTTACCACGGCAGCACAGATCAGCGAGAGCTTTGCCAGCGTATGCCAGTGTTATGTGATGGGGTCAAGGCACAAACCTATCAGCATGCAAAGCTGCAAATCCCTTTCCTATGCATGACCTCCCAGATGAGACTACGAGCGCTACATAAACCAAACCTTTACGGAAACGATCCTTGTTCAGTGCACATTGGCATATTACTACCAAGAGCCCATCATATACGATACACCCAACAAGAAACTCCGGATATGCAGAGACACATTCCTGGGCTTTATCTTTTGGCACAACGGATTTTGGACCCTATACCTGCTGCGCAACTGTGCACAAGCAGTGCAGAACAATAATGTAAGCCGCAAAATCTCACCTTAAACCTGAAGGTTGCAGCTGCTGCATGTTGCTCCATGTGTTGCTCCACCCTCTCTATCAGATGTGGCACGTACTCCATCAAGGGAGCTTGGGGGTCCCAACCAGGAAGGGAGAAGGGCGGCAGCTGCTGTGTGAACCAGGGAGGAGACTGCAACAGCAATGCAACAAGCAGGGGTCAGTCTTCTAGAAGGTATTGTCGCTGCTGGAGACATGGCACAACATGCTTTTGTAAGAGGGAGAGGAGTGAAAGGGGGAACTAAGTGGTGCAGGAGCAAAAATCTTATGATAATCAACGCCCTCAACCCACCAGTCCAACCAACTTGAGCTGCAAAGCAAGGAAGTTTGTCTGCATGACTCCTGCATCAGGGCAGACAACGTCCCCAAAACAAGACAAGATGCACAAGAAGCCTGAGACATGAAGATAGGGCTAGTTCAGGCCAGCATAAGCATAGCATCTATGCTATTCCACCTTGCTGTTTCCATAACAGTTCGAGGTGCGGGGCCTATCCCGTTTGTGCTATGGCATATCATGAAGTGCAACTAGCAGGACCCTCTCAAGGGGCCAGTTGAAATCTTTTAATGCCTCCAGATTGGTAAAGGAGCTGTTAGGTGTGCCAACTGCCAGAAGCTATTAATGCCCTGGTGCCTACCTGCAGGTGCAGCTCTGGTGGAGTGTGAGCACTGCCGGGGCCCAGCCGGAATGCAACACTTAGCTTGAACCTAGGAGCTCCTGCAGCACCTGCACCTGAGCAAGCATATATGAGAAGGATCACTGCACAGCTTTCGGGCCGTGCACCGCCCGCGGCAGAACTCCATCCAGTTTGTTAGTATGTGGAGAGCAGAAATTGAGACCATGAGTCGAGACCGCTAGAGAGCCAAGGCTGCCAGACCATTCAAGAGACCCAGGCAATTACATGCTAACCACTGCAAGCATATACGTCAGGCTCTTACCCCCATTGGGTCAGAGGAAATTTTGAGTGCTTTGACCTAGCTGCTGGACCTCATGTCTAGGCATATGTTGTCAAACATGCCGAAGACAATGGTATTTCATTCACCTCACTGTTCTTTGTGACAGCTTGAGGTGGGCGGCCTATGGCAATTTTGCTATGGCATACCATGTAATGCAATAACACGTCAGCCTCTTGGCTAAGCTCTTGCACAGTCTGCTAGGAACCTCTAGCGAACTGTGAAGCAGTATACAACTTAATTCACAATTCCACAATTCCTGTTCAAGGACAGGACCCAGAGAAGTTACAAATGCGCGCATCGAACATTACACTACATGGACAAGACATGATTTCACACGGAGATGTGGTTGCGTCCTTATGGACATCTACTGCTACTACGGTAGTTCCTTGTTGCAGGAAGCCCATACTAAGACTTCTGCACACCATGTTCACGGCAAGCCAACATATGTCCACATGACATTCCCCAACCAAACAGGTGCCTTCAATGCACCTCCTGAAGAGGCAAGCATAGCTGGCCCTTACGAAGAGCGCAGCATCACCCTCATCTCATTCACCACAATCACAATCATAGGAATCTATTCCACTGCTCCATCCCTGACTGCAGCAGCGGGGGCAGACCACCCAGCATTTGCTTGCCTTCAAAAGGATGCTGGCTTGTTGCTCCTGAAGATAGTTGTAGGCCTTGCTGGTGGTCCACATAGGCCAGCAAAGGGGCTACTGCACCAGACGTGTCAATGCTCCGAAGAGGAATGCCAAAGCATGCACGCTGGTCAGATGGATCCTTGGCATCTGCATGATCAACAGTGATACAGCGCAATTCACATCATTGATGATTAGAAAGGTAAGTATGGAGGTGGTGGCGCACCCTTTGCATAGCAGTGATATAGTAGCGCCACAAACTGTGCACCCTATACTTAGGTTATAAAACTGTGCTGTGCTGGCATGCGAGGTGAAGTGACTCCAGAGCTTGACCTATAGCAGTCAGCAGCAACAGGCGCAAGAGGAGAGATACGTAACTCTTCCAACGACCAAACCTACTCATAATCAACCCTATTCTGCTCATAGACTAAGCAAGTTAGCGCTCCATATTACCATGACCAGGCAGCAGTCTGGGACAACTGCTTGATAGAAGGAAGTGGTGGCTATGTACTAGAATTATGACTGTGCAAGCACAGCATCAACCAAAGATTTCCAAAGAATACCATGCTGACCTGCTCTGCAGGCCGCAGAACAGCTAGTTGCTGAATCTTCTGCCTTTCAGACACTAGAGCTATGTCAAGGCACTGCCTTGGAAGCTGCAGCACATTCATGCATTTCTATAAAAAGACGCCGTCAGAGAGCAGGCAGCAGACCTGCCAGCCATGTCAGCTCATCGATCAGCTCACATCACAAGATCTAGGTTTGGGGTGGTGGTTGCAACCTGCTTTGTTCTCTGCACCCTGCTTTTCTTTTTTCCAGCAGTGCATGACAAACCCCTGCTCTTCTACTCCACAGTCTCCCCTGCTTTGATTTCCAGGCTCCAGAGTACGATGTCATTGAAGGGCACTGGCCTGGGTTCCACCTACCTTTGTAATAAAGCTCTGTGCAGCCAAGTACGTCCAAAGTCCCAAGCTCAAACACAAGCCGTTCATCGGGAAGCTGAGATAGAAGTAGCAGCTGGTGCTGGAAGTACCTCTGCAACAGCAGCTGCAGAAGCTGGCCCAACCTGCTGCTGCTGCTGCTCGCGGGAGGGTGCCAGTGGTCTAAAAGCTGCAGCAGCTCATCAGTATGTTGTTTTTCCGTGTCTGGCCGGTAAGGGCTGCTGGTACTGACACTGCTGGTGGCAGCTGCTGCGGCAGTAGATGAAGGTAATGCCGCTGCTGATGATGAAGATAGTGGCCAGAAATTTTCATCATCTGTAATTATATCAGGGGCCGAGCCTGGGCGTGCAAGGTCCTCCAGCAGCTGCAGAACCAGCAATACATGAAGATTACAGATAACGGATTAGCGAATGGCGCCACCAAAAAGTGGGGCGCCGAGGGGGCAGCGCCACCCACAAGGAGCCAGCTTAGGCTCCAACGGTTTGTTCAAAGTACATGAAGATGGTCTGAGCATGGTTGAAAGCGGGGACATGGTCAAGCAACAGCATTTGATGGGGCTCACAAACGTACAGCATGCTGGGAGCCACAACTAAAGCACGGTTTCTGGATCTATAGCTAGAAATGAGATGACTGCTTTCCCTGCAATTGCACACCAAGCACTGCAGACCCAGGTGATCCATGTTGCCAATAGCAACCATTTACCTGCCAGCAGAGCTTCCGGTCGCACCAGTCAATTTGCAGTCTATGACACTTGCAGTTGGGGCACGTGTGCAGGCTGGTGCAGGCCAATGTGTACTCCAGCATTGGGACCTTTCTAAAACCGAGCTTGTTCGACTACCGCTTCTGGGCACCTGGAGAACCTGATATCCTTCTGACTATCCACATAAAAAGCCCAATTCACTCATGGGCCTCAAAGCAGGCATTTTTTAAGATACAGCTTCGTTGTCCCAGTTGCCTATCTTTGCTGCAATGTGAAGGACTTGCTTTTCATTTAGCCGTTTGTCGGCATGCGGAGGAAGTCTCGCAGGTGCAGCACTACAAGCTTGCATATCTTGGTAGGCTTCCCTTGAGCGTTAGTCTGAGCGTTTATGAAATACTGTGCCTTCTCCCATGATCTATGAGCCCCTCACCTCACTCACCTGTAGTGCTCGCCAACCCACTCCTGTACTGCACCGTATGAAGCTTGCCCTGGCCTAGTAGACTAGTAGTAGTACTCTAGTATCAGACTATCAGAACAGACTACTCCAGGATTTTCCGGCTGAGATGCAAAACTTGCAGAGCATGGTCACTGTGCGCCCGGCCAGTCCAAGAAAGCCCCAACGTATGAAGCCCAACAGGTGTAAGGTGGGATCAGAGCCTCGGTCGTGGCCTCAGTGCCGTTTGGAGAGACGTTGGAGCTCTAACCATCAGAGAAACCGCTAGGATTCCGTAGTAGGTCTTCTGCCTACTATCACGACACACCTATCCCGCTAGCTGCAGATTGAAGCTCTCCCGCCCGCAGTGGTATGCGCAGTCTATCAGCAGCTTATGTTTTAATCGCTTGGAAGGGGCCAATTGGTGATTTTTCCATCCCTGAGACTGGGTCTTACCACTGGTCAAGATACATCGAGAGACAGAAATGTTGATCATGATTCCTTTGCCAGCCAGTGCATGTTCGTGCCAGGCCAGCCCAGATCGACTTGCCTGTGCACTCATGACCCAATCAACGGCAGGTAAGCTGAGCAATTATAACGCCCTTCTGCTCAGGGCGTCAAGTACTGAAGCATATACATCTACATTTACCACCAGTCCATTCAGCCGCACATAGCCAACATGGAAGGCAGGGCAGTTGCCGTTGCTACAGCTGCATGGTGTTTCCACTGGTGCTGCAGCTGCATTGTGGTTTTGCTGGTGCAACAGCTGTATTGTGGTTTTTGGCCCGACTTCGTCCAGAAGGAGGGCCTGTGCAGCCGCAGGATGGGGATACCAAGGCACTAGTGAGTAATCAGAAAAGTCTCGACGACGGTTCGTCTGCAGTTTACAGTTGGATGAAATTGGATGTGATCATAGCGAAGGCCATCGAGAGCTCTTGCAGGCTGCGCACCCTCACACAGAACGCATGCAGCCCATGAATACGTAGCAGTGCTTTGTTGTCCTACCAAGATCATAAGAGAAGCTGCTCTTTGCCAAGTGACTGACCTCACATGCAAGCCGACAGGCACCCAACACAAAGAACGTACAAAGCCTTGTCAGCTAACGAAGTAGCAAACCTCAGGAGATGCCTGAGACAAGGAAGCGTGGTTGAAGTCGGGCCACCTTTTTGGACGGGCGTAGCCCGTGGTTTATGCTGGTGCAACAGCTGCATTGTGGTTTTGCTGGTGCAAGAGGTGCATTGTGGTTTTGCTGGTGCAACAGCTGCATTGTGGTTTTGCTGGTGCAACAGCTGCATTGTGGTTTTGCTGGTGCAACAGCTGCATTGTGGTTTTGCTGGTGCAACAGCTGCATTGTGGTTTTGCTGTTGCTGCAGCTCCTTTGCGGTTTTTGCTGTTCCTGCAGCTGCATTGTGGTTTTGCTGTTGCTGCAGCTGCATTGTGGTTTTGCTGTTGCTGCAGCTCCTTTGCGGTCTTGCTGTTGCTGCAGCTGTCTGAAGTAGTTTACCGCTTGTTGGATGCTACCTTGCTGGATGGCCTGCTGCTACCTGTTGTTGCTATGTGCTGTCACTCATGCTGCTTGCTGTATGCTGCTGCCACTGCTTGCCATTGCTGCGTCGGTGCTAGTGCCTTGCTGTCACCGATTGCTCCAACTTATGCTTTCTTGTGTTTATACTGGCGCTCCTGCTTTGCGGATCTCCTGCCAGGGTTCTAGCTGTACTGAAAAACAGTGGCTTGCTTTAGGCAGCTGCTGCTGTGACTGCGGCTTCCATTAAAAGTCTCTGCTGCTCCAGTGGCTTACCTCCAAAAAAAAGTCTCTGCTGCTGCCTTATGTGTTGTGAGGTGCGCCTTTTCTGTCTAGGCTGCTGGAGAGCATGGTCAGCAGGAACACTGCGGTTTTAAAGCCATCAATATTCCGGCCCAGCCCAAGTGTAACCAGAAGCTAGCTCCAGTGCTGATACCCTAGATGCAGGAAATGCTCTGAGTCTACTCGCTGGCACATCTCATGGAGGTCGGCAGAACGCCTGCATAACTAGCTCCAACCTACATACCCGTCCATTAGGAATTACATTACATGTCGTGATAGGCCATAGCCAAAATGCCCCAGGTATTCCATCAACTTGTCAGTCATCAACAGACAATACCTTTTGAACCAGTTGTTGACCAGGTCAACTTTGCTGAGTCCTTACGTCATGCATATCAGGTGTAAAATCTGACACCCACCCTTTTCAAAACAAAATATTGTGACGCCGGTCGCGGTGCCTGTTGCCACAGGTAACTGCTGCTGTCTTTTACAGGCTAACAGCTGCGCTGTGAAACAACTAGACAGCGGGCCCAAGGATCGTTTACAATAGCTACTGCGGAAGGTTTGCGGTGGGTGGGCCCAGGGTCACCGCTGCTGTGTGTATGTAAGCAAGCACTAGATGCTGCCTGTTACTGTCACAGCTTGGGTACAAGCTGGCTGTTTCCAAGAGAGGGCACAGCTGGCTTGCTATAGGTTAAATAAGGCGTGGGTATGTTACGGTTATGTATTAAGGACTTGCTTTACTATACTGTTGGTTTCAGCTGACCTGTGTACGTACTGCCGATGTCACGGTTGTACTGCCGAAGCTGGCGTCCGACTTGTAGGCTTATGGCTGGGCTTAATTAGACACGTAAGATGAGAGGTTACTTTTGCTGTCGTTGACAATTGAATGAACGCTGGTATAGTTTCGGGGTCGCTTACGGGTTCTTATCTGGCAGCGCAACTGTGTGCGATGTGGCAGATGCTAACGTTTGGGCAACGGAGAGGCTGGCGCTAGGGCCTGGCTAGTCTCCGAGTGTGTGTCTAAGGCTATGTGTAGGTCCTTATGCCGTCGGTTCTGAGTCCGGGGGCAAGGAGGCTAGAGACGGGAGCAGATTGATAGTTACACGATGCAGTGGACCAGTAAGTGTGCAAACACACAAAGAGTGGATTCCACAAGGTGTACACACAACTCCTCAAAGAGTAGAGACTTGGGCAATGTCAACGTTTGAAGGCAAAGAGGCACTCCGGCCTGTGCGTCAAACTTGACTTGCAGATGCTTGAATCCTTGAAAACAGCGTTTCTTGCTATGAGCGTATACAGATCCGTATACAGATAACTTTGCTTGATAAAAGCCTGATAGGCAGTGATCAGTCTGAGCTGTGAAAAGCTGAGTGGTTGATATTTTCAGTCAACAAACTCAAGCTATTTATATGGTTGGCCAAACCGGCCTTGCTCGTTTATAACGTTTATATCAACTCCTCACACAGCTTCCTAGCTTCCAAGAACAATCTAGACTCTCCTCATTATAAACTATATAATGCATGATCATTTCGACCGGGGCTCGCCCAGCTCCTGCGAACCTTCTAGGGGCTTCTGTTCTAGAAGCGTCTGGAATGTGACCCCGGCTACGTTCGGCGGTGGCTACCTGTATTAGGTGAGGGTCCACTCCCTTAACATATGCAAGAAGGGATTTCCCCCCTTCTCTGCGTAGTTCTCTCTCTCTCTCTGACAAACAGAAACTCTCAGAGGGAACCAGAGCTTAAAGCAGAGCTGATGATTCCAACACACGGTGCACACAACAACGGAACTTGATAGATAGCAACCATCGCCAAGTACAGGGGGTTAAGATTCTTTCTCCCTGCCTTGCAAAAGTTTCCCATGACTCTGTAAAGGTCGCAGGGCCAGTGCCTGGGGGGGGGGGTCAGGTCCCTAGAATAAACTTTATTGTATTGCAAAGGCCAGGAACATGACCTCAACTACCAGCAGGGGTAGGACCTCCACCAGCGAGCCCCAAATACCTAAAGCACTGCTTTTATGCAGTGTATTTCTAACTCCCATGAATAGCTCCTGACAACCAGCAGCAGAACGGCCTCAGTGGGACAACACGTATGTGACAGCGGGCCGTTGCCATGCACAGAGAACAACTCATAAACATGTCCTTGCAACATGTTTAGTGTCTAAGCAAGCTACATAAGCCTTTCAGCGTTACAACAAAGGTGTCTTCATGCATGGACGCTCCAGTGAAGGAGTGAGCGGGCATCAGGTCTTAGCCCTGCCTAGGTGGGAGGGAGAGGAGGTACTAGCAGGGCAGTATGTAGATCTTGTAACTCCACAGCACAGAACTGGCACTCTGGGTACTATAGACATAACCCATGTTCTCATCTTGAACTTTATAGCTCCCACGCCACAGTGAGTGCACCAAGTCAGTCTTCAATGCTTAGTTAACTCATCCACAAGGGGAGCAAACTCCTATTGAGCAAGAGTAGCTGAGTGACTGCTGCAAGTGCACTCCTACATTGGTGAAACACTTCGTATATACCCCATATGTGTCTGCTTTGACCAACATGTGCACATACACAGGGGTACATAGCGTTGAGATAGATGTGTGTAAATGCAGCAGAAGCGCAGTTCAATGCTTTTCATCATCAAAGTGCCCATCAAATGCTTTCAGCAGGTCTGGGACCATCTGCCCCATGTGTACACCCCATCTAAACTCATGCCAACTAACGACAGACATCTCACGCACCTAAACCCCGTGAGTACATCGTCAAGAGCAAGCCACAATCAAGCCCTGTTGATACGGTCCCCTTTGTGTACTTGAGGGCTGAAGAGTGCAGTTAAAACTTCCTTGCAGCAATCAGTAGGTTTACAGTAAGTCAGCCTCAACTGATGATGAAGCGTCGTTTACTCACTACGCGCAACGCACAGTGGGCCCAAGAGTCACTTGACCAGAGTGCTGTTGGCGATAGTGGTCCAGCAGCAGTTGCAGCCGTTGGGGTTGCTTACAGGACCATAGCCCGCAAGCGCATAATTCAGGGTCAGCTGCCCGTTAGTGACCGAGATCGGACAGCTGCAGTCCTTTACGCGGCCCTGGTAATTGCCGTTGCACTGGCCAGTGTTGGCAGGGCAAAATGCATCAAAGCAGAAGAACTCTCCTGCGGTGTTGGCCACATTCGTCTGCACATTGCTGTTCAACACTTCCTCAGCTGGGGAGCAGCTGGACCTGCAGTGTACATTGAAACACATTGAAAGTAGGTAGACTACAAGCTGCTTGCTTCCTCTTTGAGTATAAATGCACTTACTATGCTATGAGTAGCTGGCAGGACACTTCTGACCCAGATGAAAGCATCCCCGTGGCAGTCTGGGGCAACCGGTCTTCACAAGTGCGTATCCTTCCTTTCAATTGGCTGCCATACATAATTGGTGTATGCAAAATGCACCAATGTGACTGGCAATGAAACTGGACATACGCTTCAAGTATATCCAGCATCCGGATGGAAACTTTCACGATAAGAACATGGGAGAGGCTATTCTACCACCCAGCGTATATCTGAGAAGCTCTGCTACCAGCAGATGCAAGCAGCTACATGCATCCAGCAAAAATGATTGCCCAGACCATAGACACTTTTCCATGGAACATCGAGCTGATAGCACAGCGCCAGGGGCAACTGAACCGATTACTTACGAATTCTGGGTAGCCGGCGGTGCGCACTGTGCTACTGCCGAGCAGAGGGTAGCCGGCGGTGCGCACTGTGCTACTGCCGAGCAGAGGGTAGCCGGTGCGCACTGTGCTACTGCCGAGCAGAGGCCATTCAGGTAGTTGGTGCAGCCTGTCTTGGTACTGACTGAACTCAGCCTCAAGGCAGAGCACCCAAAAGGAGTCTGCCAGATCTGCAACGGGGTCATAAACAAAACAGCCTCTTACATGCATGGTTGATGAAGCCGGATGAGAAACAGGAATACAGATACCATCCAGGCATGACATTGTATGTACTCGACAGTGAGCTAGAGCCTACTCAGCAGTATCTGCCCGGTGGTTCAGCAGTATAAGTCATAAGCAAGACGAGGGACATTCAAGTAAAGGGTCCAGGCGAGCCCAGTCACGCAAGAAGAAGAAGAGCTACGCCAGGCTAATTGAGTAACTGAGGAAGGCGCAGAGCCTCTGCCACAGTCCCAGCCTGCGTGTGTTAAGGGAGAGGCAACTGAGGTCAGGGGATCTGGCCTCGTGGCCTCTACCATGCCCAGTCAAGCAAGGATAAACTGATAAGGGTGAGACTACTGACATGAATGTCTGACGGAGGCACGATACATATAGCTTGACAATGCAGAGTGGCCCCATCGCCAGTCTTACTTCATCCCAGGTCCAGCGCCTGGCTTCGAGGACATTTGTGGTACGTAAGATTATGGTGTTAAGGAACTACTAGACCTCTACTTGTGGCTAATCGCACAACAAGCAGAATTCCTGTGTGGTTCAGTTTGACTTTGCACTGACAAAGCGGAGGGATGGACCTATTACAGCTGATAACATCATGCACAAGTCAAGGCTTGGCAGCTTTGGCGTAAGCGTTACAGGTGATCATTGCTACCGTATATTAAGTACCTGAGGCGAAGATCAACAGTCCCAACTGCTAAAATGTTTTTGACGCTGCTAGCGGTCGGTGAGGTATTAAAACAGCAGGACTTCCCGCCTTGAGTTAGCTGCCGCATTCTATGTAGCTCCGCAGCACGTCAAGCAGCTTTACATTGCTTTTGCGACAGCTGTACTCACAGGCGTCATTCAGGGACTTCCGTTTAGCGAGATGAGCCGCGACCTCAACAACATGTATCAGCAGCACTACACCTTAGCTTAACTTCCTATCTCATCTCTCCATTCACCATTCAAGTTAGAGATATAAAATATAGAGTCCCAAGCAAGCCAATCATGCTAGTTTTTGCATCATGGCTCATTGGTTCAATCAGATAGTGAGCGAGATGCACTACTGCGGCAGTGCTGCTGCAACCTTGGCACTTACTTTACCGTATCTTCCCATCCAGCCCAAAAATTTCTTGCTCCCAACTGTCGCCGGCAGAATGGTTATGCCTGGAGCAGACTCTGCAGTGGCCGCCGTTGCAGTAGAGGCCTTTCCTGGCTCGTCCTCTGCATATGCCATTCATATGCCCCATTGTTGAGAGGGCAGAGCAGCGCTGCGATTGCCACCAGGCACATATATTTGTGCGCCATTCTAAATCTGCATGTACTCAACAGCCAGAAGCAGCAGCAGGCACATTGACACCTGGGTTAGCCTAAGAAAGAGTGCCCAAGTAGTTAGCTTAGCAGGAGAGTGCTTACAGCGTGCGTGCTGGACGGATCCACACATGCATAGCAGACGGTTTACCGGGGCTCGTCAACTTCGTAGATGGGTGTCTCACTCTCAACTAACCAAAGTGCTCCACAGTAGTGCATGCATTAACTGCTGGCTTTGTGTCAAACTGTCACTTTCTGCTCGGATGGTATGGAAGTGCACTGGAAGCTGGGTACAGATGAGGAAAGCAGGGGTCTTTGGCATGCATGCAACATGCAGTGCTGAAACGAGGAGTACTCGTACTACTGCAGGGTGCAAGGAACAGAGCAATAAGTTGCAACAATTGTTGCAACGGCACCCCAAACCTAGTTTCTGTCCTGTGAGCTGACTGATGAGCTGAACTGGCTGGCACGTCTTCTGAAAAGCTGAATTGGCTGCTGCTGACCAAAATTAGCTCACTCACTGCACTGTAATGCAATGCGTGGCAGGCAGGCATGTTCCAGGAGCAGGTTCCGCATACTGCCGGACGCAGTATGAACGCCATATGATACTCCATTCGATAAGACGCATTCGCTCTACAGATAGTCGTACCATCTGAGCCCTTCCGAACATATGGGTACTGGGTGCCAACCTCACAAGTGTGGCAACATGGGTCCGCTTACCTGGTGATAGTACGCGGTCTGCTGCTGCCAGGCTGCCAGTATGGTGTTTGCTGAAATTGCACGCGGAACTGCCACAACTCTCACCTGGGATCGAGCGATGTCGCGCACCCTTTTTGTAGGGGAGCCCATTGCAAGACTTTCCCGTGGAACCTAACGCGTAGGTACACTCACCATACATGATGGGTTACGAGATCTCAGCGAGTGATGAATGCAACGGGTATCTCTCTGATCTAATGCTCATAATGCAATGAGAGGGCTGAAGGAGACACTATCTCCAGCACCTGTACCGCAGCTGTGCTACCGCAGTACTGCGCTCAAGTATTACACTGTGTATTGACTCGGCACGCATGGTGACACTGCAGCAGCTACACTGTCCGACTGCAAGGCGACACGCGAGGCTTGCAGCGCATCTAACACCACCGCGACATGAACAAACACGGTACGGGGCGATCCACGGGCAGATGCAGCAAACACACTGCCCACTATTCTCATCCAGCACATCCCACTGTCACCAACTACCGTCGCCCTCTCCCTCTCTCTCTCTCCCTCTCCGTCCCTCTCCCTCTCTGTTCCCCTCTCTCTCCCCGCCCCCCAGTTTTTCCCTTCCGCCACTGCTAGATACAAAAGTGTTGTCTTCAGGAACCATCACTCCCATGGCCCTGCCCTGCAACTGCGCCGAGAAAGGCCCTGCCCTGCACTTGTATGTTTTAGCCCAGGAAGACTGCAACTCTGCAACTTGTCACAGAAACCACTGCTAGACCAACCTGCTTACAGTTCCGTTGACCTCTTCACATGCTATCGCTGCTCATCGTCCGTGGAGGTGGCTGCATCCCACTCCGTTGAACTACCACTGTACCACACTCCCTTCCCACCACCACCAGTACTAGAAGCAGCAACACCAGAACAAGCTTTTCTTCTCCTCCTACTCCTCACTGTCTCCAACTGTTGCTGCTGCTGCCCCCCACCTGCTCCTGCAGTAGCTCCCCCTCCTGCTCCTCCCCCCATTACTGCTCCTACTCTGCCTCCCCTAGCTACTGCCGCATCTACTGCTGTCTGTGCAGGGCCAAAGGGGTCCACACCCTCCTCCTGCCAAGGCGCCAATGGCAGCCGATCAGCCGCAAGCATTGCCTGCTTGTCTCCCACCCACTTCACAAACCCAGCCCAATCAGAGGAGCCAGCAGCTAGAGTTGAAGGGGAGGCAACCACCACCAGACCACGCCTGGCACGGGTCAAGGCAACGTTAAGACGGCGGGGGTCTGCAACAAACCCTATTGCGCCTCGGTGGTTGCTTCTGCAGGTGAAAGCAGCACAAAGACAGACACATAAGAGAGACACTGGACCTCATGTCTTGGCATATGTTGTCATGCATGCCCAAGACAACCCGTGTTCTGTTCCACCTCGCTGTACTTTGTGACAGCTTGAGGTGCGGGGCCTATGGCATATCATGAAATGTCACAATAAGACAAACCCATAAGAGACACCTGTGAGAAAAACCTGCAACCATTGCTCAGGGGCCCTTCCTATTCCCGATAATTTTATCTCTCTGGCGACTGTTATCCCAAGGCAGAAGATGTCGCAGCAGATGCCATTTGTTTCCTTCAGTACGTCCTCAGTAGCAACAGGCAAAAGGAGGACATCTGACGCCTATCCGTGCCTTGCACGCCCTCTCGCTCCTCTCTTCACTCTATCAGCATGCTGTCCACCCTTTCCCCTCCATTATGCAAACCCTCTTTCCATCCTCTCAGCGCAGACCCCCCCGCCCCTCCTGCTCCTCTGCTCTCAGCTCTCAGCAATAATTATGGCTTTGCACCCATCCCATACTATCCTACCATTCCTCTCTCCTCCTTCATCTCCATCTCAGATTTTTGCCCTGCTCCCCAAGCACCCTATGTCTCTGCATTCCCCCTGCACAAACCTCCATCGCTCCCCCTCACCTGACCGCTGAGAAGACCACGACATCTGCCTCCCTTCCTTGATAAGCATCCACACTGGACACTGTGATCTGATCCGCCAGAGGCCCCCACCAGGGACTCAACACACGTAAAGCATGCTCCAGGGCCCGTGCCTGTCCACGATAAGGAGTGAGGATGGCCCCACTGCTCACATCACCTGACACAACAACCGCCGTATGAAGTTCAACCCCTAACTGAATAGAGCATTTTTGGCCAGAAACGTCCCTCCCCACTCCAATGCTACAAAAAAATCACACAAGAGAGACAAGTGACCCAATTTTCATGGGACTTGCAATCATTTTATAACCCTGGTCAGGCCCTCTGACCATATGCTACTGCTCCAACCATTTGACTTAATCAGCCATGGCTGCTACTGGTTGAACTCAGGTTTTAGACAGATAAGCTTTGTGATCCCTCTAGTGCTGCCACACGTCATTGGCTTCGCAAAAGTCTTGTTGCATGTGCTGGCACACGCCATTGGCTTTGCAAGAGTCTTTGTCGAATGTCTTCTTGAACCTATTCTCTCCATACGATACTATATGATAGCATTGCTATACATGAGAACGCAGCAAGAATCTTGGAGCTGCAAGCACCCAACCTCACTGGGATAGGCTGATAGAACGGAAGCCAGGCAATCTGTTGCATGTGTGGTGGTCATTGCAAATGTCTCACATCACAATACAGCAACTGGTGCAATCCTGTGCCTGTTAACACACTCACTCTATGAAATCTCACCCAATACTGCTTAGCTTCAGCTAGCTAGTATAGCTAGGGTTTAGGGTTACCCTAACCCTAAACCCTGAACCCTATAGCTGGCTTAGAAGTCAGCTCCAGCCATATGCCCGCCATGCAGAACCTCTTATTACTGTCGCAGTGATGCTTCAGTGAGGCAATGTAATGAGATCCAGTCCATCAAGTTTGCAATCCTCAGCCACTCAAGCCCACTGCCCCCCAGTCACCAGCTGCCATGAAGCCATACATAGCCGGCAGTGCCACTCTTGCCTAACAGTCTTATGTTTTAGAGCTCCAAATGAACCCTGGCCCCACTTACAAGCTAGTATGCAGTCATAGATGCAAAGACCAGTCCCCCCTTTCCCTAGACACTAGGCCCCCAAGCACCAGCTACTTCCCAGCTACCCTGAGGTCATACTTGCAAAGGCCAGTCCCCCCTCCCTCCTTCCCTCGACACAGTTAACTACACCATAGCCGCACTCACCAGCTGCCATGAGGTCATACATAAACTTTGACCACTCAGAAGCTATCATAAGCTCATACATGCAAAGGGCACTTCACCCACCCCCCCCTTTTCCCCCTAAACACTAAACCACGCCAGAGGTAATGATTTTCTAAACAGCCCCCAGCTCTGACTCACCAGCTGCCATGAGGTCATACATGGCCTGCAGCGCCACTCTTGCCTCATCCAAATTCCGATAGCTACTCTGATCAGGACCAGGACTACCACCAGCAGTAGCAGCAGCAGCCGCAGCAGCTGTAGCAGCATACACAGCATCCGAACCACCACCACCACCAGCAGCTGACCTGCTACTGCTAGTGCTGTTGTTGGTGGTCTTCTTAGCCTTCTCCTCTGTGCCATTCACAGGTATCAAAGCAACAGGGAAGCTTGGAGAGCTCCAAGGCACTCCAGCAGCAGGTGGCTTCTGAGCTGGTGTCACACCATCCTTTAGCTTCCCTGCATAGAACCACCGGCTGGCAAGGGAGGAGAGGAGGAGAGCAATGGGTGGCGTATTAGCATCACAGAATGCAGAAATAGTTTCGCTATTCTATTTGAGATTTGGGAGATCAGGGGTCAGGAGTAAGGACCAAAACTATAAGGAGGAAATGTTCAGGACCCCTGCGTACAACCATCGGCTGCCAAAGAAGCCGCCGACCGGGTAGAGACAATAAGCAGAAAAACATAAAGGCATGCAAATGTTGTGCCTGAGGTTCACGCACATCCCAGCAATAACCCTCTGAACCCTGCAGCTACAAAGGGTATTCAGATCCGCACAGTTGTTCCTTCTTCACAAATACAAAGCTGACGCCCGAGTACTCCACCCAATACCTGAATAATTCTGTTGGTGATGTGCTATTGGACTATCAAGCAGTACTGAAGCCACCGGACCTGCTAAACGCCAAGGAGGCAGCCACAAAGCAGCAGCACAAGGTTACTGCTAACCTATCCTAAACATATCTGCAGCCCCAAATTACTTCACCTAGGGAAGCCGGGCATAGCAGGCTTCAAGTTCAACCTCTATTGTCGTGCAGGCTTCCATTTGGGCCTGAAACAAAGCCCCAATGTATACGTGGAACATACAGCCCACAAGTAACTTTGCTAATACTGGTTTCAGCAGTGTCTGACCGAAAAAGTGAACAGCAAAGACACGCAAAAAAAAACCCAGAGTTTCATATTCCAAGCATAGCAGGTACCTCACACCATAAGACTCTAAACCCTGGCTCACCTAGGGAAGCTGCTGATGGCCGGGTTCATCCTATACTGTGTATCCAGCAGCAGCGGCTCCACCCCTCCTCGCACCATCCTCTCAAACAATGTGACATCCAGCTGGAAGGAGCTCACTGCCTCTCTGCTCTGAATGGTGGGAGGCAACTGACAGGGGTCACCTGGAAACAGCATCACAAAGCAGCATGCGCATCAGCATGACATATGTATTTACTCCAATACACTTTGTTGCTCTGGTATTTCAAGCGCAGAAGGATCCTTTTGAAGGTGTGAAACAACTAGTAAAGTACTTGTTGGTGCTAAATGTAGGTTTGTAGGCATGCACCCCTGGAACTGCACTTCAGCCCACCTTGCATCATTGCCTCATGGTGCATACAACACCCCTCCCCTGCATATTTTCCCTACTCCCCGTGCTTTCTGCCACCTACACTTATCCCCGTTTATCCCCAAACCCTGCTCCCTGCGTACGTGCCCCACCCTTCACCAAGCTACCTCCACTCCCCCCCCCCCTCCGCTCCACTCCACCCCACCCCACCCTTGTCCCCTCGCCCCTCCTCTTCCTGCACCCACCTGCCATGACCACACATTGAGCTCCTCTTACCAGCGCCACCAGTACAGCAGGTTCAGTGGCCTGAGTGGCCTCATCTATCACCACCATACGGAACACCCTGGGGAGAAAACAGAAACAGACACATGAGCACACAGAGAAACCAGAGGAGCTATCATGACTTGAGTGTTCTGCAAAGCCATTGGGAAAAGCAACAACGACAGCTGCAGCTGCCTAAGAATGTGACAAGCAGGGCAGAGACACTGCAACTACTGCCAACAGCAAACAAGCAGCAACATATCTACGCAAGATGCATCACCATTGCCAGAGCACTGCTCGTAAAACCATCCAGACATGATATCATTCCCCGCAAGGAGGAGCCCCTGTATGTGCACTCATGACGTCCGTGCATGTGCCCCTTGCCCAGCCAGCCCCTGCACCAGGCTTTTGCTACCACAGGCACATCCTCCCCTAAAAGCCACCATCTGCACGACCACTAGCAGACCCTTTACTTCATCCCAACCCTCAATGCTGCCTTGGTCTGCAACATCAGCCACGACACTCCGTCAAACGATTTTGTTATACTTTTCACTTCAACAGAGCCCTATGGTACCTTCTGAACCCTGACAACCAGTCTGCACTCACCCACCCACCCACACCCAATACTTATTAGCAATAGCTGGCACAACAATATCTGAAACACTCACAATCAATGACCATATACAAGGCCTAAACTGCTAAAACACCAACGCTAACACGCAGCTCCCGCACCTGTCAGCAATAGCTGGGTCCCCAGCTCCAGAGCAGGTTGCCACCACCACCTGTGCCCCTCCTAACACCTCTGCTGCTGCTTCACGTGATAAGCCTTCCGCTTGACCCCACTCCTTACGAGCCCTCGCCTCCAGAGCAGCAGCAGACTCAACCTTACCACCAGCACCACCACCACCACCACCAGCAGCAGCATTGGTACCTCTTGTGGTTCTGTTCTTAGTAGAGGGTACTACATTTGACCAGCTGGGTGTTGAGGGGGATGAGGAAGACGACTCACGGGCACGATCAAACAAGGCCTGGGATGAGAGCAAAAGGGAAGAGCAGCAATTAGTGGTTGCCCAATAAACCAAGATAAAGGCCTAGTAGCAGCAAGCCTAGCCACAGTTCCACCTTCCCTGTTTCTCCCCTGATATCTCTGAGACACCCAGTCTGTCTTGGCTGCAATTCCTACCTCCTCACACAATGGCACCAACACAGCCAGGCCCCTGCTACTTCTAAGAGAATTGATTCCTTGATTTACCATAATCTATGTAGCGCTTACTGCACTGATTGGGCCCAGATTTGGGCATTGAAGCAGGCTAAAGACTAGGACTGAGCAAGCAGATCCAAAGCTTCAAGGCCCTACATCTCACCTTTGATGATGCTCTGAGAGCAGCTGCCCGCTGACCCTTAGGTGTGGCCTCTGCCTGGGCCTCCAGGGCCAGGTGACGTACACTATCACGCACCTACAGTCACATACAGGCAACATGCATTTTACATGAGGTACCATTAAATGCAATGTTGCATGTTACCCATGGTTCTACCCATGGTCCCGTCAGTTTAGGGCTCCAGTTAAATAGCCCCCTTGGCGTGCATGACGTTGCATCTGGCTTCGACTCTATGCCACAGTGTTTTATGTGGCCTGTGGTTTGCCTGTATGAGGGGTGGCCATATGGTTGACCGGCATCGGGATGTGTGAATCCAGTTCATCAGGAGTCGTGTGCTGCTTGGTCTTGAGTGACCTTTTGGCATACCTGGTTTGCGTTTTGATTGATTGATTGATGCTAAGCAAGAACATGGTGGATGAGACATAAATCATCACGCACCTACAGACACGAGGGATAATCCAATTACTTGCGTTTCAGACAACATCAATGTCGCATGATGATATCCAAGCCAGCAAAGGGAGTGTATGGTGTAAACTTGCGTGCACAAAAAGTTATCTTGCTGGATGCACTGATAGCACTAATCTTCATATGACATGGGATAGCACCCAGCCATCGCCAGTGACTACATGGACTGGTGAAGGGGCGGGACCTTAGGCAGAGCAAGGGACAGGAACATAGGCAGAGCAAGGGACAGGACCTTAGGCAGAGCAAGGGACAGGACCATAGGGAGACGAAGGGATGGGACCATAGGCAGACGAAGGGACAGGATCATAGGCAGAGCAAGGGACAGGACCATAGGCAGAGCAAGGGACAGGACCATAGGCAGACGAAGGGTCGGGACCATAGGCAGACGAAGGGACAGCACCATAGGCAGACGAAGGGACAGCACCATAGGGAGACGAAGGGACGGGACCATAGGCAGACGAGGGGACGGGACCATAGGCAGAGCAAGGGAAAGGACCATAGGCAAAGCAAGGGACAGGACCATAGGCAGACAAAGGGACAGGACCATAAGCAGACAAAGGGACAGGACCATAGGCAGAGCAAGGGACAGGACCATAGGCAGAGCAGGGGACAGGGCCATAGGCAGAGCAAGGGACAGGACCTTAGGCAAAGCAAGGGACGGGACCATAGGCAGACGAAGGGACAGGACCAGAGGTAGAGCAAGGGACAGGACCATAAGCAGACGAAGGGACGGGACCATAGGCAGGCGAAGGGACAGGACCATAGGGAGACGAAGGGACGGGACCATAGGCAGACAAAGGGACGGGACCATAGGCAGAGCAAGGGACAGGACCATAGGCAGAGCAAGGGACAAGACCATAGGCAGAGCAAGGGACAGGACCTTAGGCAGAGCAAGGGACAGGAACATAGGCAGAGCAAGGGACAGGACCTTAGGCAGAGCAAGGGACAGGACCATAGGGAGACGAAGGGATGGGACCATAGGCAGACGAAGGGACAGGATCATAGGCAGAGCAAGGGACAGGACCATAGGCAGAGCAAGGGACAGGACCATAGGCAGACAAAGGGTCGGGACCATAGGCAGACGAAGGGACAGCACCATAGGCAGACGAAGGGACAGCACCATAGGGAGACGAAGGGACGGGACCATAGGCAGACGAGGGGAAGGGACCATAGGCAGAGCAAGGGAAAGTACCATAGGCAAAGCAAGGGACAGGACCATAGGCAGACAAAGGGACAGGACCATAAGCAGACAAAGGGACAGGACCATAGGCAGAGCAAGGGACAGGACCATATTCAGAGCAAGGGACAGGACCATAGGCAGAGCAAGGGACAGGG
The DNA here is from genome assembly GCA_963556185.1 of Pseudopediastrum boryanum. Taxonomy (NCBI): domain Eukaryota; kingdom Viridiplantae; phylum Chlorophyta; class Chlorophyceae; order Sphaeropleales; family Hydrodictyaceae; genus Pseudopediastrum; species Pseudopediastrum boryanum. The sequence continues at coordinate 2,890,990 of OY744505.1, read as the reverse complement.
CCATAGGCAGAGCAAGGGACAGGACCTTAGGCAAAGCAAGGGACGGGACCATAGGCAGACGAAGGGACAGGACCAGAGGTAGAGCAAGGGACAGGACCATAAGCAGACGAAGGGAGGGGACCAGAGGTAGAGCAAGGGACAGGACCATAAGCAGACGAAGGGACAGGACCAGAGGTAGAGCAAGGGACAGGACCATAAGCAGACGAAGGGACGGGACCATAGGCAGGCGAAGGGACAGGACCATAGGGAGACGAAGGGACGGGACCATAGGCAGACAAAGGGACGGGACCATAGGCAGAGCAAGGGACAGGACCATAGGCAGAGCAAGGGACAGGACCATAGGCAGAGCAAGGGACAGGACCATAGGCAGAGCAAGGGACAGGACCTTAGGCAGAGCAAGGGACAGGACCATAGGCAGAGCCAGGGACAGGACTATAGGCAGGCGAAGGGACAGGACCATAGGCAGACGAAGGGACGGGACCATAGGCAAACGAAGGGTCGGGACCATAGGCAGAGCAAGGGACAGGACCATAGGCAGAGCAAGGGACAGGACCATAGGCAGACAAAGGGTCGGGACCATAGGCAGACGAAGGGACAGCACCATAGGCAGACGAAGGGACGGGACCATAGGCAGACGAAGGGACGGGACCATAGGCAGACAAGGGGACGGGACCATAGGCAGAGCAAGGGACAGGACCATAGGCAAAGCAAGGGACAGGACCATAGGCAGACAAAGGGACAGGACCATAAGCAGACAAAGGGACAGGACCATAGGCAGAGCAAGGGACAGGACCATATTCAGAGCAAGGGACAGGACCATAGGCAGAGCAAGGGACAGGACCATAGGCAGAGCAAGGGACAGGACCATAGGCAGAGCAAGGGACGGGACCATAGGCAGACGAAGGGACAGGACCAGAGGTAGAGCAAGGGACAGGACCATAAGCAGACGAAGGGACGGGACCATAGGCAGACGAAGGGAGGGGACCATAGGCAGAGCAAGGGACATGACCATAGGGAGACGAAGGGACGGGACCATAGGCAGAGCAAGGGACGGGACCATAGGCAGAGCAAGGGACAGGACCATAGGCAAAGCAAGGGACATGACCATAGGCAGACAAAGGGACAGGACCATAAGCAGACAAAGGGACAGGACCATAGGCAGAGCAAGGGACAGGACCATAGGCAGCGCAAGGGACAGGACCATAGGCAGAGCAAGGGACATGACCATAGGCAGACGAAGGGACGGGACCATAGGCAGAGCAAGGGACAGGACCATAGGCAGAGCAAGGGACAGGACCATAGGCAGCGCAAGGGACAGGACCATAGGCAGAGCAAGGGACATGACCATAGGCCGACGAAGGGACAGGACCATAGGCAGAGCAAGGGACGGGACCATAGGCAGAGCAAGGGACAGGACCATAGGCAGAGCAAGGGACAGGACCATAGGCAAAGCAAGGGACAGGACCATAGGCAGAGCAAGGGACAGGACCATAGGCAGAGCAAGGGACAGGACCATAGGCAGAGCAAGGGACAGGACAATCGGCAGAGCAAGGGACAGGACCATAGGCAGAGCAAGGGACAGGACCTTAGGCAGAGCAAGGGACAGGACTATAGGCAGGCGAAGGGACGGGACCATAGGCAGACGAAGGGACGGGACCATAGGCAAACGAAGGGTCGGGACCATAGGCAGAGCAAGGGACAGGACCATAGGCAGAGCAAGGGACAGGACCATAGGCAGACAAAGGGTCGGGACCATAGGCAGACGAAGGGACAGCACCATAGGCAGACGAAGGGAAGGGACCATAGGCAGACGAAGGGACGGGACCATAGGCAGACAAGGGGACGGGACCATAGGCAGAGCAAGGGACAGGACCATAGGCAAAGCAAGGGACAGGACCATAGGCAGACAAAGGGACAGGACCATAAGCAGACAAAGGGACAGGACCATAGGCAGAGCAAGGGACAGGACCATATTCAGAGCAAGGGACAGGACCATAGGCAGAGCAAGGGACAGGACCATAGGCAGAGCAAGGGACAGGACCATAGGCAGAGCAAGGGACAGGACCATAGGCAGCGCAAGGGACAGGACCATAGGCAGAGCAAGGGACATGACCATAGGCCGACGAAGGGACAGGACCATAGGCAGAGCAAGGGACGGGACCTTAGGCAAAGCAAGGGACGGGACCATAGGCAGACGAAGGGACAGGACCAGAGGTAGAGCAAGGGACAGGACCATAAGCAGACGAAGGGACGGGACCATAGGCAGACGAAGGGAGGGGACCATAGGCAGAGCAAGGGACATGACCATAGGGAGACGAAGGGACGGGACCATAGGCAGACAAAGGGACGGGACCATAGGCAGAGCAAGGGACAGGACCATAGGCAGAGCAAGGGACAGGACCATAGGCAGAGCTAGGGACAGGACCATAGGCAGAGCAAGGGACAGGACCATAGGCAAAGCAAGGGACATGACCATAGGCAGACAAAGGGACAGGACCATAAGCAGACAAAGGGACAGGACCATAGGCAGAGCAAGGGACAGGACCATAGGCAGAGCAAGGGACAGGACAATAGGCAGAGCAAGGGACAGGACCATAGGCAGAGCAAGGGACAGGACCTTAGGCAGAGCAAGGGACAGGACTATAGGCAGGCGAAGGGACGGGACCATAGGCAGACGAAGGGACGGGACCATAGGCAAACGAAGGGTCGGGACCATAGGCAGAGCAAGGGACAGGACCATAGGCAGAGCAAGGGACAGGACCATAGGCAGACAAAGGGTCGGGACCATAGGCAGAGCAAGGGACAGCACCATAGGCAGACGAAGGGACAGGACCATAGGCAGACGAAGGGACAGGACCTTAGGCAAAGCAGACGAATGGACGGGACCATAGGCAGAGCAAGGGACAGGACCATAGGCAGAGCAAGGGACAGGACCATAGGCAAAGCAAGGGGCAGGACCATAGGCAGACGAAGGGACAGGACCATAAGCAGACAAAGGGACAGGACCATAGGCAAAGCAAGGGACAGGACCATAGGCAGAGCAAGGGACAGGACCATAGGCAGAGCAAGGGACAGGACCATAGGCAGAGCAAGGGACAGGACCAGAGGTAGAGCAAGGGACAGGACCATAAGCAGACGAAGGGACGGGACCATAGGCAGACGAAGGGAGGGGACCATAGGCAGAGCAAGGGACATGACCATAGGGAGACGAAGGGACGGGACCATAGGCAGACAAAGGGACGGGACCATAGGCAGAGCAAGGGACAGGACCATAGGCAGAGCAAGGGACAGGACCATAGGCAGAGCTAGGGACAGGACCATAGGCAGAGCAAGGGACAGGACCATAGGCAAAGCAAGGGACATGACCATAGGCAGACAAAGGGACAGGACCATAAGCAGACAAAGGGACAGGACCATAGGCAGAGCAAAGGACAGGACCATAGGCAGAGCAAGGGACAGGACAATAGGCAGAGCAAGGGACAGGACCATAGGCAGAGCAAGGGACAGGACCTTAGGCAGAGCAAGGGACAGGACTATAGGCAGGCGAAGGGACGGGACCATAGGCAGACGAAGGGACGGGACCATAGGCAAACGAAGGGTCGGGACCATAGGCAGAGCAAGGGACAGGACCATAGGCAGAGCAAGGGACAGGACCATAGGCAGACAAAGGGTCGGGACCATAGGCAGAGCAAGGGACAGCACCATAGGCAGACGAAGGGACAGGACCATAGGCAGACGAAGGGACAGGACCTTAGGCAAAGCAGACGAATGGACGGGACCATAGGCAGACCAAGGGACAGGACCATAGGCAGAGCAAGGGACAGGACCATAGGCAAAGCAAGGGGCAGGACCATAGGCAGACGAAGGGAGAGGACCATAAGCAGACAAAGGGACAGGACCATAGGCAAAGCAAGGGACAGGACCATAGGCAGAGCAAGGGACAGGACCATAGGCAGAGCAAGGGACAGGACCATAGGCAGAGCAAGGGACAGGACCATAGGTAGAGCAAGGGACAGGACCATAGGCAGACGAAGGGACAGGACCTTAGGCAAAGCAGACGAATGGACGGGACCATAGGCAGAGCAAGGGACAGGACCATAGGCAGAGCAAGGGACAGGACCATAGGCAAAGCAAGGGGCAGGACCATAGGCAGACGAAGGGACAGGACCATAAGCAGACAAAGGGACAGGACCATAGGCAAAGCAAGGGACAGGACCATAGGCAGAGCAAGGGACAGGACCATAGGCAGAGTAAGGGACGGGACCATAGGCAGAGCAAGGGACGGGACCATAGGCAGAGCAAGGGACAGGACCATAGGCAGAGCAAGGGACAGGACCATAGGCAGCGCAAGGGACAGGACCATAGGCCGACGAAGGGACATGACCATAGGCCGACGAAGGGACAGGACCATAGGCAGAGCAAGGGACGGGACCATAGGCAGAGCAAGGGACAGGACCATAGGCAAAGCAAGGGACAGGACCATAGGCAGAGCAAGGGACAGGACCATAGGCAGAGCAAGGGACAGGACAATAGGCAGAGCAAGGGACAGGACCATAGGCAGAGCAAGGGACAGGACCTTAGGCAGAGCAAGGGACAGGACTATAGGCAGGCGAAGGGACGGGACCATAGGCAGACGAAGGGACGGGACCATAGGCAAACGAAGGGTCGGGACCATAGGCAGAGCAAGGGACAGGACCATAGGCAGAGCAAGGGACAGGACCATAGGCAGACAAAGGGTCGGGACCATAGGCAGACGAAGGGACAGCACCATAGGCAGACGAAGGGACGGGACCATAGGCAGACGAAGGGACGGGACCATAGGCAGACAAGGGGACGGGACCATAGGCAGAGCAAGGGACAGGACCATAGGCAAAGCAAGGGACAGGACCATAGGCAGACAAAGGGACAGGACCATAAGCAGACAAAGGGACAGGACCATAGGCAGAGCAAGGGACAGGACCATATTCAGAGCAAGGGACAGGACCATAGGCAGAATAAGGGACAGGACCATAGGCAGAGCAAGGGACAGGACCATAGGCAGAGCAAGGGACAGGACCATAGGCAGGGCAAGGGACAGGACCATAGGCAGCGCAAGGGACAGGACCATAGGCAGAGCAAGGGACATGACCATAGGCCGACGAAGGGACAGGACCACAGGCAGAGCAAGGGACGGGACCTTAGGCAAAGCAAGGGACGGGACCATAGGCAGACGAAGGGACAGGACCAGAGGTAGAGCAAGGGACAGGACCATAAGCAGACGAAGGGACGGGACCATAGGCAGACGAAGGGATGGGACCATAGGCAGAGCAAGGGACATGACCATAGGGAGACGAAGGGACGGGACCATAGGCAGACAAAGGGACGGGACCATAGGCAGAGCAAGGGACAGGACCATAGGCAGAGCAAGGGACAGGACCATCGGCAGAGCTAGGGACAGGACCATAGGCAGAGCAAGGGACAGGACCATAGGCAAAGCAAGGGACATGACCAAAGGCAGACAAAGGGACAGGACCATAAGCAGACAAAGGGACAGGACCATAGGCAGAGCAAGGGACAGGACCATAGGCAGAGCAAGGGACAGGACAATAGGCAGAGCAAGGGACAGGACCATAGGCAGAGCAAGGGACAGGACCTTAGGCAGAGCAAGGGACGGGACCATAGGCAAACGAAGGGACAGGACCATAGGCAGACGAAGGGACGGGACCATAGGCAAACGAAGGGTCGGGACCATAGGCAGAGCAAGGGACAGGACCATAGGCAGAGCAAGGGACAGGACCATAGGCAGACAAAGGGTCGGGACCATAGGCAGAGCAAGGGACAGCACCATAGGCAGACGAAGGGACAGGACCATAGGCAGACGAAGGGACAGGACCTTAGGCAAAGCAGACGAATGGACGGGACCATAGGCAGACCAAGGGACAGGACCATAGGCAGAGCAAGGGACAGGACCATAGGCAAAGCAAGGGGCAGGACCATAGGCAGACGAAGGGACAGGACCATAAGCAGACAAAGGGACAGGACCATAGGCAAAGCAAGGGACAGGACCATAGGCAGAGCAAGGGACAGGACCATAGGCAGAGCAAGGGACAGGACCATAGGCAGAGCAAGGGACAGGACCATAGGTAGAGCAAGGGACAGGACCATAGGCAGACGAAGGGACAGGACCTTAGGCAAAGCAGACGAATGGACGGGACCATAGGCAGAGCAAGGGACAGGACCATAGGCAGAGCAAGGGACAGGACCATAGGCAAAGCAAGGGGCAGGACCATAGGCAGACAAAGGGACAGGACCATAAGCAGACAAAGGGACAGGACCATAGGCAAAGCAAGGGACAGGACCATAGGCAGAGCAAGGGACAGGACCATAGGCAGAGTAAGGGACGGGACCATAGGCAGAGCAAGGGACGGGACCATAGGCAGAGCAAGGGACAGGACCATAGGCAGAGCAAGGGACAGGACCATAGGCAGCGCAAGGGACAGGACCATAGGCCGACGAAGGGACATGACCATAGGCCGACGAAGGGACAGGACCATAGGCAGAGCAAGGGACGGGACCATAGGCAGAGCAAGGGACAGGACCATAGGCAAAGCAAGGGACAGGACCATAGGCAGAGCAAGGGACAGGACCATAGGCAGAGCAAGGGACAGGACAATAGGCAGAGCAAGGGACAGGACCATAGGCAGAGCAAGGGACAGGACCTTAGGCAGAGCAAGGGACAGGACTATAGGCAGGCGAAGGGACGGGACCATAGGCAGACGAAGGGACGGGACCATAGGCAAACGAAGGGTCGGGACCATAGGCAGAGCAAGGGACAGGACCATAGGCAGAGCAAGGGACAGGACCATAGGCAGACAAAGGGTCGGGACCATAGGCAGACGAAGGGACAGCACCATAGGCAGACGAAGGGACGGGACCATAGGCAGACGAAGGGACGGGACCATAGGCAGACAAGGGGACGGGACCATAGGCAGAGCAAGGGACAGGACCATAGGCAAAGCAAGGGACAGGACCATAGGCAGACAAAGGGACAGGACCATAAGCAGACAAAGGGACAGGACCATAGGCAGAGCAAGGGACAGGACCATATTCAGAGCAAGGGACAGGACCATAGGCAGAATAAGGGACAGGACCATAGGCAGAGCAAGGGACAGGACCATAGGCAGAGCAAGGGACAGGACCATAGGCAGGGCAAGGGACAGGACCATAGGCAGCGCAAGGGACAGGACCATAGGCAGAGCAAGGGACATGACCATAGGCCGACGAAGGGACAGGACCACAGGCAGAGCAAGGGACGGGACCTTAGGCAAAGCAAGGGACGGGACCATAGGCAGACGAAGGGACAGGACCAGAGGTAGAGCAAGGGACAGGACCATAAGCAGACGAAGGGACGGGACCATAGGCAGACGAAGGGATGGGACCATAGGCAGAGCAAGGGACATGACCATAGGGAGACGAAGGGACGGGACCATAGGCAGACAAAGGGACGGGACCATAGGCAGAGCAAGGGACAGGACCATAGGCAGAGCAAGGGACAGGACCATCGGCAGAGCTAGGGACAGGACCATAGGCAGAGCAAGGGACAGGACCATAGGCAAAGCAAGGGACATGACCAAAGGCAGACAAAGGGACAGGACCATAAGCAGACAAAGGGACAGGACCATAGGCAGAGCAAGGGACAGGACCATAGGCAGAGCAAGGGACAGGACAATAGGCAGAGCAAGGGACAGGACCATAGGCAGAGCAAGGGACAGGACCTTAGGCAGAGCAAGGGACGGGACCATAGGCAAACGAAGGGACAGGACCTTAGGCAAAGCAAGGGACAGGACCATAGGCAGAGCAAGGGACAGGACCATAGGCAGAGCAAGGGACAGGACCATAGGCAGACGAAGGGACGGGACCATAGGCAGAGCAAGGGCAGGACCTTAGGCAAAGCAAGGGACAGGACCATAGGCAGACAAAGGGACAGGACCATAAGCAGACAAAGGGTCGGGACCATAGGCAGACGAAGGGACAGCACCATAGGCAGACGAAGGGACAGCACCATAGGGAGACGAAGGGACGGGACCATAGGCAGACGAGGGGACGGGACCATAGGCAGAGCAAGGGAAAGGACCATAGGCAATGAAAGGGACAGGACCATAGGCAGACAAAGGGACAGGACCATAAGCAGACAAAGGGACAGGACCATAGGCAGAGCAAGGGACAGGACCATATTCAGAGCAAGGGACAGGACCATAGGCAGAGCAAGGGACAGGGCCATAGGCAGAGCAAGGGACAGGACCTTAGGCAAAGCAAGGGACGGGACCATAGGCAGACGAAGGGACAGGACCAGAGGTAGAGCAAGGGACAGGACCATAAGCAGACGAAGGGACGGGACCATAGGCAGGCGAAGGGACAGGACCATAGGGAGACGAAGGGACGGGACCATAGGCAGACAAAAGGACGGGACCATAGGCAGAGCAAGGGACAGGACCATAGGCAGAGCAAGGGACAGGACCATAGGCAGAGCAAGGGACAGGACCATAGGCAGAGCAAGGGACAGGACCATAGGCAGAGCAAGGGACAGGACTATAGGCAGGCGAAGGGACGGGACCATAGGCAGACGAAGGGACGGGACCATAGGCAAACGAAGGGTCGGGACCATAGGCAGAGCAAGGGACAGGACCATAGGCAGACAAAGGGTCGGGACCATAGGCAGAGCAAGGGACAGGACCATAGGCAGACAAAGGGTCGGGACCATAGGCAGACGAAGGGACAGCACCATAGGCAGACGAAGGGACGGGACCATAGGCAGACGAAGGGACGGGACCATAGGCAGACAAGGGGACGGGACCATAGGCAGAGCAAGGGACAGGACCATAGGCAAAGCAAGGGACGGGACCATAGGCAGACAAAGGGACAGGACCATAAGCAGACAAAGGGACAGGACCATAGGCAGAGCAAGGGACAGGACCATATTCAGAGCAAGGGACAGGACCATAGGCAGAGCAAGGGACAGGACCATAGGCAGAGCAAGGGACAGGACCATAGGCAGAGCAAGGGACAGGACCATAGGCAGAGCAAGGGACGGGACCATAGGCAGACGAAGGGACAGGACCATAGGCAGACGAAGGGACAGGACCATAGGCAGGGCAAGGGACAGGACCTTAGGCAGACGAAGGGACAAAACCATAGGCAGACGAAGGGACGGGACCATAGGCAGAGCAAGGGACAGGACCATAGGCAGAGCAAGGGACAGGACCATAGGCAGAGCAAGGGACAGGACCATAGGCAGAGCAAGGGACAGGACCATAGGCAGAGCAAGGGACAGGACCATAGGCAGAGCAAGGGACAGGACCATAGGCAGGGCAAGGGACAGGACCATAGGCAGCGCAAGGGACAGGACCATAGGCAGAGCAAGGGACATGACCATAGGCCGACGAAGGGACAGGACCACAGGCAGAGCAAGGGACGGGACCTTAGGCAAAGCAAGGGACGGGACCATAGGCAGACGAAGGGACAGGACCAGAGGTAGAGCAAGGGACAGGACCATAAGCAGACGAAGGGACGGGACCATAGGCAGACGAAGGGATGGGACCATAGGCAGAGCAAGGGACATGACCATAGGGAGACGAAGGGACGGGACCATAGGCAGACAAAGGGACGGGACCATAGGCAGAGCAAGGGACAGGACCATAGGCAGAGCAAGGGACAGGACCATCGGCAGAGCTAGGGACAGGACCATAGGCAGAGCAAGGGACAGGACCATAGGCAAAGCAAGGGACATGACCAAAGGCAGACAAAGGGACAGGACCATAAGCAGACAAAGGGACAGGACCATAGGCAGAGCAAGGGACAGGACCATAGGCAGAGCAAGGGACAGGACAATAGGCAGAGCAAGGGACAGGACCATAGGCAGAGCAAGGGACAGGACCTTAGGCAGAGCAAGGGACGGGACCATAGGCAAACGAAGGGACAGGACCATAGGCAGACGAAGGGACGGGACCATAGGCAAACGAAGGGTCGGGACCATAGGCAGAGCAAGGGACAGGACCATAGGCAGAGCAAGGGACAGGACCATAGGCAGACAAAGGGTCGGGACCATAGGCAGAGCAAGGGACAGCACCATAGGCAGACGAAGGGACAGGACCATAGGCAGACGAAGGGACAGGACCTTAGGCAAAGCAGACGAATGGACGGGACCATAGGCAGACCAAGGGACAGGACCATAGGCAGAGCAAGGGACAGGACCATAGGCAAAGCAAGGGGCAGGACCATAGGCAGACGAAGGGACAGGACCATAAGCAGACAAAGGGACAGGACCATAGGCAAAGCAAGGGACAGGACCATAGGCAGAGCAAGGGACAGGACCATAGGCAGAGCAAGGGACAGGACCATAGGCAGAGCAAGGGACAGGACCATAGGTAGAGCAAGGGACAGGACCATAGGCAGACGAAGGGACAGGACCTTAGGCAAAGCAGACGAATGGACGGGACCATAGGCAGAGCAAGGGACAGGACCATAGGCAAAGCAAGGGGCAGGACCATAGGCAGACGAAGGGACAGGACCATAAGCAGACAAAGGGACAGGACCATAGGCAAAGCAAGGGACAGGACCATAGGCAGAGCAAGGGACGGGACCATAGGCAGAGCAAGGGACAGGACCATAGGCAAAGCAAGGGACAGGACCATAGGCAGAGCAAGGGACAGGACCATAGGCAGAGCAAGGGACAGGACAATAGGCAGAGCAAGGGACAGGACCATAGGCAGAGCAAGGGACAGGACCTTAGGCAGAGCAAGGGACAGGACTATAGGCAGGCGAAGGGACGGGACCATAGGCAGACGAAGGGACGGGACCATAGGCAAACGAAGGGTCGGGACCATAGGCAGAGCAAGGGACAGGACCATAGGCAGAGCAAGGGACAGGACCATAGGCAGACAAAGGGTCGGGACCATAGGCAGACGAAGGGACAGCACCATAGGCAGACGAAGGGACGGGACCATAGGCAGACGAAGGGACGGGACCATAGGCAGACAAGGGGACGGGACCATAGGCAGAGCAAGGGACAGGACCATAGGCAAAGCAAGGGACAGGACCATAGGCAGACAAAGGGACAGGACCATAAGCAGACAAAGGGACAGGACCATAGGCAGAGCAAGGGACAGGACCATATTCAGAGCAAGGGACAGGACCATAGGCAGAATAAGGGACAGGACCATAGGCAGAGCAAGGGACAGGACCATAGGCAGAGCAAGGGACAGGACCATAGGCAGGGCAAGGGACAGGACCATAGGCAGCGCAAGGGACAGGACCATAGGCAGAGCAAGGGACATGACCATAGGCCGACGAAGGGACAGGACCACAGGCAGAGCAAGGGACGGGACCTTAGGCAAAGCAAGGGACGGGACCATAGGCAGACGAAGGGACAGGACCAGAGGTAGAGCAAGGGACAGGACCATAAGCAGACGAAGGGACGGGACCATAGGCAGACGAAGGGATGGGACCATAGGCAGAGCAAGGGACATGACCATAGGGAGACGAAGGGACGGGACCATAGGCAGACAAAGGGACGGGACCATAGGCAGAGCAAGGGACAGGACCATAGGCAGAGCAAGGGACAGGACCATCGGCAGAGCTAGGGACAGGACCATAGGCAGAGCAAGGGACAGGACCATAGGCAAAGCAAGGGACATGACCAAAGGCAGACAAAGGGACAGGACCATAAGCAGACAAAGGGACAGGACCATAGGCAGAGCAAGGGACAGGACCATAGGCAGAGCAAGGGACAGGACAATAGGCAGAGCAAGGGACAGGACCATAGGCAGAGCAAGGGACAGGACCTTAGGCAGAGCAAGGGACGGGACCATAGGCAAACGAAGGGACAGGACCTTAGGCAAAGCAAGGGACAGGACCATAGGCAGAGCAAGGGACAGGACCATAGGCAGAGCAAGGGACAGGACCATAGGCAGACGAAGGGACGGGACCATAGGCAGAGCAAGGGACAGGACCTTAGGCAAAGCAAGGGACAGGACCATAGGCAGACAAAGGGACAGGACCATAAGCAGACAAAGGGTCGGGACCATAGGCAGACGAAGGGACAGCACCATAGGCAGACGAAGGGACAGCACCATAGGGAGACGAAGGGACGGGACCATAGGCAGACGAGGGGACGGGACCATAGGCAGAGCAAGGGAAAGGACCATAGGCAATGAAAGGGACAGGACCATAGGCAGACAAAGGGACAGGACCATAAGCAGACAAAGGGACAGGACCATAGGCAGAGCAAGGGACAGGACCATATTCAGAGCAAGGGACAGGACCATAGGCAGAGCAAGGGACAGGGCCATAGGCAGAGCAAGGGACAGGACCTTAGGCAAAGCAAGGGACGGGACCATAGGCAGACGAAGGGACAGGACCAGAGGTAGAGCAAGGGACAGGACCATAAGCAGACGAAGGGACGGGACCATAGGCAGGCGAAGGGACAGGACCATAGGGAGACGAAGGGACGGGACCATAGGCAGACAAAAGGACGGGACCATAGGCAGAGCAAGGGACAGGACCATAGGCAGAGCAAGGGACAGGACCATAGGCAGAGCAAGGGACAGGACCATAGGCAGAGCAAGGGACAGGACCATAGGCAGAGCAAGGGACAGGACTATAGGCAGGCGAAGGGACGGGACCATAGGCAGACGAAGGGACGGGACCATAGGCAAACGAAGGGTCGGGACCATAGGCAGAGCAAGGGACAGGACCATAGGCAGACAAAGGGTCGGGACCATAGGCAGAGCAAGGGACAGGACCATAGGCAGACAAAGGGTCGGGACCATAGGCAGACGAAGGGACAGCACCATAGGCAGACGAAGGGACGGGACCATAGGCAGACGAAGGGACGGGACCATAGGCAGACAAGGGGACGGGACCATAGGCAGAGCAAGGGACAGGACCATAGGCAAAGCAAGGGACGGGACCATAGGCAGACAAAGGGACAGGACCATAAGCAGACAAAGGGACAGGACCATAGGCAGAGCAAGGGACAGGACCATATTCAGAGCAAGGGACAGGACCATAGGCAGAGCAAGGGACAGGACCATAGGCAGAGCAAGGGACAGGACCATAGGCAGAGCAAGGGACAGGACCATAGGCAGAGCAAGGGACGGGACCATAGGCAGACGAAGGGACAGGACCATAGGCAGACGAAGGGACAGGACCATAGGCAGGGCAAGGGACAGGACCTTAGGCAGACGAAGGGACAAAACCATAGGCAGACGAAGGGACGGGACCATAGGCAGAGCAAGGGACGGGACCATAGGCAGAGCAAGGGACAGGACCATAGGCAGAGCAAGGGACAGGACCATAGGCAGAGCAAGGGACAGGACCATAGGCAGAGCAAGGGACAGGACCATAGGCAGAGCAAGGGACAGGACCATAGGCAGAGCAAGGGACAGGACCATAGGCAGAGCAAGGGACAGGACCATAGGCAGAGCAAGGGACAGGACCATAGGCAGAGCAAGGGACAGGACCATAGGCAGAGCAAGGGACAGGACCATAGGCAGAGCAAGGGACAGGACCATAGGCAAAGCAAGGGACAGGACCATAGGCAGACAAAGGGACAGGACCATAAGCAGACAAAGGGACAGGACCATAGGCAGAGCAAGGGACAGGACCATAGGCAGAGCAAGGGACAGGACCATAGGCAGAGTAAGGGACATGACCATAGGCAGACGAAGGGACAGGACCATAGGCAAACGAAGGGACAGGACCTTAGGCAAAGCAAGGAACGGGACCATAGGCAGACGAAGGAACGGGACCATAGGCAGACGAAGGGACAGGACCATAGGCAGACGAAGGGACAAAACCATAGGCAGACGAAGGGACGGGACCATAGGCAGAGCAAGGGAGAGGACCATAGGCAGAGCAAGGGACAGGACCATAGGCAGAGCAAGGGACAGGACCATAGGCAGAGCAAGGGACAGGACCATAGGCAGAGCAAGGGACAGGACCATAGGCAGAGCAAGGGACACGACCATAGGCAGCGCAAGGGACAGGACCATAGGCAGAGCAAGGGACAGGACCATAGGCAGAGCAAGGGACAGGACCATAGGCAGAGCAAGGGACAGGACCATAGGCAGAGCAAGGGACAGGACCATAGGCAGAGCAAGGGACAGGACCATAGGCAGAGCAAGGGACAGGACCATAGGCAAAGCAAGGGACAGGACCATAGGCAGACAAAGGGACAGGACCATAAGCAGACAAAGGGACAGGACCATAGGCAGAGCAAGGGACAGGACCATAGGCAGAGCAAGGGACAGGACCATAGGCAGAGTAAGGGACATGACCATAGGCAGACGAAGGGACAGGACCATAGGCAAACGAAGGGACAGGACCTTAGGCAAAGCAAGGAACGGGACCATAGGCAGACGAAGGAACGGGACCATAGGCAGACGAAGGGACAGGACCATAGGCAGACGAAGGGACAAAACCATAGGCAGACGAAGGGACGGGACCATAGGCAGAGCAAGGGACAGGACCATAGGCAGAGCAAGGGACAGGACCATAGGCAGAGCAAGGGACAGGACCATAGGCAGAGCAAGGGACAGGACCATAGGCAGAGCAAGGGACAGGACCATAGGCAGAGCAAGGGACACGACCATAGGCAGCGCAAGGGACAGGACCATAGGCAGAGCAAGGGACATGACCATAGGCCGACGAAGGGACATGACCATAGGCAGAGCAAGGGACGGGACCATAGGCAGAGCAAGGGACAGGACCATAGGCAAAGCAAGGGACAGGACCATAGGCAGACAAAGGGACAGGACCATAAGCAGACAAAGGGATAGGACCATAGGCAGAGCAAGGGACAGGACCAGAGGTAGAGCAAGGGACAGGACCATAAGCAGACGAAGGGACGGGACCATAGGCAGGCGAAGGGACAGGACCATAGGGAGACGAAGGGACGGGACCATAGGCAGACAAAGGGATGGGACCATAGGCAGAGCAAGGGTCATGACCATAGGCAGACAAAGGGATGGGACCATAGGCAGAGCAAGGGACATGACCATAGGCAGACGAAGGGACAGGACCATAGGCAAACGAAGGGACAGGACCATAGGCAGAGTAAGGGACATGACCATAGGCAGAGCAAGGAACAGGACCATAGGCAGAGCAAGGGACAGGACCATAGGCAGAGTAAGGGACATGACCATAGGCAAACGAAGGGACAGGACCTTAGGCAAAGCAAGGGACGGGACCATAGGCAGACGAAGGGACAGGACCATAGGCAGACGAAGGGACAGGACCATAGGCAGACGCAAGGGACAGGACCATAGGCAGACGAAGGGACGGGACCATAGGCAGGGCAAGGGACAGGACCTTAGGCAGAGCAAGGGACATGACCATAGGCCGACGAAGGGACAGGACCATAGGCAGAGCAAGGGACGGGACCATAGGCAGAGCAAGGGACAGGACCATAGGCAGAGCAAGGGACAGGACCATAGGCAAAGCAAGGGACAGGACCACAGGCAGACAAAGGGACAGGACCATAAGCAGACAAAGGGATAGGACCATAGGCAGAGCAAGGGACAGGACCATAGGCCGACGAAGGGACAGGACCATAGGCAAAGCAAGGGACTAGACCATAGGCAGAGCAAGGGACAGGACCATAGGCAGAGCAAGGGACAGGACCATAGGCAGAGCAAGGGACAGGACCATAGGCAGAGCAAGGGACAGGACCATAGGCAGAGCAAGGGACAGGACCATAGGCAGGCGAAGGGACGGGACCATAGGCAGACGAAGGGATGGGACCATAGGCAGACGAAGGGAGGGGACCATAGGCAGAGCAAGGGACATGACCATAGGCAGACGAAGGGACAGGACCATAGGCAGACGAAGGGACGGGACCATAGGCAGACGAAGGGATGGGACCATAGGCAGACGAAGGGAGGGGACCATAGGCAGACGAAGGGACAGGACCATAGGCAGACCAAGGGACTAGACCATAGCCAGAGCAAGGGACATGCCCATAGGCAGAGCAAGGGACGGGACCATAGGCAGAGCAAGGGACGGGACCATAGGCAGACGAAGGGACAGGACCATAGGCAGACCAAGGGACAGGACCATAGGCAGAGCAAGGGACAGGACCATAGGCAGAGCAAGGGACAGGACCATAGGCAGGCGAAGGGACGGGACCATAGGCAGACGAAGGGATGGGACCATAGGCAGACGAAGGGAGGGGACCATAGGCAGAGCAAGGGACATGACCATAGGCAGACGAAGGGACAGGACCATAGGCAGACGAAGGGACGGGACCATAGGCAGACGAAGGGATGGGACCATAGGCAGACGAAGGGAGGGGACCATAGGGAGACGAAGGGACAGGACCATAGGCAGACCAAGGGACTAGACCATAGCCAGAGCAAGGGACATGCCCATAGGCAGAGCAAGGGACGGGACCATAGGCAGAGCAAGGGACGGGACCATAGGCAGACGAAGGGACAGGACCATAGGCAGACCAAGGGACAGGACCATAGGCAGACCAAGGGACAGGACCATAGGCAGACGAAGGGACGGGACCATAGGCAGAGCAAGGGACAGGACCATAGGCAGAGCAAGGGACAGGACCATAGGCAGAGCAAGGGACACGACCATAGGCAGACGAAGGGACAGAACCATAGGCAGACGAAGGGACGGGACCATAGGCAGGGCAAGAGACAGGACCATAGGCCGACGAAGGGACGGGACCATAGGCAAACGAAGGGACAGGACCTTAGGCAAAGCAAGGGACAGGACCATAGGCAGAGCAAGGGACAGGACCATAGGCAGAGCAAGGGACAGGACCATAGGCAGACGAAGGGACGGGACCATAGGCAGAGCAAGGGACAGGACCTTAGGCAAAGCAAGGGACAGGACCATAGGCAGACAAAGGGACAGGACCATAAGCAGACAAAGGGTCGGGACCATAGGCAGACGAAGGGACAGCACCATAGGCAGACGAAGGGACAGCACCATAGGGAGACGAAGGGACGGGACCATAGGCAGACGAGGGGACGGGACCATAGGCAGAGCAAGGGAAAGGACCATAGGCAAAGCAAGGGACAGGACCATAGGCAGACAAAGGGACAGGACCATAAGCAGACAAAGGGACAGGACCATAGGCAGAGCAAGGGACAGGACCATATTCAGAGCAAGGGACAGGACCATAGGCAGAGCAAGGGACAGGGCCATAGGCAGAGCAAGGGACAGGACCTTAGGCAAAGCAAGGGACGGGACCATAGGCAGACGAAGGGACAGGACCAGAGGTAGAGCAAGGGACAGGACCATAAGCAGACGAAGGGACGGGACCATAGGCAGGCGAAGGGACAGGACCATAGGGAGACGAAGGGACGGGACCATAGGCAGACAAAAGGACGGGACCATAGGCAGAGCAAGGGACAGGACCATAGGCAGAGCAAGGGACAGGACCATAGGCAGAGCAAGGGACAGGACCATAGGCAGAGCAAGGGACAGGACCATAGGCAGAGCAAGGGACAGGACTATAGGCAGGCGAAGGGACGGGACCATAGGCAGACGAAGGGACGGGACCATAGGCAAACGAAGGGTCGGGACCATAGGCAGAGCAAGGGACAGGACCATAGGCAGACAAAGGGTCGGGACCATAGGCAGACGAAGGGACAGCACCATAGGCAGACGAAGGGACGGGACCATAGGCAGACGAAGGGACGGGACCATAGGTAGACAAGGGGACGGGACCATAGGCAGAGCAAGGGACAGGACCATAGGCAAAGCAAGGGACGGGACCATAGGCAGACAAAGGGACAGGACCATAAGCAGACAAAGGGACAGGACCATAGGCAGAGCAAGGGACAGGACCATATTCAGAGCAAGGGACAGGACCATAGGCAGAGCAAGGGACAGGACCATAGGCAGAGCAAGGGACAGGACCATAGGCAGAGCAAGGGACAGGACCATAGGCAGAGCAAGGGACGGGACCATAGGCAGACGAAGGGACAGGACCAGAGGTAGAGCAAGGGACAGGACCATAAGCAGACAAAGGGACGGGACCATAGGCAGACGAAGGGAGGGGACCATAGGCAGACAAAGGGACAGGACCATAAGCAGACAAAGGGACAGGACCATAGGCAGGTGAACCAAGGGCCCTTTCGGACCTAGTTAGGCAGGGGACGGTGCTGAATTGCAGCCCGCTGCTAGTCATGTGACGATCTCTAGAACATTTGATACTGAGGGAATAAGGGTCATGTAGGGGTCATGGCCTATTTGAAAGGCCTGATGTAGGACTCCGCCCATGCCGTAACACCCCCTTTCACAGTTTCCCTTCTGATCTGTTGTGAAAGATGAAAATGACCCTGCTCATGTTTCTTCTGCCCAAGTTGTCTACTTCCCCTGTTCCTCCCATCCTCACATCCTGTGTTCCACCCCTTTCCCCCCACTCTCACCTTCGCCGCTTGTCCCAGCCTGACCACCTTCAGCCCTTGTCCCACCAGCCCCTCCACCAGGTTATCAACAGCAGCATTTGTATCACCACAAGCCAGGATGGGTCCCATCTTCTCCCACCTCCCCACCCCTCCTGAGGAAGATGCTGCTACCAGAGCTGACACCAGGGCTAGCAGGGTGCGCGTTTTACCAGTGCCAGGGGGCCCCTGCCAAAGGGTGAGACTACGGAGAGCAGCAGTAGCAACAGCCCTGCAAAAGAGGAGGGGCGGGGCAAAGGTGACATACTCAGATACTGCGATTCAAGCTTTGAGGAGGGAGGATATCACTATACTGCTCAAGTTGCTGGAGCATCAAGTGTTATACTTAAGTGGGGTTACCAATGCTAGGAGACCCTTGTGAACCAGCGTAGCTTATTGGGAAGAGCAGCAGTTGCTACAGCCCTGCAGGAAAAGTACAAGGGGTGTAATCTCATGAAGTCTTAAAGTTACATTGAAGCTAATCAAGCAGACGGTCTTACAGTCCGGAAGGCAGGTTAACAGGGAGTGGTTGAATGCTCAGGAACAGGGGATAAGCAGTGGTTGTGGCAGCGCCAAGGGGTCTAGTGAGCATAGAGTGAAAGTAAAGAAGCAGCAGTAGCAGCAGACCTGGAGGCAAGGGAGCAGCCCAAGAACAAAAACACAAACAACAAAAAAATTAAAGGTGCGGCAACCGCAGAAGGGCTGCAAGAGCATTGGTCATTCCAGTGTAGGACACCCTGCAGTCAGGCACATCAGGACTTATCTGAACAGGGCATGGCAATGTTGATACATGTCGTGTCAAGAACCTGTTGCTGTGACCTATGAATCCATGTGATCATGCAGGCACCACAATCCATTTGGCTCTACCAGGCAGGAACAACCCTCTAATTAGACTTGATTCCAGGTGCTTCCCTAATAGCAGCCCTCCAACCCTCCCCTAAACCCACTCTATCCCCTCTCACCATCCCTCATTGCCACCCTCCTGACTTCATCCCATCCACAGCCCTCCTTTCCCTGCTCACCTCCCCCAACCATGAACAAACAAACAAACCAACACTACTAGGCTGTGGCAACCGCGAAAGAGTTGCTAGGTCACAGCGACCAAATACACCAGCAGATGGATTCAAAGACAATGACTTGCAAACTATCAAGCAGGAGACCTGAACATGTATCCATCCATCCGTCTAAACATAGGTATCCATCCTTCCATCCACATATGTATCCATCAATCTACAAGAGCTAAACTGGCCCTTCACCAGCCAAGTCACCATAAGCTCGCCCACCACCACCCATCTCACCTCCTCTGACTATTGTTCAACCCTTGTTGGTTCTTCAGATGTTAGCGCACCTCCTCCCTCCAGGATGCAGCATAGCCGCCCAGGGCCCCGTCCCCAACCACCTGCCCTGCAGGACCCCCTCCTCTTTCCTCTTCCCCTTAACCCTCTCCCCCCCCTCCCATTCCACTCCTACTTTCCCACCTCCACCCCTCCTGCCTGCTTACCCCCCTTTCCCCCTCCCCTGGCCCTCTCACCTCCTTTGACTATTGTTCAGCCCCTGTTGGTTCTTCAATTGTTTCCGCACCTCCTCCCTCCAAGCTGCATCCCTGACCCATACTGGCGGCATCTCAGCAATCTGAGTCAGACCAGGAGTACCCACCACACAGCAACGCAGCAGCTGCTCAAATGGAGAGGAGGGGTCCACCAGACGGGACAGTCTACTGATGGCTTCCAACTGACGCCTGCAAGAGGAAAGCGGTGCATAGATGCAGCCCTTAAATAAACATACTGTACCTATGTCTTTGTTGGGTTCTAACATAGGGCTCTGCCGTCCCATCCATTGAACTGGAAAATATTCAGAACGGGGCAATGTAAGAGATGCTATATGGGATATGAGACTTCCACCATGCAAGAAAATGACTGGCTTCAGCTTGCAAGGAGCACATGTAGCACACACCAGGCCTTCTGTCAGAAGGCTTCGGACTTGGGCATCTCATGTAGAATTCTGGAGTAGAAGGCATCCAGAAACAAAGCCGCTCCTCCCAAGACTGTAGCACCTCCAAGCCCCCTTATCAGTCCATCCTGTCCTCCCTTCGAATGCTCGACCCAACCCCAGCCCTCACCGCGCAGTGGTATCCTTCACCGACTGGTCCAACCTCCATGTCACTAGTGCTGGTGACCCTGCCCTCCCCAGTGTCTTCTGCAGCCCATCACTGTCCTCCTTATCCAGTGCTAGCAGCAGAGACTCCTTGCTTACAGACAGCACCGTGCAATCAATGGCAGACTTGGCATCAACCTGCACAGCACAGCAGCACAATCTGTGTTTGGAGTGGTGGTTGCAGCTTGCTCTGTTCGCCCCATCCTGCTTTCTTTTGTGCTAGCACTGTATTCTGTTCCACCTCGCTGTTTCTTAAGAATGGCTTGAGGTGATGGGCCTGATGGCACTTTTTGAAATGGCATATCATGAAATGTAATAGTTCTAGCACTGCATGACCAAACCATGCTTTTCTTGTCCACACTCCCCCTTGCTATGATCACCTGTACCCAGCCTGCACGTGACAGCAGCATAATCACCCGATGGCAAAAAATTACACGCCACGTACCAGTATAAGCCTAGTGACAAATGCCAGTACGATTTTTAAACTAATGAGATAGTGACACTTGCCAATGCCTTAACAAATACAATGACATGTGTTTATCACAGCATGCGTACGGTAATCTGAGCGTCATTTTGCTACTCTTGACCTACAGCACCTCCTGCTTTCCTCTCAACCCCCCTCATCAGGTCCTTGGGATCCATACACATGGATATCTCTTTTGTGTCGGCTTTTTTGTTGTTTTTGTTTGTGTGGCGGGTTTTCATTTGTTTTATTTTGGTGCAGGGGTTTGTGGGTGTTTTGGGGTGTGTAGTGGTTTGTTTTGGGGGTGTCTGGGGCCAAAACCAGACAAAAAGACCCAAACAAAACAACACCACCGCAAATTACAACGCCTCTATTGTTTTCCCTTCAACCCCCCTCATCAGGTCGTTGAGGTACAGATACATGGTTATAACCACATCTCTGATCTGCCCTCTAGTTTTGACAGCATGCATCTAACAACAAACCTCGCAACACGTCAGGGACCCTTACACCCACCGCCCCACCCCTCCCGGAACTTTCATCCTGCTCGAAAGCATATCCCCCAGTCTGAACTTACGCTACGTCACATTGCCCGCTTTCTGCTGCCACCCCTAACCCTTAACACCCCCGCCCATCCCCCCAGGAGCCCAACGCCTAAACCCCATCAAACGCCCCCCTCTCCCTGCCTACCTCAGCCTCCAGCCTGCTGAGCAGCACATTGTCCCCCTGTCTGAACCTATGGTACGGCAGCTGTGTCACTTTGTGTAGTGCTGACGTCACCTGCCACACCATCTGGCTGTACAACAAGCTGTGGGGTCGTGCTGACAGGGGCAACAGCACCAGCCCATCTCGTTGCAACCGAGGCAGGCTACCCGGAGCATAGAGGGCTTTCAGCTGTGCTGCTTCGTATACTTGCTCTGCTTGGACTGCATTGCGAAGGCGTTCTTGGAGGGCTGGGAGGTTAGATACTTGAGCTGCAGCGGAAGAGGGCAAAAATGGAGCAAAGGTGGATCAAGACTGTAAAACATGGTTCCTAATCATACAAGAGGAAATACCATTTTGGGGTTCACAAGCTTCACCACACCACTAAGGAGAGGAATAGCAGGAATTGGGTTGTGTTTTCCTCACAGCAGAAACAAGCTTTGCTTGAACGCCAACATGAGGGCTTCTATCTCGACCTCGACAGGAAAGCAAGCAAACAAAAGCAGGCTGAAGCTGCTTGTCTACTGTCTACTGTCTAAAATCATGCGATGATTCAAATGCAAGTGTGCGATCCTACTAGAACCGCAAGTCCCTGTCTTACTATGACAAAGTCAAATCCCCTGGCCTTTATCCCACATGCACCCTACCCATCTTTGCCTCTGCAGGTCTTACGGTAGTTCCCAATCCAACCCCTCACCCGCCAAAATCTTACCCTGTCCCCTGCCCCCGGTTCCCCCTTTCCCCCGCCCTTGCAAGCCCTCTGAGTACCCTGCCATATCCTTTACCCCCTACTCACAAACCTCCCTTCGGCCCCTCCCCTTCCTCCCCCCCCCCTTACACCCCGCATTCCCTCTACTTGCCTCATCTGCCAAGTCCTCCTCATACCCCACCAGATCCCCCCCCCCCACCCTCCCCGCCTCCCGTCTGCCTCACCTGCCAAGTCCTCCTCATACCCCACCAGATCCCCCCCCCCACCCTCCCCGCCTCCCGTCTGCCTCACCTGCCAAGTCCTCCTCATACCCCACCAGATTCCATATACCCGCCCCAACCTGAATCACATCTCCACGCTTGCTACCCCCACTGCCACCAGCAGTACTACTAGCAGAACCTCTAGACGCAGCAGTACTGCCAACCTTGGCAGGCTTCATCTTGCTGCTGCCTGCATTGCTGCCACTTGCCACCCTCCGTTGTCCTTGTCCTATCAGTTGCAGGAGCTCCCAGCTGCTCTCACGACCACTAACATTGCTGCTGCTGCTGCTGGTCCTGCTACGGGTGCTCTTGACATTGCTACTGCTTGCGTCTTCGCTTGCACTGTTACTGCTCCAGCTCCTGCTGCTTGTTGTCCGAGGGCTGCTCCTGGTACTGCTCCCCTTCCTCTCAGCGTCTCCTGCAGTTGTACTGCTGCCATTGCTCCTTGCTGCGTTATCTGCAAGTGCTCCTTCTGCCGCAGAAGCACTGTTGCTCCTGCTGCTGCTGCTGCTGGTGGTGGTGGGAGTGATGGTGGTGGCTTTGCTATCAGCATAATCTACTGCTGCTGCTGCTGCTGCTCCTGCTGACGCTCTTCCTGCTCCTTCTGCTGCTTCCACTTCTCCTGCTGCTGCTCCTCCTCCTCCTGCTGCTGCTTCTACTACTACTCCTCCTGCTGCTTCCACGTCCCCTGCTGCAGCTGCCATGCTACCAGTAGTAGCCATAGCACTCCGTGTGCTGCTGCGTGAACCCCTAGGCCTTCCACGTGACCTCTTACCTACACCTGCCCCTTCCACCACCCCCTGCACCACCTCTCCTCCTGGACTGCTCCCATCACCATTACCATCACACACATAAACAGCAGCAGCAGCTCCACCCTCTACATCAGCAATATCCACCACGCTACTGCTGCTGCTGTTCATCCCACCACTGCTACTGCTGCTGCTGCTGGTGGTGGTGGTAGCGAAGTCCGTTAATCCCTTCTCATCCTCCACACTTGGACTCTCTCCTGTAGCAGCATCAGCCCATGCCATCCCTCCAGCAGCTCCATTCACCATTACAATAGCTGCCCCATCCCCATCATTGCTGCTGTCACTTCCCTTGCTGCTGATGCTTGTGATACTGTCCTCTTCATCCGGACCATCAGACTCCCCTCCGCCCATGATCTGCTTTATCCGCTTCCCCTTCCCCACCCCTCCATCACTCCCCACTCGTCCTGGTTCCTGCAAAGCGCCGTCACCGGTGTCACTAGTATCACCCAAGTAACTAGTACTAGTGACAGTGCGATCTGCAGCCTGGATGTCCTGCAAAGTGAGTGCAGGATCCTCTGTGGCCTGCAGCAGGCTTCCACTGCTGCTGCTATTCACTTGGGGCTGCTGCAGATGGCCATGCCCCTCCTCCTGCTGCTGCTGTAGCTGTTGGTAAGGCAGCTGCTGCGGTAATGCTAAATCCACCTGCTGCTGCGGCTGCTGCTGTTGTTGAAGCTCCATCTGCTGGCCTAACCCTTGCTGTTCCGTCTGCCATTGCCCCTGACGCCCCTGCTGCTGTTGGTCCCTACCTTCCTGCTGCTGCTGCTGCCACTGTGTTTTGTCGCTGCCCTCTAGGGTCTGCAGCCCCTGCTGGCCCTTCCTTTGCTGCTGCTGCTGCTCCAGCTGCTCTTGCACCTCAGCGCTCTGCTGCTGCTGGGTTTGCATATGTTTGGGGTGGTGGTACTGGAGCTGACCTTGCCCCCCTTGCCATTGTGCCTGCTGCTGTAGCTGGGTAACCTCCTGCCATCCCCGCTGCTGCTGCTGTTGTTGTGGCTGCTGCAGCTGTTGTTGCTGCTGCTGCCTCAGCCAAATTTTTTGCGGCTGCTGTTGTGGCTGCGGTTGCCTCCCTTGCCAATGCCCCTGCTGCTGCTGCTGTTGTGGCTGCCTCAGCCCCACCTGCTGATCTGCCTGCAATGGTCCCTGCTGCTGCTGCTGTGGAGGCCCCCGAGACACTGGGGCAAAAGCCTGCTGCTGGTTCTGCTTCGCCTGTTGGTGATGCTGCGCTTCGTACTGCTGCTGCGGCTGCTGGTATGGCTGCTGCTGCTGCGGCTGCTGGTACTGCTGCTGCTGGCCCTGCTGCTGCTGCTGCTGCTGATACTGCTGCTGTTGCGGCTGCTGCTGCTGATACTGCCGCTGTTGCGGCTGCTGGTACTGCTGCTGCTGCGGCTGCTGATACTGCCGCTGTTGCGGCTGCTGCTGGTACTGCTGCGGCTGCTGCGGGTAATGCCCAGGGAGCCTAGTGTTGTAAAATGGCCCCCGCCGCAAAGGCCTGAAACGCATGTTGGCGGGAAACTGCTGAGGATACTGCTGCGACTGCTGTTGAAGCTGCCACTGTGCAGATTGTTGTTGTTGTGCCTGCGTTGGTTGCTGCTGTGGTAGCGGCTGTTGAGGCTGCTGCACTGGCGGCCACTGCTGTTGCTGCTGCTGAGGAGGGCTAGGTTGGGACTGCACACCCGCATGCTGGTGAAACTGGGCATGCCCTCTTTGCTGCTGCTGCTGATAATACAGCTGCTGGGCCTGCTCCTGCGCTTGGCGCTGCTGCTGATACCATTGCTGCTGGTATTGCTGCTGTTGCAACTGTTGTTGTGGCTGCTGCTGCTGCTGTGGGTGTTGCTGCACCTGATGCTGCTGCTGTGACTGTGGTGGCACCTGCTGTTGATACCATTGCTGCTGCTGCTGCTGCTGGGGCTGTTGTGGGATGTTCTGCTGCCCCCGGGGGGATGCTGTGGGTGAAGGTTGAGATACAGCTCTTTTCCAGCCCTGCTGTTCGTTTGCATGCCGACCTGGTGGTGGGTCGTACAACCTCTGCTGCTGCTGCGGCTCCTGCTGAACTTGTTGCTGCTGCTGCTGTGTGAGAGTAGGATTTGCTTGCCATTGCAGCTGATTTTTTTCCACTGGCTCCTGCTGCTGTGGCCATTGTGCAAAGGGAGAAGCAAGCTGCTGGCTGTTTTGTTGACCTACAGGTGAAAGCTGGGAGAGGGGGGTGCCAGGCAGAGACGTCAGAGGGTGAGAGGTTGGGCCATCTGACAAAAAAGCTGGATCTGCAGGCTGCCATGGGTTCTTATATGGAGGGCTCACGTCTGCTGTGTTGACTCGC
The DNA here is from genome assembly GCA_963556185.1 of Pseudopediastrum boryanum. Classification (NCBI taxonomy): domain Eukaryota; kingdom Viridiplantae; phylum Chlorophyta; class Chlorophyceae; order Sphaeropleales; family Hydrodictyaceae; genus Pseudopediastrum; species Pseudopediastrum boryanum. The sequence continues at coordinate 2,865,139 of OY744505.1, read as the reverse complement.
TGGTTGATAGCTGGGTCAAACTCCACGGCATCCCAAGGCTGTTGTTGCTGCTGCTGATTCAGCCAGCCGGATGGTACTGCCTCGTGCAAGTGCTCGCTTCCATGTAGCTCTGACGAGGGCTTCCAAGGAAGCTGCGGTGCAGACGAAGCCCGTGATAATGACAGGGCTTCGTTAGCTGGGCTAGAGTTGGTTGTGAGACTGCTAGGCTGTATAGCTGGAGATATTCCCTGCGTGCAGATGAATGTGGTTGAGTATGGAGCAGGACGGCCTCATGCGCCAGTTCTGCTTCCGCGACCAAGGCTAGATGTCCTCAAAGCGGAGACCAATACCTGGTACTCATTGCTTCCACGACATGTTAGCGGAGATACCCGTCCAGTATAGAATGAAGGGCTAGGGGAACGGAAGGCCGCAATCGAACCTGACCGTCCAAGAGACGGTCCAAAACTCATCCTCGCAGTCACTGACCAGCCATGCTCCTGGAACTGTGATCAGAGCTTTCACACTACCCGAAGACTTACAGTAGAGAAGCAAGGGACTGATTAGGGCGCTGTGCACCTGGAGAAGCTTGAGTGGTGGTCGTGTGTGGCTGTATTGCATCAAGAGTGACTCAGGTACTGCCTTGGACACACCAGACAAACTGGATTCCACTCCCGGCAGGCTATCTGCGTTTCGTAGGCCATTGATGGGGCTCAGTGATCCTATAGTACACATGGCGTTTTTGGAATGCTCGTGGTCAGGACCTAGCGTGTATGAGCAGACAGCATTAGCATTGTATCGTCAGGTTTGAGAGCTTAGCTGTCTTCTTGCATTTTGCATGTTCAGCGGGCGTCCGTCCGGTGTGCACCTTTCCACAGTAGCTGTACTTGGACGTTCCAGGCACTCCACATGCAGAGCCTCAGCGAGCAAACAGGATGTCGACTGTTATCCACCAGAAAAGCTATGCAGAGTCATTGGCTGAGTTCCGATCCGTCTTCTTTCAACCAAAGTCCTTGCCAGTGCGGTGGTGCCGCCTCCCTACTGCCATAAAAAGGTGGCCTGCTGACCTCCCTTGGTGCTGCTAGTGCCAGTAAACCAGACCAGGTCCTGCCCGGGGGGAGGCTCCGACACCCAAGTTGGACTGATGCTAGTGACCGCTTGGAAGATAGATGTGTTGGAGATCTCTGAAGATTACATACCATTGAGAATAGCAGTGTCTGGTGAGTTCATGTACAATACTGAAGATACACTGACATAGTTACCATGTACTGTATGTATGTATGTTGCTGTCGACAATGACCCGTAGTCTCTGTTCCAGCTCGCTGTACTTTGTGACAGGTTGAGGTGCGGGTCCTATGGCACTTTTTGCTATGGCATATCATGAAATGTAATAATAATAATATATTGCTGCTGCATGTCCTTTCTCTACTTGTGGGAGCGTGTAAACTGCTATACACCAAGGCAATAACAAACAAATAAACAAAAATGTAAGGTGCGGCAACCGAGAGGGCTGCTAGGTCGAAACGACCAAACACACCAGTCTCACCCTATGGTCATTACTTGCGTGTTGCTCATACCGTGAAGTGCCACTTCTTCTCCTAACCATTGTTGTGTGTCATTACATGGTCAGGTTGGTCTCTGCGTGAAGTTCAATTCCTGCATCCAATGTCCTCTCTGTTCTAAATTGTTTAGAATTTCTAGGTTAGAACAGAGAGTAAAGTACATGCAGGCGGAATCGAGCTGTTCTACCCTACTTAACAATCGAGCTGTTCTACCCTACTTAACTAGTACAATGAAGCATAATGCAGACAACGTGAGATTGTTCATGGACCAAGAGCCAAGTTTCCAAGTTGCAAAGTTTGTTTATGAATGCATGGAATTTCGGAGGTCGGAGGAATGTGAGGACTAAAATCCTTACTTTGATTTGTCATTATTTGGGGATGAATGGCAAGGTCGTATTTTTGATACCTTTTCTTCTGGACCACGAGGTGATATTGCTGAAACAGTCACTTCTGATGGACCAGGTTCCAGTATTTCTGCCCATGGAGCCTAGGTTGGCTCCGTACGGGCGCCCCCTTTGAGGGGCCATGATGTAATCGTAATCGTAACCTGAAGAGACAGATGGGATTACAGCGGGGTGGGTTGTAATCAGCGGGGAAGGGGCGGGCAGGGGGTGTTGTAATCAGGCGGGAGGGCAGGAGAGGCGGGGCGTTGTAATCGTACGGAGAGTTTATGGCAGAGGGGCGTGTTGTAATCATGTAGCAGTGGTCGGGCCTGGGAGGTGCGTGCGAGCGAGGGAAGGGGCAAGGCTAATCGAGGAGCGCATTTATGAATCAATGCAGCGGAGGAAGTGGAGCACTGTTTGAGCACTGTGTTGGTCTATGTAATCCCAAGAGCTTTATGTGGCGCCCAAATCCAGCTGGCAGCCTGGCCATGACCAGCTCTCAGTTGGTTGTCGTACCAACTGACCGATGCATGTGCGTGATACAGCTCAACAGTCATGACTTGCTGACCCTAATCAATACACAATCAGTGTGACAGTACACACCCCAATGTCCTGGCTGACTTCCTGAAGTATTCATGAGTGTTCTGATTAATTTGGGACCCCCTTGCGAGGGTACGCCCGTTTGTCAGCCTCGGGCTGCTTGCGCCGGCCATGGGCTCCGTTCAGGTGAACACTCGGGTATCGCCAACTGCCATGGTGAGATCTACAGACAGTTACAGATAAGACTGCCAAGACATCTCATGCAACCACGAGTGCTCACACATGAGCACGAGCCAACCACACACCGACAGACACAGACACAAATACCAACTCCAATCACTACCGGCAACGTCCCTCTTGAAGCTGGAAGGTGAATAGACACACCAAGCTCGAACCCCAGTAACTCCCACAAGTGACACCACCGCATTCGAGTGACACCCCAGGATATCCAGGTCAAACTTAGGTCACACACCTTGTTGAGACACAAATGCTGCTGAGACCCATATGCGTGACAGCTGTCGTACCAACTGACCGATGCATGTGATACAGCTCAACAGTCATTACTTGCTGACCCTAATCAATACACAATCAGTGTGACAGTACACACCCCAATGTCCTGGCTGACTTCCTGAAGTATTCATGAGTGTTCTGATTCCCCCCCTTACACAACGGAGAACAGAATGTGAACCCTGTGAAACTACAGAACACAAGTGGCCTGAACCCACACTCATGCCTGTTTCATAATTACCCACTTGCTACAGGTCAGCTTTGCTACAGCTTTCACAAGCTGTTGCATTCTGCACAAAGCCTCTGGCCTGAAGCTCTGTCCTGTCTCAAACCAAATGCAAACCCAAAATGCAATGCTGTATGCAATGCAACATGCAATACCACATGCAGTGCAACATGCAACACAATGCCATGCGTTCAATAGCTGGCTGCTCACAAGCAAGCCAATAGCATTAGCCATGCAGAAATACTGCCAGCTGTACTGCTGTACTGTCCATGCAAACTATACAACGTGTTCATGCAGACTACTCAAAGCAATTCTGTGCAAACTATACAACGTGCCGACATTTAACCAACCACCAATGCAGATCTCACCACACACAAACTTGCAGCAATTCAACAATGCTTTGCACACGGCCAATCATGACCTCACATCAGCAAGCCAACCCCGAATTTACACCATAGCATACCGCACTTCCTAGCTTTCACCTAACTAGCACAGTAACTTCCCAGTAGCCTATTCTAACCCCGTAGCATCACCGTGGCTCCCAGTAGCATCTCCGTGGCTCCCAGTAGCAATAAGTACATGTGATCCCTGCAGTAGATCAACATGCAAGACCCCGAACATAAATGAACCTTGAACTCACAGGTTCTGCCCCGTTGCCAATTTCCCCGTTGCTTTTTACCCAGAACACAATACTGAAAACACGTACACCTCAACTCAACTCAATTCCAACTCAACCCAAATCTCCAAAAGAACCTGCTAACCTTCACTGCTCTGGAACCGGCAGTGCTGCAGGCACCCTCTGCCGCCGCGGAACTTGCGCTCCCTCTGGCTGCAACTGGTACCCCTTCCCCTTGGTCACCATGTAAGTGGTGAGCCCATCCTCAACCTGCCCGTTGCTGTACTCAACCCTGAAGTACCTGGGCCGAGCAAAAGGACCCCTGTAGTTCACCCGCCCCCACCATGTCTCCCCCCCAACCACCTTGCTCACCAAACGCCCATGAAGCTCTGCAGCTGCCTGGTCCCTCCTCCGCTTATCTGCAAGCGGAAACAGGTCAGGCATCCCCTCCTGCAGCTGCAAGTGCTGGCGCTGCTGCTCTGCCACTGATAGGTGCTGCAGAGTAATCCCCTGGGCCCTGCACACCTCACACAAGAAATGCCCCTCAGGCACCTGTGCAAGAGGTGGTGTGCAGCAGTAAGTGTGCCAGCCTGAGTTGCAGTAATCACAGAACATGAACTGCGCCTCATCGTCTGGCAAACCACACACCCTGCACTCTGCCTGCAAGTCCTCCCCCTGCAGAGTGCGATCTATAGTGCCGTCAATGTCAGGCAAGTGGCAAGGTGCCAACTGCGACATCTGATGCACCACCACCTTCCCCGCCTTATCCTCCAACTCGACTACCCCAGCCCGCCTAACCTCCTTCACCTTCAAGATGAGCGGCCTAGCCTTGATAGCCAAGCTGCTACCCTCCTTAGGTCTCTTCAGATAAACAAAGTCCCCCGGCCTGAAATCCGCCACCTTCGGTAAGTACCCCCCACTGCGCAGCTTCTGGTACCGCAAGGTATCCCTGTGCTGAGCTGCCTTCAGATTATCCGCTGCCACAGGTATCGCAATCTTCAGAATCTCTGCCCGCTCCAGTATGCTGCGCTGAGCTGCTTCCGGGCTGTCAAAATCCAAGGGCTGATCAAACGTCGGCCGCACCGAGCTAGGAAAAACCGGCTCCCTTGCATAGAGCAGGAAGTAAGGGCTAACCTTTGTGCTGGCCTGCTTGCTGCACCTGTAGCCTAAACGCGATCCAAGGCAGAAGCAAATCCCACTGTGTACTAACCCTGGTCTCACAGAGCTTCCGTAAACTCTTCTTCAGCACCTGCACAATCCGCTCGCTGAGACCGTTGGCTTGAGGATGGTTAGGACTAGTGCACCGGTGATCAATGAAGCAAGAAGCCAAGAGCTCATCGAACGCACCCTCCCACTCACCACCCCCATCCGTCACTACTTCTGCAGGTGCCCCAAACCTGCAGAAGATCTCAGCGCCTGCTGCTGCTGTCTCCTCTGGAGTTTTACTTCGCAGAGGAATTAGCTCTATGTGCTTGCTGAAATGTTCCACAGCAATCAGCACCCACTTATACCCCCTGGCCGTCACCGGAAACTCCCCTGCCAGGTCAAAACCCCACCTGTAGAACATTGGCTCTATTGGAAGCGGCGAAAGTTCAGGCTGCAAGCTGTTAAAACTGCTACGAACCCGGTCACAGACGCTGCACTTACCAACAAACCGTGCTACATCCGTATGAAGAGTACGCCACCAGTGCGCAGACATTACCATCTGAGCTGTCCTCCTAACCCCAAAATGCCCCGTCTGCTCGTGAATCCGTTTGATAACACACTCCCTGTCCTCCAACTGCGGCACAAGCTTCAAAGACCCATCTGGCATTCGGCGCCAAAGTTGCTGCTGCTGCCATACGTACAAGCGAACCCTGTGAGCAATCCTGCTCTTGTCCTGCCTGCTGGTGCTGCTACCGTGGCTGCCGGTCTGCAGAAACTGCATAGCAGCTGCATCCTCCCAGATGTCCTTGCCCCGCTCCTCCTGCTGTTCCGCTACTGCTGCTGACGCCTGAAGCCCTAGAAAATCCCTGTAATTGCCATCAAACCCAGGACTCCCCCCCTGCCCGTTACTCCCTGAAACACTAAACCCTGAACTCCCCGCTGCTGCTGTGCATTCTGCTGCTGACGCTGCAAGACACCCCCCCTGCATAGCAGCAGCGCTGGAAGGCTGAACTGCTTGTGACAGAGCAAGGATAGCCATGACAGTGTTAGCATCCATGCACCGCCCGGTGACTTGGTGACGGACCAAATCAGAGACTCCTGGAGCTGCTGTTGCACCTGCTACATACCCCAATGCTATCTCCCTTTCCTCAGCTGTAGGCTCGGTCCATACCCCACTGTGCGTATCAAAGATACACCCAGGACCCTCATTGCGGAACGCATGGGAGCCCACAGTGGCAACTAAAGTGGGCAGAGCCTGCCGTGGCTGACCCACTCGGTTGCAAGGGTAAAAAGGAGCGCTATCATCCCACTGAACAGGCTGGCAAAACCGCCCAGGGCCTAAGATCGGCTCAACAAGGAGCCCAGAAGGCCGCTGAACATGCTGTAAAAGCTGCTGCAAGACAGGGTGCGGAGCAAGATTGGTCCAGTAGTAGCGGAGGCGATGGGCCCTAGACCCAAACTGAGCTGCATCCACTACCAAAGGCTCACCCAGCGCTGCCTTAAGCTGCTTGAGGTCATCCAGGGCCTGCTGACTGCGCTGCCATGGAACATCTACCGCCGTATTCTCGAATACCCAAGCCAAACGCAAACCCAGTAACCCCTGGAGCTGCTGCCAAATAGCCTGCAGGGGGAAGAAAGTGCGGCTACGAAGGCCTTGCAGACCCCTCCCATTCCCTGCCGGGCTAAGGTCTTGACACTCCCACCCTGCCCAGACTATGCATGACCCCCCCAACTCCTGCTGACCGGTGAGCTCCGGAGTGGTCATCAACCAGAGCAGAGGCCTGTGGTCTGTAACCACGGAGAAGTCCCTGCCCGCAAGATACGGCTTGAAGTGCTTGACCGCCCAAACCACTGCCAACAACTCCCCCTTCCAGGCTGGATATTTGGCCTCATGTACGTTGAGAGACCGGCTGATGCAAGCAACCATGCCTTCCCTCCCCTCATCATCCACCTGAGTCAAGACAGCCCCTAAGCCCTTTGTGCTCCAGTCAGTATGGAGCGTAAAGCGCCGTTCTGGATCCACCCGCCTAAGACACAACCCCTCCGTTGTCAGCCCCTCAACTAAACCCTGATAGGCCCCCACCGTTTGCTCATCCCACTGCAGCAAACTAGGAGCTGCCTGCTTAAGGAACTTACGAAGGGGGTCAGCAATGCTGCTGTAGTGAGGAAGATAGCAGCGATAAAACCCTAACATCCCCAGCTGACTCCTAAGTTCCTCCTTAGTGCGAGGCTGCTGAAGCTGCTTGAATGCTGCTACTCTGGCGTCTGCCGGCTGCAGACCCAAAGGACTAACCACATGCCCCAAGTACTCCACCCCTTCAGCCATGAAGATTGACTTATCAGGGTGAGCACGTAACCCAACGCCATGCATAGCTTCAAGCACAGCCTTCACATGCTGCACATGCTGCTCAGGCGTGTCACTCCACACTAGCACATCGTCAACAAAAGCCCCCGCATTCTCCCTGAGACCCGCATCCCCCAGAACCGTATCCATCACCCGCTGAAAGATTGCAGAACTGTTTTTCATGCCAAATGGCAACCGGCAGTAGGCCCACAACTCCTGGCCCCCCTCGGGAGTAGGAACCCAGAAAGATGACCTCTGCTGACTAGGCTGGTCCAGCACTAGCTGGTGGAAGCCTGCCCTGCAGTCAATTTTGCTGAAGAATCTGGCCTTGCCAAACTGCCTAAACATCGCCTCAGGCAACGGGAGCGGGTAAGGATCGGTTGCGGTACCCCTATTGAGCGCAACGTAGTTGATGCAGAACCGATGATCAGTCCACTCCCCTGTAGTTGCGTCACGCTTTGCTGCCACGGTTGGTCGGCTAGCGAAAGGATTATCCCGCCCTACCTTCCTGATAAGCCCCGCATCCCTGAGCTCCTCAAACTTCTCCCTAATCACCTTGGTCTCAGCTGGGCTGTACTGCTTTGGCCGGCTATACGCAGGCTTTCCCATAAAATCACCCACACTAACCGGCACAGTATACCCCGGAAGGTCCGACAAGCTGTAAGCAAAGGCGTGCTTATGTTTGCGGACCATGGTCTGCATAGCTGCCCTCTGCTGCTTGCTGGCTTCCCTATGATTACCCCAAACCCAACCCCCTTTTTCATCCTTAACATACTGCGCCTCCCACACTACTGAAGGCACCCCCCCTGGATTGTACGTATCCATCATTCCAGCCGCTGCTTCAACCCTACCCGAGCCCCGACGCCGCCTGCTAAACCCCAAACCCTCTGCCCTATGCTGTTGTGGGACGAAACCCAGGTGCGGCACCTGGGTGGTGCCGCACATTCAAGACCGCTATACCCGCTGTCACTAAGAGTGACAGCTCAGTGCCATAAGTGTCCATGCCCTGCACAGCACAAAAGCACCAGCCTACAAGTAAGGCCAGTGACATCAGCATGGTACGCCACCATTGCCGTGCCGACCAGCCCCTGAAAGGGCTTCTGCGCTGCCTACCCCGCTGCCACTGCCGGGACTGCTGCCGGCTGATAGGAGCCCATCCCACCCAGCAGTGTGCGGCAAGGCGCTGATGCAGCAGGGCCAAGAAAGTTGTTGGATAGAGGGCGGCGTAGGCCACCCAACCCACCCAACTGCCGAGAACTACCAACCACCACCAGCAGACTTGCAGGATGCAGCTGCTCATTAGGTTGAAGCACCCCACTGGCCATGCCAGTATCACACTAAACCCCGATTCTGCCACCCCTGGAACCCTGCCATCGATACTAAACTCACCAAAGCAGTCATCTTCACTGACCTCCTCCCACACTTCAGTAGTATCCCACCAGACCTCCTCCGCCTCCTGCTGCACCTGAATCAGGGGCTGCTGCTGCTGAGGCAGCAGCGGCAGCCTCACCTGTTCCAGAGCGGCAATGTCCCTCACCTGGCTGCCGAAAACACTTAACCCGCGCCTCAACCCCTGATACCCTGGGCTGTAAGCGATGTACTGCTCATCCAGCCCCGCCAGTAAGCCGGCAGCCATGAAAGCTCCAGCATACTTTGCCTCCTTACACCCCTGCTGCAGCCCCAACTGCAGCTTGCACTGCTCATTAGTATGAGCAGCACTGCTGTGCAAGCGGCAAGAGGCACTGGGTGCCCACTTATCCTGCACCAGCTGCTGTGACAGCAGCTCAACCCCTGCTACTGCTTGCTGAGACCCTCCATCCACCTCGGTCTCCCCACACTGCTTCTCTATCACTAAGCCAAAGATATCCCGCACCAAGCTTCCCACCCACTGCTTCTCCACCACCGCTGCAAACATACCCTGAACCAACCTCCCCACCAAACGCTCCCCTGCTGCTGTCGCCACCTCCCATTCCTCCCTGCTGACTTCCCTCCAGGCTGCAGCTGCTGCAGCCGACCTCACCTGCCCTGGCTTGCGGTGGCATCGCACAGGGAGCTCTGCCACAGCGTGCTTGTTGCCATGACTAGCCCACTGCGGCCTCCAGCGGTACACCCTATCCACCCTATCCACCCCCATACCCCCTGCCTGGTGATCCATAAGCGCGCAGTAGATCACCTGATAAAGCTCCCCTGCAGGCAAGCTTAACATGTTGAAGCTCGCACGCGACTCGTTCGCTGTGCCCCGTGCTAGCACCATTCCCACGTTGGGGAACATCTTATCCACCACCGCAAGCTGCCCATCGGCCTTCATCAGGTGCTTAGGCTCCGGAAGCGGCACCTCCTTAAGCCCCATGCTCAACCCATACTGGGTTTGCAGGATTGGGGGCTCACACCCACAATCGATCAGAGCCCGTTGTGGCAGGAACCACCGCCCGTCCGGTGTGCAAAGGCTGAGGCCCTCTGAGAAGGAGAGATTGGAAAAGGTTACCAAACCCCCTTCATGAGTTTGCCACAACCTGTGCTGCTCCTGCTCGTGTGGCGGCAATGCTGCCACCCGCTCCTGTAAAGAGGCCACCCCTGCTGCCGCTGCAGCACCCATGCTGCTCGCTGCTTCTGTCCCCGGCCCTTCCTCTAATCCCCCATGCTAGCATGCGCACCACGCACAGACGCCTGCTGCGCACCCCACAGCGCTCTCACCCGAAATCAGCGAAATCCCGAAAATCCCGGCTGCTATTCCCATTTCTAGCTGCGCATTACACCCCGCTGCTGTTACTGTCGTGAACTGAAGCAAATCGAATGCTGCTCGGCACTGCTCCGCCCCACTGCGAACCCCAGATGTGCCAGAGCACCTTGTCGCAACATGAGCCCCATCCTTGCTCCGTTGCATCACTCAGAGCGATTCCTCAGCGTCCCAAAACTACCCCTGCAACCCAACAGCTCCTATTACCGGCGCAACCGCATACTAACCCTGCACCCTCGACAACCCCCGAAATGGCTTGGGCCGCAAGCTAACCCAAGACAAGGGCTCGTGCTATTTGGGACCCCCTTGCGAGGGTACGCCCGTTTGTCAGCCTCGGGCTGCTTGCGCCGGCCATGGGCTCCGTTCAGGTGAACACTCGGGTATCGCCAACTGCCATGGTGAGATCTACAGACAGTTACAGATAAGACTGCCAAGACATCTCATGCAACCACGAGTGCTCACACATGAGCACGAGCCAACCACACACCGACAGACACAGACACAAATACCAACTCCAATCACTACCGGCAACGTCCCTCTTGAAGCTGGAAGGTGAATAGACACACCAAGCTCGAACCCCAGTAACTCCCACAAGTGACACCACCGCATTCGAGTGACACCCCAGGATATCCAGGTCAAACTTAGGTCACACACCTTGTTGAGACACAAATGCTGCTGAGACCCATATGCGTGACATGGTAAGTTATTCATAAAATTCTGTTTGTTTGTTTAAGTGAATCATAATGTGGCTGGCCAGCAGACTTTCAAACATGCTTTTCACTTTGCATAGTATATCCACATGGGAACAAACCAATTGGACAGTTCAGACGACTGTCCTATCAGCACCCAGTTGTTCTTCTCAACTGGTCATCAGCACCACACATATGCGATAACACACACTTGTAATCATCCACACATTGCCAACTTCTCTCCACATATACAGATTACAACAGATTACAAAGTGGCCCAACAAAGGGGGCGCCCGTAACGGAGCCAAACTAGGCTCCATGGGCATCATACACCATGCCAGACTCATCAATATAATCATCATAGTCAGACGAAAATGTATCAATTTGATAACCAACCAGACCTAGCTCCTCGAGTGTCTCCCTAGTTGCATAAGGTAGAAGGTACATATAACATTCATCCCTCTTCCCTGGGATGCTTCTTCACCCCACATCACTGCATGGTCAATTGACACATCAGCTCGTAGCCCGTACATTTCAAGACAAACAAACAAGCAAAAAATCGAAAGAATCGCATGGATGCTTATGTTGCTCTCAACTGACCAGCCTTTCCCAAATTCATTGTCACCAATTCACTCAGGACACTTGCAAATCCTCTCAGTGTCCAATTCAAAGAATGTCGGGCACGCAATACTCTCATACACCCCATAAAGTACAAGCTGAAGACACATACCACAATGCATCTGATGACTATGACTTGTAGCTAAGGAGAAGTGTATGCACCAGGAATCTTCTCCCTCCAAAGGAAACAGAATCCTAGAAGCATAGAATGATGCCACAAACACAATGTGACTAACGGTCACAGGACATGGCAAATCGCAGTTGGTGAAACACGTGATTCTATATGCTTCATGGCAGTGCATCGCCCAATGCCCTCACAGTGCGGGCCTGGTTCTTTGATCTCACTCTGGTGCTGTACCAACAACTATTGAACAGACACATGAGAGCTGCCCAGTAGAGACAAATAACTCAATGGGCAAAACTTACAACGCTATAGATAGCAAAAGGAAGTCTGGCATCACAAGGAGTCTGCACTGGCAACACATTGCCACACTCACAAGGCTGCTAAACAATCAGCAAAGGGCAACCATTACTAGCAAATCTGCCATGCTTGTACCAATCAGTGGTCTGCACAGAAGACTGATCCCAGATAGGAAGGGCAAGGACAGAAGCAGACACCAACGCCCGTTTTAGCTGCTCAAACGCAGTGTCATCATGTGCTCCTGCACTCCGACACACTCCTCTACCACCTAGTCCCCCTTCCCCCTCCTGTCGACCTGCTTATGCAGCAATGCACCCTGAATAATAAACTGTTGCGTCCCCCGCCTCAACTCCTCCACCTCCTCCCTCTCCCTGGCCACACCCGCCTTCTGTTCCTCCAGGCCCGCCATGTCCTCCCGCCAGGCCCCAAGCAAGGCCCTCCCCACTTGCTCACTGCTGACCACGCCAAAGACCTCCCCTAAGGCATCTGGAAACGACTGCCCCACCACCCACACCAGTACGGACCATACTGGCCACTGCTCTGCTTCTGCTGCCTCTGCCGCTGCTGCTACCAGCTGGTGCTGCGAGTATACTCCTGCTACTGGTGGTGCCGCTGTTGGTGGAGGTGGACCTGCAAGCAGCATCTTCACTACCTCCATGCGCCCGCTCAGAGCTGCAAACGCAAGTGGGGTCGTGTCCGTCTCTGATTCTACTGCTGCATCTGCACCTTCCCGCAACAGCAGCTGCACCAGCTCGGTATAGCCTTCACGCGCAGCAACGTGCAGAGGCCTATGCCTCCCCAGCGTCTGAGCATGCACACTAGCACCTCGTTGTATGAGCTCCTCTGCTATTGCAAGATGACCACCATGAGCAGCGTAGTGCAATGCAACCCAACCCTGCTCATTTACCCCATTGATATCTGCGCCTGAATCCAACAATAGGTGCACTAACTCCCGATAGCCCCCACGCACAGCAGCATGCAACACGCAATAGCCCCTTGATGTTGCCGCATTGACATTTGCACCCTTAGCCACTAGCAGCTCAGCAACTGGTCCATGCCCATTTCTCACGGCATAGTAAAGTGGAGTCAGCCCACTGTCATCTGCAGCATCAACTAATTCTGGGGCCCGTCTTAAGAACAGCTCTACCACCTGCAGCTGCCCGTCTACTGCTGCACAATGCAGGGCAGTAACTCCGCTAGGATCCCCAGCACCAATCTTCAATCCCAGGTCCAGCAGCAGCTCTGCCACCCGCACTTGGCCCCCTGCTGCTGCAGAGTGGAGAGCTGAGTACCCGTCATCATCAACTGCAGCTACATCTGCACCCCTGGAAACCAGCAGCTGGACCACCTGAAGGTGGCCGTGGTTCGCTGCACCGTGCAGGGGAGTATAGCTGTGATGACCACATGGCACATTAACCTCAGCACCTTTATCCAACAGCAGTTGCACAATGGCAACATGACCAGCTGCTGCTGCTACATGAAGGGCAGTGTACAAGCAAGCCACTTTAGGAGACAAACACGCACCATGATCTAGCAGCAGCTGCACCATGCTGAGATTGCCCCTTTCCGCCGCAAAGGCCAAAGGCCTACACCCGCCCACTGACGCTGCCTCAATATCTCCATCGTGCTTCATCAGCAGCTGAGCTACTGCATCATGCCCCTCCGCAGCTGCGATGTGAAGCGCCGTCTGGCCCTTGGTGTCTACGGCATCCACTGCTGCGCCTGAAGCAAGCAGGAGCTCCACAGCAGATAGCTGCCCCATGCGGCTTGCTGAGTGGAGGGGGGTACCTCCATGAGGATTCGAGACATTAACATCTGCACCCCATCTTATCAGCAGCTGCATGGCCTCCAGCTGACCTGCCATGGCTGCTGCATGGAAGGCTGTCCATCCTCCTGCTGTGGCTGCTGATATACTAATACCTCTGTCAAGCAGCCGCTGGAGTTGCTGCATATCTCCTGTGGAAGCTGCTGCTAGCAGGTCGTGGACACTCATGGAGCAGAAGCTGCTAAGATATTCCTGCAGGGAGGGTTGGAACATGACTCTGTCATTGAAAGGTATGATACCAAGGAGTGCAAGCTGGCACTTGATGTGTCTGCTTCATGGGAGCATGACTTGGAGTCAAGGTACAAACGCAGTATCTCCTTTATAAGTGTCTGGCCTATAAATGTCTGTCCTATAAATAGTAAAGACAGAAAGGAGATCTATATGGCTGTTGAGACGTTACCGGGCTCTTTGCTAAGTGCTGAGCCACCAAACAGGCCGGACATGGTGTCAGGACCACAAACGGCTAGAGCCAACCTCGCAGAGAGCTGCAATGGAGGAGGCCGGAAGCACCGTCGCTCCATTAGCTTACCTCTGCAAATTGAAAAGCCCGCCTTAGGACATCTGAGCCAGCGTCTGCTCCATTGGCTCGTTAGAGATTTACAATCGTAACAAGGAGGGGCTTCGCACAACAGCAGGAGTGCAGAAGTTTATCAGCGCCAGCTTTTTTGTTTGAAGTCAACTGGACTTGGAGGGAGTACTACTCATTGGGCATCGACGACAACTTCGAAGGAACCATCTTCGCCTCTGAGAGACGATAGGAGTACTACGTTGATACTGCAAATGATTGATACTGCACGGAAGACATTCAAGCAAACCGCGGCTCTTCAAAATTGGCTGTCTACCGGCACAACCCTATAACGGGACCCTTCCTAGAACCTCCACCTTTCTCAAAGCCAGAATTCTCCCACGAGCCAGCACGCGCCCTACACCAGACATGGGCGGCACATTTCTCTTGACAGGGCCTCTACGATCAGGCTGTTACTCTTCGATTAGCCAAACTCTTAACTGAGGGCCTCCATCGCTCGGCAAGGGTGTTGTGTTCCCCACAGAGAGCTCTCGTGATGTAGAAACCAGGCATCATTGGACAGCCATGGCAGCTGCCATAGTCTTTAATCAGCCGTTAGCAGCTGGTGAACCAGCTGTGGCGCAACCCGCCAGTGCTCGGCCAATACATTTCTTTTACGGTCATCTGCACAATAGCATTCGAAAGGAGTTGGATTGCCTCTCAAAGGTTGTTGTCAAGCTGGAACTGGATACAGAGGATGGCCTGGTTACAAGGCTACGACATTTGAAAGCGAGATATCAGTTCTTGGAGCAAATTTACAAGTACCACAGCAGCGTAGAAGACGAGGTATGCAACTGCTAGGGCGCAACCCTGCGGCACTTTGCTGATCGGCTGAGACGCTGGCTTGGTTCCTCCTCAGGTCGTATACCCAGCTTTGGACTCGAAGGTGAAGAATGTGACGTCCGCGTACAGCGTTGAGCACCAAGATGAGGTGGGCGCGGTTGCTTCAGAACCAACAGTCATGAAAGCACTGCCAACAGCGTGACGCTAAACGTGCATGGTTGTTAACTGCTATGCCCCCTAGACTAGGGATATTGATTTTGGCCTCTGACCTGCAGGAGTACCTGTTTGAGCAGCTTGGGCAGCTGCTAACTTCAGCCTTGTGCCAGACTGGGGAAGAGCGCGCAGGAACAATCAGGTAGGCCCTAGCAGCGTACTGCTGTCTGCAAAATGATTTATGTCGACCAGGGAACAGCCCAATGGGATGCCCTCTACCACAGGATGCAGTGGCTAGGTGTGGTTGCAAGGCAACCAGGGCGGGTATCAAAAGATCTGCATTTGCCAAGTCATCCACCTGAAACCTGCTGGCAGCATTTGCAGCCTGATTTTACCTGTATCAGCTGCTGCTGCATGCACTCTCTGCATCACAGTTAGGGCACTGGCATGTTGAGCTGCAATCGCTTCACAGCAGCATCCATGCAGTGCAGCTTCGCATGCACCTACCATGTTCCCTCATCATCTAGGCATTGCTAAGCATCCTTCTTTCCTGCATTCACAGGCAGCTGGTATGCAAAGTAGAGGAGATCCGCACAACCCTATGGAAGCACCTTGCCAAGGAGGAGGCCCAGCTCCTGCCACTACTGCTGAAGCACTTCAGCTGTGCCGAGCAGGCTGAGCTGGTAGCTCAGTTCCTCTACTGCATCCCCCTTGCAACTGTAGAGCAAGTGCTAGCTTGGCTGAAGCCAAGTGTACCTCAATGGGAGCTAGTGGAGCTGATGGACCACTTACAGCAAGTCATCAGCGACACTTTGCTGCAGCAGCTGCTTGTCAACTGGCTGAACCCTACTTGGCCTGCATCAGGTGGAGCGGTAGCAGCTGCAGCAGGGGCAGCTGGTGCAGCTCCAGGGAGCAGCATTGCGGCTAGAGGACAGAGCAATGCTGGAGATGCAAGGGGCCTTGGCTCTGTTGGCGGCAGCAGCAGCAGCGGTGCTGGAGCGGTGCATGGGGCTGCTTCAGAGACTGCTGGTGGCGCAGGGGATGGGCCATCTGATTGGCCACCACTGCGGGTGAGCAAATGACTGACTGTCATGCAGCGCCACATGGGTTGAAACAGCAGTTGCCTGCTGAATGCAGTGATAACCATTAGCACTGTCATATCTATGCGCAATAGCCTGCAGGGACATCCTGACGGGGCAGATGAAAGCATGCAGCAGTTCTTGGGCTGGGTCTGCCACTCTCTGTCCAAGTCCCAGGATGTATGTGGCCAACCAAGATGCCCGGCACATCCTTTGCAACCTGGCGCTTCTGACCATAGCGATTGCATCCGCTACCTTGCTGCTTGCAGGGCATTGTTTTGTTCCATGAGAGCATCCGGGGTGCCCTGGAGGCCTTTGCTGCAGAAGCTGCTCTGCTGCAGGGCAGTGGGGACGTCACGGCACAGCAGGTGGCAGGGCTGGTGGAGAGGCACCGCTTCCTGCGTAGTGTGTGCATGTTTCACACCAGATCGGAGGAGGAGGTAAGGGAGCAGGAGAGGGGTGTAACATGCAAATTTCGTTATCTTGTGTGTAATGTTTCTTGAAATCAACTTCGCAGAATGAAGGAACTGTCATGCATTGGTGATATATGGGTTGCCTTCTTTCAAAGCAAACTCTTGTGCTCAGCAACGATGGGCTTCATGCGCTTTGTGTGCGGAGGAACGATGGCTATGCAAGGTGCTGTATATGTGTGGTAACGAAATGAATGCTAAACATATTCATTTAGCCTATGATCTTGACGGCAAGTGCTTTTGAATCTTGTCATTTATAGTTAGCAGTTTTCTTGTCATTCAGAGTATTCAATGACGCAGCCCATGTTGAAGTCATTGCTGATGTTATGCTTCCAGGTGCTGTTCCCTGAGGTGCTGCGCCTGTCAGAGCTACATGAGGTGCTGGCTGCCTGTGCCCTCTGTCGCCAGGAGCATTCCGATGAGGTCTCCCTCTTTGAAGAGCTGGGGCGGCTGCTGGCAGATGTACGGGCGTATGCACGGCGGGGCCGGCGTGAAGTGCGTGGCATGCTGACACAGCTCGTGGACACAGCACAGCGGGTGTGCGGGGCGATTAGCAGCCACATGCAGCGGGAGGAGACAGAGGTGCTGCCGCTGCTAGCTGCACAGCTGCAGCCAGAGCAGCAGAGGAGCATGGTGTGGGCTACACTGCGGGCCATGCCACTCCGTCTGCTAGAGAAGGTTATGCCGTGGCTGGTGGCGAGGCTGAGCGAGTCGGATGCAAAGGGGATGATGGCGAGTATGAGGCTGGGGGCTCCAGAAGTGGACAAGCAGCTGGTGGAGCTGCTGTTGCGGTGGGCAGAGAGGGGGAGGTGGGGGACAGCAGGGGCAGCCCTGGGGATGGGGGTGCCCGCTGTGAGCAGTACAGCACATGCGCTGTCAACAGTGGGGTCTGTGGCAGGCGCAGAGCTGTGGGGAGGGCCTTCTGGGGAGGTCGGGGCTGCAATGGACATGCACCAGGAGGAGGGGAGGGGGGTAGGGGAGGTGCTGGCAGCAAGAGCAGAATCTCAGCAGCTGCAGCAGCAGCAGGGTTATCCTGTGCAGCAGTGTGGTTCAGGGCAGATTAGTTTGGAGGAGGAGGGGGAGCAGGGGAGCCCGCCTTCCAAGCGGGCCAGGAAGGAGGAAGGACTGTCAGGGGGACCAGCAGCAGCAGTAGCCACGGCGGCAGGGGATGCTTCTATGCAGCAGCTACTTTTCGTTGCTGGAGGGATTGGCTTCACCTCCATAGCAGTGCCTGCTGCAGCTGCTGCAGCTACAGCATGCACCGCAATAGCAGGTGCTGTACTGCAACATGGCTTGCATTGCAAGACCAGCAGTACAGGGTTATTGTCAGCATCTGGGCAGCAGTGTGATCTGGGTACTCCCTTGGGTAGCCCACCAGGCAGCAGCTGCCATCACCACAGCATGCTTGGTGTGTGTCAGCAAGATCAGCAGGAGCAGCAGCAGCGGAGGCTGGTACAAACTGTGAACGGGTCTGGTGTGAGTCCTATTGATCATATCTTTCAGTTCCACAAAGCTCTTAAGCAGGAGCTGAAGCAGTTGGAGGCTGATGCTGCAGCTTTGGAAGCAGCTGCTCTGAGTGATTGGTCACCAAGTAGGGAACCACAGGCACAGCAGGAGCAGCGTGATGAGGAGCAGCAGCAGCAGAAACAGGGGAGTGCAGCACAGCAGCAGCAAGGCCACGTAGATGAGGAGCACAGGGAGCAGCGGCAGGAGGAGGAGCAGGTGCCGAAGGATTGTTTACATCAAGCAGCAGATGCGGATGCAAGTGGGTTCCTGAGGCGGTGTGCTGCTGCATTGCAGCAGCTAGACGGCCGCTTTCAGTTCCTGCGAGGTATCTACCGTGCACACAGCAAGGCTGAAGACGAGATTGTGTTTCCTGCATTAGAGGCTAAGGAGGCGCTGCATAACGTGAGCCATGCTTATACCCTGGACCATGAGCAGGAGGAGCAGCTGTTCCATGACCTCGCAGGAGTTATCAGCAAGGTGAAAAGCAGCAGCAGCATGCAGGACGTTCGCAGCTTAAGCTTGCAGCTGCGGCGGATGTGTGCAGCAGTGCGGGCGAGCTTGGAGACGCATGTGCGGGCGGAAGAGGCGGAGCTCTGGCCGTTGTTCAGTGAGCATTTCACAATGGAGGAGCAGCAGCACCTGGTGGGGGTGATAATTGGGAGGACAGGGGCTGAGGTGCTGCAGGCGCTGCTGCCGTGGGTGACCGGGTCGTTCAGTGATGAGGAGAGGGAGGCGATGATGGACTCGTTACGCGAGGCTACGAAGAACACCATGTTTGACCAGTGGCTTGATGCGATACAGACAGGGGCGTCTGGTCTGCAGGCAGCAGCTGCAGCCGAGGGGGGAGGGGAAGGCGGCAGCAGCAGCAGCGGGGGTGGTGCCGGGAAAGCAGGCCAGGCAGGTGTCGGAGAGGGTTCTGGATTGCAGGGCAGCTTGGCAGAGATCGCAGAGTACCTAGCAGGGGACGGAGCGATGGCTGTGCCTGCTGAGGGACCACCTACCGGCAGTGAGCTTGAAGCCAGCAAGAGCAGCAGCATGCAGGAGACCAGCGGCACTGTAGCTGAGAGTGCGTCTTACCGGCCTGGCTGGGAGGAGATATTCAATATCAATCAGAAGCAGCTGGAGGCAGCAATACGGCGTGTGAGCAATGACCCCAAGCTGGAGCCGCAGAGGAAAGCATACCTCATTCAGAACATCATGGTGTCACGGTACATTGTGGCACAGCAGAGGCGCTTGGGGGTGGGAACAGAGCAGCAGCAGCAGCAGCAGGGCCAACGTGGGCATGGCCAGGCAGGTAACTGCTTGCACCTGGGCCACCACCTTCATGTAGAGCCTTCAGCTAAGCAGCAGGACAATGCAGTCATGGGAGCAGGAGAAGCAGCAGCAGGATCGTGCCAACATCAGCAGCAGCAGGGGCAGCAGCTGGTAGGGGCCACAGCAGGGCTTTCTGGGCAGGGGGTTGTTGCAGCAGCTCATACACATGCCGGGCAGTACGGATGCAAGCACTACAAGCGGAAGGCGCTGTTGGTGGCGCCTTGCTGCCACAAGCCCTTCCCATGCAGGTAGGTACTGGCGATGTGTGCTAGATGCAGAACCTGTTTTCTTTTGCTGCCGCCCCTCTTTCACCGTCCATGGTTCTATAGGCTGATGCTAGCTAGTTCACACCTTCTGAGTTTTGTGCCATGTATGGCCGACAATGATAGTAGATGTTGTCTTTAAGACTAGGAAGGAGCATATGATGACTTTAGCAGTTGCTATGTGGGGCTTGGTTACAATTGTTACTCTGACAAATGCATTGGCTGGGTGTAGGTATCTGAATGTATCCTTACCTGGTAGCGGTCATAGAGTATTCTACTCACCTGCCTCAAGAGGTTATTAATTCATTCTACGAGCATTCTGCCTCAAGCTCAACCTATGCACCCACCTGCTGGCATAATTCAGTTGTGAGCATGAGCTAGTATCAAGTAGCAGAAGCACAGGTATGTGCTCTCCTGGATGTACTGCCCATTTGTGGTCTTCTATCTTTGCTCTTTACGCACAAGAAAGTGCATGGAGCCGATGCCATGTCATGGGGGCTGTAAGGCTCTATCTACGGTACGTGTGGGGGTTGAGTATTCTGCTTTCACTCTGCTGCATTCCTGCAGGCTGTGCCATGATGATGTCAGCGATCACCGCATGGACCGCTACGCTGTGTCCGAGATGGTGTGCATGATGTGTGGCGTGCAGCAGCCTGTGGCTGGTTCCTGCAACAGCTGCGGCACCAGCTTGGCGCGCTACTACTGCAACATCTGCCACCTCTTTGACGATGAGCCCGGTCGCAGCATCTACCACTGCCCCTTCTGCAATGTGTGCCGGAGGGGCCAGGGGCTGGGCATAGACTTCTTCCATTGCATGCAGTGCAACTCATGCATGAGTCTTAGCCTCTTCAACAGCCACACCTGTAGGGAGCGTGCTATGGAGGGGAACTGCCCGGTGTGCCATGAGTACCTCTTTGACAGCAGCACGCCGATCAAGGAGCTGCCGTGTGGCCACTTCATGCACAGCAGCTGCTTTGCTGCCTACACCCGCTACAACTACACCTGCCCCATCTGCTGCAAGAGCTTTGGGGATATGACGGTGTACTTCCAGATGTTGGACTCGCTGCTGGCGTCGGAGAGAGCGAGCATGCCGGTGCAGTATGCGGGGCGGAGCCAGGCGGTGCTGTGTCAGGACTGTGGGAAGAGTGGGGAGGCTGCGTATCATTTTGTGTATCATGCCTGCCCACATTGCAGGAGTTACAACACGCGTGTATTGTAGTGTGCTGCCGCTGCATGGGCGGTAGTAGGCATGGCTACGGCCTTCTTGAATCACCTT
The DNA here is from genome assembly GCA_963556185.1 of Pseudopediastrum boryanum. Lineage (NCBI taxonomy): Eukaryota > Viridiplantae > Chlorophyta > Chlorophyceae > Sphaeropleales > Hydrodictyaceae > Pseudopediastrum > Pseudopediastrum boryanum. Next base: position 2,844,140 of record OY744505.1, on the reverse strand, counting down.
GACTTGGTTGGGTAACACAGGGGAGGTTCATCTGTAATACATACGAGAAGAAAGAGGGCTATGGTCATGTCGGGAGGGGGGGGGGGGGTGCTGCATGTGTGCGGCTGTGGTGTTATCTATTTAAGAGAAGGAAAGAAGGATGCAGGTGGCTATGGTTGATATGAACACAAGAGAAGGAAGAGGGATCAGTTGCTGTAGTGTTGTGTGCAAAGTCATGGGATAGAGGTGAGCAAGCACCAGAAAGCTGCTGCATGTGGTTTATGTGTTGCATTTGGAGTGGGAAGTTCTGAGGGGCTCCAGCCACATTGGGCTGCAATGCAATCGGGGGATTTGAGGGTGAGTGCCTGAGGGAGCACAACTGTTTGGCAGAGATGTGTGAAAGACAAAGCAGGTGATTATATATGCTGATAATCTGCTGCTGCATAACTGATAGCACTGCATGTTTAATGGTGTGCAAAGTCAACTTCACGGTTTGTTGTGCAGTGCACTCAGAGATTGTAGAGTGCACTGGATGAGGGTTGTCCCAAATGAGTGTATAGGACAGAATGCAATGTCCGTGTCGTATCCACATGAGTGTGCATGCTAGCATCCACTTGTTTTGGTTCATCCTGCGTCAAGCCAGAGTGCGTGGGTAGTCGGCCATGCTCAAGAGAGTTTTAATACCAGGCTGGTATTGATAGATGGTCTGTATGTTGAAAGACCATAGAAAGTGCTTTTGAAGGTGGTTTGCTGCAAATTTCCTGGGCTCAAAGTCGTTCAATGAAGATGCATGTGCGTTGTCCAGGTGCTGACTGTAGGTATAGTTGCATGCTATATTGTGTGTGTTGTGTATGGTGCCTTCAAAGCTGAGCAGGAGACTTTTGTTCTCGGTATGGGTCAGATTATGAAGACTTTTTCCATGAGGCTTGCTTCAAAATGACTGGGCAAGGCAGCATCATGGGATTCGTGGGGCCTACGCAGAGTACAAGTGCATGATGGGGATGTATATGGGGTTAAGTCTCACCATCTGAGCCGATACAAGAGGCACCCTAGCCAGCTGAAAGCCTACCAAATGGGCCGAGAAGGCCGGGTGGACGCGTACGCCATGGTCAGTCCCCAACATCGCACATCTGTCAGCTTCCCAAATCCAACGGGCGGCCAGACAACACCACCGTGCGCTTGGCCAAGGCATCGGCCTATGCGTGTAATGCCTTGACCATTAGAGCCGACCGTGGCTGTTCTGAGTTTCAGGCCGACTCAATGCCCGCAAAACGACTAGGTAGGCGACAAACGGGCAGCACCACAGTTGGCACTGCCCGGAGCAGGTGGTTACCGGAGCTTGCACGTGCTGTCTAGCAGAGGGTGGTCATGAGCTGTAGCGGTCAGTGGCCTCTGACAGAAAGTTCAGGTGCCGCTAGTACCGGCTAGTACTGCCTGTCAGGGTAGCCAATCAGGATTCTCTCGGAAACGGAACGAATTGCAGACATTAGTTAGTGTACATTGTTCATAGCAGGAGACATGTAGCGCTGTATTGCCCTGACGTATTGCTCAGTACGAACTCACAGGGCATGATCTCCAATACGTGCCGCGTAGCTGTTAAAGATAAAGTCGTTTGTGACATTAACGTCTTCTGTACCTTTATTAGATCTCCGGTGTGCTCCCTAGCAAAGGCTGCAGGTGACACGTCATCCAAGTAATGCTCTCCTGCGGATGTGCTGTCAGCTGGGTCTGTGCAGCCAGCCATTGGGCTATATGCGGAGAGTCCTACCTTGCAGCTGTCCCTACGCCCAGTTCACATGGATTGATCTTCACGAGAAGCGTTTAAAGTTCAGTTTTGTCTCATTCGTCGACCTGAATGACAAGCCCAAGTGGTTCTTCAGCTACAATCCGTATGGTCGCGTCCCAACGCTTGCATGGAACGATGGCTCATCCGACGCCAGGTAATCCAATAGCTCAAGCCTATCCCTTATAGACAATGGGCAACAGTGAGCATAATCCCTTCCTACGGGAGTCCTATGGAGCGCAATGATCTACTTTACATACATCATAAGTCCACATAAACAAGGATGTTACACATTCATTAGTGGAAAGAGAGCGAGTTTTGCAATGCCTGCAAAGGTTCCAGTGGACACCAGGACCCACTCCCCCTACAGTGCTTACACATTATTGCTCATTGTATCCTTAAAACACCATAGTCTATCTTTAACTTCACTCACAGCATACTTGTCTCCTTTCTAGTCCCTTTCTCATCCCTAGTGTGCTTGCCCAGGCTCAGCCTCTTCCAATTCGTACAACTCCCAAACAACGCCTTGCAAGAGCATGGACCTCAAACTCTGACCCTAAACCCAACCGCGCTCTTTGCCGGCCTTCCCCTCCTCCAGTCTGTACGACTTCCTTATCTGCAATGCGTATCTGGAGGAATTGATCTCTGAGCCTGCCCTGCTCCCACCATCTGCTGCTGGCAAAGCTCGGGTGCGACTGCTGATCGATCAATTTTAGGTGAAGGTGGATTCAACAAGCTTACTGTCTGGAACTGCTACTGAGCTGAATGACGCACTGAGGTGAGTGAAGGGGATAAATGTCTGTCCAGTTCCGTTGAACAGCGTGTAGTTGTTGTTTAGCTTTGAGCGGGAGGACTCTTTCTAGCTAGGTTCACTGACAGGGCATGACTTCCTAGTGGCAATGCGGATAGGCAACTCTTTAGGTCAGTGGCCAAGAAGCAGGTTGCTCTATTTTAATGTGCTACTTATACTGATAGGAGTGTGGGTCCAATTTCAAAAATGCTTGCTTACGGCATGTTCTCAATGGGCCTCATGAGAGACACTCCCCATCTTGAAACTTGATGTTGCCACAAGTAAGCTGGAGGCATGACAGGAAAAACTCCACTAGAGCATTCTACATCTGCATTTCTAGCTGTGGGTTGTGGCTGGTAAGCATGGACTGCATTGCCTACCACTGCAGGGCCGCTAAGGCGGCCCAGACCTGTTCCCCACAGCAGCATCCAACTTTGTGTTCAGTGCCTGTGACAACTTGGGCACTGTTGCTAGTGGTGAGCAGGGGCTGACTTGCAAAGTACCAATGCTCATATGTAGGTGGTGCCCTTCTAGGGACCAGATGGAAACTTACCGTGCAAGTCTGCAGTGCAGGTCTCGTCTTGCCAACGTAGTTATATCAATTTCTGCAGGACTATGTGGGAGTGCAGCAAGTGGTATGCTTTCAGCCTGCATGATGGATTTTATGATGTATAAGTCTATCCTTCGGCGACTAGACTGAGGTGTCCATTGCCCTGTACATTCTTGTGATGCCTCTTTTGGCATGCAAGCCATGAGTTGTCTTTGTGCCCTCCTGGATGCCCTGTCTTCACAGGTGCATCAACTGCTGCTAAGACCGTCGTTACCACAGCTGCGGTCCCCGCACCTGGCCCAACGTGATTTCTATGTCGGTAGTAGTTGCCCTAAGCATGGCATTAAACTGCTTGACTTGTTGTTGATTGGGTCAACTGGTCAGCACAATGCAAGTCGGCCTGGGCTGGCCTGACACACATTGGCTAGCCTTTGGAAGCATCAAGCGTGGGCTGGTGGCAGTCAGTGTGAAACTCTTGGACAGCAACATCAAGTCGGCTCCTTGTGGGTGAAGCTGCCGCCACCGGCGCCATACTCCGATGGGGCCATTTGGTAATCTGTAGTTCTTTACCTCTAAGGCATGTTGGGCCAGGTGTGGTACAGCAGCTAGACTTCATCCTGGGGCAGCTAACAACTTTCAAGGATGCCATGAAGAGAGCTTGGGACAGTGCGGCTACCAGAGGCAGTGCAAGCATTGGCATTGGACTAAAACCGCAGCAACTGCGACAGGGCTGGTGGAGGCTGAGGAGGTCAACACTGTTCCACCAGAAGTGCTGCAGGTGCTGCTTTGCAACAGCAGAGACATCTGGCTGGGTAAGTGGGCGTTGTCCTCTGATTATAAGTAGCCGACCTTATCATTCAGGCACATGCAAAGGGGAACTAGGCATGAAGTGTGTGTAGTAGCATGGGTGTAGTTTGCTGCCAGCTGTGTTAGCTGTGGCGTCTCTGAAATTGGCAGGAAAATTGTGCATGATACTTGCAGGCAACCCTTTCAGCAAAGCTATGCAGCACGCAGGCTTTAGTGCAATGACATGGTTAATGGACAGATGCTCGGCAATCCAAATATGACTCTGCAGGGCAATTACATACAGGCAACGGAGGGTGACTTCATGAGCGCATCTGCAATAGTCTAAGAAGGCTACCATGCAATGCAAGTGCTGTTGAGATCCCATTCCTTGCTTGTATTGTATGCCTGAAGAGGGAAAGATAGAGGCCTTTTTTTTAAAGGCCTCTATCTTATCTAGAAGGGTATTTTTTTCACCCTTTAAACCCTTGACTTAGCAACCCTTTTTTTGTTGCTAAGTCAACCCTAATTTTAATACTTTAAGACTTTAAGACAAGTTTTTTTTGAATAATGAAAACAGTGTGCTTTGTGATGTCTGGTGCAAGACCATGATGTCCAATATTTGGTAAGGCCAGACTACAGGACTGGTACCAATGCACAAAGCTCATTCACTCAGCCCGTATGTCACCATATCACATTTTTGTCAATTTAGTGATGCTTTTGTGTGGCTGACATGCCATGCCTGAACCTTCTGCCCATGCAGGACCCAAACCACTTCAGTGCTAGCAGCTCTGCTGCTTCCTTTCTGCCCATCTACCATGCCATGGCGGGAAGTACCTGCTGCCAGCGAGACCTGTAGGCCTCCTGTTGCTCCCCATGGTTTGCTGGGAGGAGGTATAGGCATCACGGCGGAGGACTGTATCCAGCGTCATGATGCCTACAGCCTCCTTCCTGCACAACATGGGGAGCAACAGGGGGCATACTGCAGGAAGAACAACATGGAGGCCTAGAGGCCTGAGGGCACACCTGCTGGAGCTTCCACTAGATGCTTGGGGTGCTGTGCAGATCTGGCGGGACAGTTGTAGCTGGCCGCACCACGTGTCAGGTGTGCTTTTTCTAGGACATATTGGGAGAGGGACAGCACTCTATTGCACACCAGGATATGATAAGAAATATAACTTTTAATGATATCAAGGAGTGTATGGTGGCACATTTGGTGCTCATGTCCATTGGGATGGCATGGTAGGCTTGATTTATTTCAATATACTTAAACTGCTCGTCTGGCTGCTTCGTTGCTGGTATGATCGCAGTATGTGACGCTGCCACTGCCTCTTCCTGCATAACTTGACAAGGCATTGCGCTTCCTGCACTGTAGAAAGGCCCTGCAGTATGCATCTGAAGGCCAATCCATCAGCATCAAGACCTTCAGGCAACTGTGGCTGAGCCCAATGACTTAAGGGAGAGGAATGGCATCACATGGTGGGCAGCAGCACCAACAGCATGTCGTTATAAGCATGAAAGCAGCAATAAGCGCCATTGTCCATTGAGTGACACCCCTAGGTGAGCGTTGGGTTTTGGAGGGCATCACTCCTAGGAAGTATGCGGTTTGCGAGGGTGTCACTCCTAGGCAAGCATGGGGTCACTCTTAAATGAACATTGAAGTTTGGATTGCGTAAATCCTGCTCAGCATTGAGCACTGGGTTTTGGTGGGTGTTACTCTTGGTGAGCGTCAGGTTTTGGTGGGTGTCACTCCTAGATGACAAGGAGACCATCTTGAAAGAGCCTGAGTAAAAGGCTCTATGACTGTAAATCATAACGGGTTTCTTTGTTTCCAACCAGAGTTCAGTTTGAGATGCATAATGGTACTTATCCCAGCACATCGCCCATGTGAATAAGCACTCATGACCCTAGTATGTTTTGCAAGCGTTTGAATCAAGCTTTGCTTTCCCCGTCAATGCTGTGGAAAAGGAAGCAACACTTTGTTTTTATGTTTTTTGATGGGTCCATGCACCTGAGCTTATAAGGCTCCAATTCAGCATCCGGTCAGGACCTGAACCTGCCACACAGCCACAAGCAAACATCAGGATGAAGAAAACACCGGCTTAGGGTTCTATGCTAAGTCCCAGTTACATGACGCATGATTGCTGCTCTGGCTGACTCCACTGAGCTGACCTAATTTCCTGTCTTCATGCAGAAAAGTTTTAGAAACTTCTTCCTGCAAGTTTCAAGCAAGTGCAGCAACTGCTCCTAGTGCCAAGGAGGATCTGGAGGAAGGCAAGTTTGATGTGGCAGGTGAGTCATGCTCAGCTGTAGCACATTGGTGGTGGATGCAGCTTGCAAGGCATGCTCTGCTGTAGCACATTGGTGGTGGATGCAGCTTGCGAGGCATGCTCAGCTGTAGCACATTGGTGGTGGATGCAGCTTGCGGGGTGGTACTGCCATGGATACTACAACTGAGCTGATGCTGCGCACGAATATGCAACCTGTGCGTATGTTGCTGATTACCCAGTGGAGACTTTCCTGCAATGGTAGTTCGTATTTCTGCTGCTAGTACTTGTGATCTTAGAAGACCTTGGCTGGGGTCTTCTAGTACTCTCTGACACGAAAATCATCATGGTTCCTGCGGCTGCAGGAGCAAAGCAAATGGTATGCAGACAACTTTGTATAGGTTGGCTTATCGCCCTCCTGGATGCTCTATCTTCACAGGTACATCAACTGCCACAAAGACCGTCTCTGCTGCAGCTGCAGTCTCGACACCTGGCCCAGCATGTCTCTAGGTAGGTGATGCTCAGTACGATCAACAGCTACCTGCAAGACATGCCGAGCCAGGTGTGGGACTGCAGCTAGACTTCATGTGGCAGCTAACAACATTCCAGGGTGCTATGAAGAGAGCTTGGGACTTGCGGCTACCAGAGGCAGTGCAAGAAGCTGCACTGGAACTACATCGCAGCAACTGCGGCAGGGCTGTTGGAGGTTGAGGAGCTCAAGACTGTTCCACCGGAAGTGCTGCAGGTGCGGCTTTGCAACAGCAGAGACATCTGCCTTGTCCTCTGATCATATGTAGCCGACGTTATCATGCAGGCAGATGCAGAGGGGAACCAGGTATGAAGTGTGGGTAGTATCATGAGGGCAGTTTGCTGCCAGCTTTGTTAGCTGTGTTGTTCCTGAGATTTGCAGGAACGGTTGTGCATGACACCTGCAGGCAACCCTTTCAGCAAAGCAATGCAGCACTTTAGTGCACTGACATGGTTAATGGACAAATGCTTGGCAACCCAGATATGACTCTGCAGGGCAATCACATGCAGAGCGCACTCCCAAACAACAAGCGACACCGCTCCTCTGGCATGTCCGTTTCTGTAGTACAGAAAGATCCCATTCACTTTCAGACGTCGGGAGGTACTTAAGTAATCTATTGAGCGCAACTGCCGTAGCCCGGTCTATGAAGGCTACCATGCAATGCAAGTGCTGCTGAGATCCCATTGCTTGCGTGTATTGTATGGAGAGGATAACCTGAGGAGGAAAAGAAAGCTCGCTTTGTGCTTTGCATGTCTGGTTCAAGACCATGATGTCCCACAAATTAGTAAGGCCAGACTACAGAACTGGTACCAATGCACAAAACTCATCCACTCAGCCCGTATGTCACCACATCACATTTTTATCAATTTAGTGATGCTTTGGCGTGCCTGACTTTCTGCCCCTTATGCAGGACCCAAACCACTTCAGTGCTAGCAGCTCTGCTGCTTCCTTTCTGCCCATCTACCATGCCATGGCGGGAAGTACCTGCTGCCAGCGAGACCTGTAGGCCTCCTGTTGCTCCCCATGGTTTGTTGGGAGGAGGTGTAGGCATCACGGCGGAGGACTGTATCCAGCGTCATGATGCCTACAGCCTCCTTCCTGCACAACATGGGGAGCAACAGGGGGCATACTGCAGGAAGAACAACATGGAGGCCTAGAGGCCTGAGGGCACACCTGCTGGAGCTTCCACTAGATGCTTGGGGTGCTGTGCAGATCTGGCGGGACAGTTGTAGCTGGCCGCACCACGTGTCAGGTGTGCTTTTTAACGGACATATCGGGGAGAGGGACAGCACTCTATTGCACACCAGGATATGATAAGAAATATAACTTTTAATGATATCAAGGAGTGTATGGTGGCACATTTGGTGCTCATGTCCATTGGGATGGCATGGTAGGCTTGATTTATTTCAATATACTTAAACTGCTCGTCTGGCTGCTTCACCGCTGGTATGATCACAATATTTGACGCTGCCTCTTTCTGCAGAAGTTGACAAGGCATTGCTGCTTCCTGCACTTCAGGAAGGCCCTGCAGTATGCATCTGAAGGCCAATCCATCAGCATCAAGACCTCCAGGCAACTGTGGCTGAGCCCAATGAGTGAAAAGAGGGAGAGGAATGGCATCAACATGGTGAGCAGCAGCACCAACAGCATGTCGTTAACATGAAAGTAGCACTAAGCGTCATTGTCCATTGAGGTCACACCCCTAGGTGAGCGTTGGGTATTGGAGGGTATCACTCCTAGGGGAGTATGCGGTTTGCGAGGGTATCTTTCCTAGGGGAGCATGGGGTCACTATCAAATGTGCATTGAAGTTTGGATTGCGTAAATCCTGGTGAGCATTGCTTGAGCACTGGGTTTTGATGGGTGTCACTCTGAATGAGCGTCAGTGTCACTCCTAGATGACAAGGAGACCATCTTGAAGAGCCTGAGTAAAAGGCTCTATGACTGTGAATCATAACGGGTTTCTTTGTTTCCACCCAGAGTTCAGTTTGAGATGCATAATGGTACTTATCCCAGCACATCGCCCATGTGCCCATGTAATAAGCATTCATGACTCTCATATTTTGCAAGAGATTGAATCAAGCTCCGCTTTCCCCGCTAGTTCTGTGGAAAAGGAAGCAACACTTTGTTTTTAGGTGTTTTGATGGGTCCATGCACATAAGCTTATATGGCTCCAATTCAGCATGCGGATCAAAGACAATACCAGCTTAGGGTTCTATGCAAAGTCCTGATTGCTGCTCTGGCTGACTCCACTGAGCTGACCTGATTTCCTGTCTTCATGCAGAAACCTTTCAGAAACTTCTTCCTGCAATTTTCAGGCACGTGCAGCAGCTGGTCCTAGTGCCAAGGAGGATCTGGAGGAAGGCAAGATGAATGTGGAAGGTGAGTCATGCTCAGCTGTAGCACATTGGTGGTAAATGCAGCTTGTGAGGTGATACTGCCATGGATATTCGACTGAGCTGATGCAGCACACATGTGCTGGTTACCTGGTGGAGACTCTCCTGCAATGGTAGTTAGTAATTCTGCTGCTACTACTTGTGATTTCAGAAGACCTTGGCTGGGGTCTTCTCGTACTCTCTGACACGAGTTCATCTAGATTCTTGCAGCTGCAGAAGCAAAGCAACTGATGCATACAACTAAATTAATAAACCATTTTATAGGTTGGCTTATTGGCCTCCTCAATGCTCTGTCTTCACAGGTACATCAAATTCCACAAAGACCCTCTCTACTGCAGCTGCAGTCCCAACACCTGGCCCAACATGTCTCTGGGTAGGTGATGTTCAGTAGGGCTACCTGCAAGACATGTCGAGCCAGGTGTGGGACTGCAGCGGCTGGACTTCATGGGGCAGCTAACAACTTTCAAGGATGCCATGAAGAGAGCTTGGGACAGTGCGACTACCAGAGGCAGTGCAAGCATTGGCATTGGACTAAAACCGCAGCAACTGCGACAGGGCTGGTGGAGGCTGAGGAGGTCAACACTGTTGCACCAGAAGTGCTGCAGGTGCTGCTTTGCAACAGCAGAGACATCTGGCTGGGTAAGTGGGCGTTGTCCTCTGATTATAAGTAGCCGACCTTATCATTCAGGCACATGCAAAGGGGAACTAGGCATGAAGTGTGTGTAGTAGCATGGGTGTAGTTTGCTGCCAGCTGTGTTAGCTGTGGCGTCTCTGAAATTGGCAGGAAAATTGTGCATGATACTTGCAGGCAACCCTTTCTGAGCAAAGCTATGCAGCACGCAGGCTTTAGTGCAATGACATGGTTAATGGACAGATGCTCGGCAATCCAAATATGACTCTGCAGGGCAATTACATACAGGCAACGGAGGGTGACTTCATGAGCGCATCTGCAATAGTCTAAGAAGGCTACCATGCAATGCAAGTGCTGTTGAGATCCCATTCCTTGCTTGTATTGTATGCCTGAAGAGGAAAAGATAGAGGCCTTTTTATTTTTATTTTTATTTAAAGGCCTCTATCTTATCTAGAAGGGTATTTTTTTCACCCTTTAAACCCTTGACTTAGCAACCCTTTTTTTGTTGCTAAGTCAACCCTAATTTTAATACTTTAAGACTTTAAGACAAGTTTTTTTTGAATAATGAAAACAGTGTGCTTTGTGATGTCTGGTGCAAGACCATGATGTCCAAAATTTGGTAAGGCCAGACTACAGGACTGGTACCAATGCACAAAGCTCATCCACTCAGCCCGTATGTCACCATATCACATTTTTGTCAATTTAGTGATGCTTTTGTGTGGCTGACATGCCATGCCTGAACCTTCTGCCCATGCAGGACCCAAACCACTTCAGTGCTAGCAGCTCTGCTGCTTCCTTTCTGCCCATCTACCATGCCATGGCGGGAAGTACCTGCTGCCAGCGAGACCTGTAGGCCTCCTGTTGCTCCCCATGGTTTGCTGGGAGGAGGTGTAGGCATCACGGCGGAGGACTGTATCCAGCGTCATGATGCCTACAGCCTCCTTCCTGCACAACATGGGGACCAACAGGGGGCATACTGCAGGAAGAACAACCTGGAGGCCTACAGGCCTGAGGGCACACCTGCTGGAGCTTCCACTAGATGCTTGGGGTGCTGTGCAGGTCTGGCGGGCCGCACCACGTGTCAGGTGTGCTTTTTTACGGACATATTGGGGAGAGGGACAGCACTCTATTGCACACCAGGATATGATAAGAAATATAACTTTTAATGATATCAAGGAGTGTATGGTGGCACATATGGTGCTCATGTCCATTGGGATGGCATGGTAGGCTTGATTATTTTAATATACTTAAACTGCTCGTCTGGCTGCTTCACCGCTGGTATGATCACAATATTTGACGCTGCCTCTTTCTGCAGAAGTTGACAAGGCATTGCTGCTTCCTGCACTTCAGGAAGGCCCTGCAGTATGCATCTGAAGGCCAATCCATCAGCATCAAGACCTCCAGGCAACTGTGGCTGAGCCCAATGAGTGAAAAGAGGGAGAGGAATGGCATCAACATGGTGGGCAGCAGCACCAACAGCATGTCGTTATAAGCATGAAAGCAGCACTAAGCGCTATGGGCCATTGAGTGACACCCCTAGGTGAGCGTTGGGTTTTGGAGGGTACCACTCCTAGGGAAGTATGCGCTATGCGAGGGTATCACTCCTAGGCGAGCATGGGGTCACTCTTAAATGAACATCGAAGTTTGGATTGCATTAATCCTGGTGATCATTGAGCACTGGGTTTTTGTGGGTGTCACTCTTGGTGAGCGTCAGGTTTTGGTGGGTGTCACTCCTAGATGACAAGGAGACCATCTTAGAAGAGCCTGAGTAGTCAAAGGCTCTATGACTGTAAATCACAAGGGGTTTCTTTGTTTCCACCCAGTGTTCAGTTGAGATGCATAATGGTATTTATCCCAGCACATCGCCCGTGTGAATAAGCACTCATGACCCTAGTATGTTTTGCAACAGATTGAATCAAGCTCCGCTTTTCCCGCTAGGGCTGTGAAACAGGAAGCAACACTTTGTTGTTAGATGTTTTTGATGGTCCATGCACATAAGCTTATAAGGCTCCAATTCAGCATGCGGATCAAAGAAAATACCAGCTTAGGATTCTATGCAAAGTCGCAGTTTCACGATGCATGATTGCTGCTCTGGCTGATTCCACTGAGCTGACCTGATTTCCTGTCTTCATGCAGAAAAGTTCTAGAAACTTCTTCCTGCAAGTTTCAGGCAAGTGCAGCAGCTGGTCCTAGTGCCAAGGATGATCTGGAGGAAGACAAGATGAATGTGGCAGGTGGGAATGCTCAGCTGTAGCACATTGGTGGTGGATGCAGCTTGCGAGGCATGCTCAGCTGTAGCACATTGGTGGTGGATGCAGCTTGTGAGGTGGAACTGCCATGGATACTACAACTGAGCTGATGCAGCACACGGATACGCAACATGTGCTGGTTACCTAGTGGAGACTCTCCTGCAATGATAGTTAGTAATTCTGCTGCTACTACTTGCGATTTCTATAGACCTTGGCTGGGGTCTTCTCGTACTCTCTGACACGAGTTCATCTAGATCCTTGCGGCTGCAGAAGCAAAGCAAATGATGCACACAACTAATTAATATACCTTTTTATGGGTTGGCTTATTGCCCTCCTTGATGCTCTGTCTTCGCAGGTACATCAATTCCACAAAGACCCTCTCTACTGCAGCTGCAGTCCCAGCACCTGGCCCAACATGTCTCTGGGTAGGTGATGTTTAGTACGGCTATCTGCAAGACATGTCGAGCCAGGTGTGGGACTGCAGCGGCTGGACTTCATGGGGCAGCTAAAAACGTTCCAGGGTGCCATGAAGAGAGCTTGGGACATGCGGCTACCAGAGGCAAGGAGCTGCATTGGAACTACAACGTAGCAACTACGAGAGGGCTGGTCGAGGGTGAGGAGTTCAACACTGTTCCACCGGAAGTGCTGCAGGTGCTACCTGGGTAAGTCGGCGTCGGCCCTCAGATAACTATATGTAGCCGATCTTATCATTTAGGCACTGCAAAGGGAAACCAGGCATGAAGCGTGTGTAGCATCATGAGGACAGCTTGCTGCCAGATTTGTTAGCTGTGTTATTCCTGAAATTGGCAGGAATGGTGTGCATGATTATTGCAGGCATCCCTTTTAGGAAAGCTATGCAGCACGGGCGTGTTAGTGTAGTGGGTTGGTTAAAGGCCGGCAACCCAAATATGACTCTGCAAAGGCGGTGGAGTGCGCTCACAGACAAGCAAACCACACTGCATGTGGGTTTCCTTAGACTTACAGAACCTCCTTTTCCAATCAGACGATGGAAGCTGGATCTATGAGCGCATCTGGGATGGGCTATACAGGTTCTATCTGCAAGTGCTGTGAGGTCCAATTCCTTGCTTGTACTGTATGCCTGGAGTGAAATGAAAGCCCGCTTTGTGCTTTGCATGTCTGGTCCAAGACCATGATGTCCAACAGATAGGTGAGGCCACTATCAGACCACAGATAGTCTTGCAGATGGTACCAATGCACACCTTTGCATCCATTCAGTTCCTATTTCACCACATCACTTCCAGTCATGCAAATGCCATGACGGACTGTCATGACTGAGCCCTGATATGACATGCCCGAACCTTCTGTCTATGCAGGACCCAATTGGCATTAGCAGTGCTGCTGCTTGCTTCCTGCTCATCTACCATGCCATGGCCAGAAGTACCTGTTCCCAGCGGGATCTGTATGTAGGCCTCCTGCTGCTCCCCATGGTGTGCTGGGAGGAGGCTGTAGGCGTGACGACGCTGGACTGTATCCAGGGTATCATGATGCTACAGCCTCTTTCCTGCACAGCATGGGGAATCACAGGAGGTCTACTGCAGGAAGAACAACCTGGCAAACCTGCCGGGTTGTTCTTCCACTCATCCATGCTGTGCAGATCTGGCAGAACTGTTGCTGCCATCCTCATGAGCTGGCGCCACCATGTGTCAGGTATGCTTTTACTTGGATTTATTGGGTCGAGGACCTCAGCACTGCATTGCAAAGACCAGGATGTTATGACAACCATCAATACAAATATAATATAGTATGATGGAAGTACATGGAATTGTGCTTGCTGCTAATGCTCGTTGTCGCGGCAGGGTAGGGCTGGTATGTTTACATGTGTACATACCGTAACTTGATTGTTTGGCTACTTGCCCTCTTACATTGCCACAATTCTCTAATGCTGCCGCAGGCTCTTGCTGCAGATCTTCCTCA
>OY744505.1:2647911-2830050 GCA_963556185.1 Pseudopediastrum boryanum | reverse complement strand
TAGTGCTTCGCCAGTACCTATGGGAGCCACCTCCAGCCCCTACCAGGGTGTTGCTTGATCCTGCTGTCTCCCCACCACCCATGTGTGATGGAAGTGAAGCAGGGATATTAGGGTATCAGGGGCCAACTCGTTCCCCTTGGTGTGCACGCCGTTGCATCTAGCCTCAGCTTGTGGGTGGGCAAATCACCCATCCATTGTGTGGCATCCTTGATGTGATCAGGAGCCGTGTGTTGATGAATAGATTGATGGCCTGGGTTTGTTTGGCGATGGGCATCATAGCTGGTCTTGCGTTTTGATTACTATCGCTACGGTTGATATGCCAGTGCATATCCACCCTTATCCAGTTCTGACGATACCTGAAGTGATCATCACTGATAAACAGCTGTTGCGGAATGCCGAAGAGGAAGGCCACGAAGGTGTAAAATTACGCTGATTATAGTTTGACTCTTACAGTGCAACCAGTCGTAGTACGGGCACGCATGGTTGTCGATGAGTTAGCTGCTCAAGGAGTCCTGTTAGTATCGGTTGCACTAGTGCCACGATCGCTTGCTTTGTAAACGGACCGCAAAATACGTGCTACAGGTCCACGGTAAGGACAGGCCGATATACGCGGTCGGTTCCACAGCTACATGTGATTAACCGTGCCGTGGATTGGACACGCGGCACCAGTGCAGCAGTTGCTTCACACTTGCAAAAGATGTACCTGCTGTACGTCTGATACACTTACATAGGCCCACCCTGAGGGCAATGAACCTGGCTCCGCACTCACAGGCGTCTGATATACACTCTGACGCGTGCTCTGATGGCACCCTGACAGTAGTCAATGATCCAAGCAGAAGCTTCCTGAATGATAACACAACATGTAATGTATAAAGCTGCAACCAAACCAGTATAAAATCCTCCTGTAGGAGTGAGCCTGTCATAAACCCACATTAATATGTATGTGCCAACTCTATCTACCATACATGCTTGACAAGCAGACTGTTTTGGCTTTGACCATTCTGGAGCTTCCCAAGGGTTGAAGTTCAATTCAAACCTGTTCACCCAACCCAGATAAGCCCTCACAGTCTGAAATGTTACAATGGCCCCACTATCATGCACACATACCACTACTTGAATTGGCTGCAGTTATGCCACTAGTGCTGCATGGCTACAAAAAGTATGCTCTGATCTTTATGTCATATCTTGTACATGTAGCCCAGGATGTGACAAAATAGACACCACCCATGGCCCGGTCCTTCGACATACACAGCATTTCCAACCTTCCTGCTGTGTCATGGTCAGCCTGATAAGACCTGGCATGTACCTGCCATGTAAGGTAGGCAGTTCCTGCAGGCTATCCCGCTTATCCTACTCCTGCATTACTTTCAAACACGTACAAATACACGATCCCACCTTTGGGACCGACATCACTTCCTTGTCTTGCTCACACCCAGCAGCACTGCTACCCTGTACATAACCAGATACCACATACCTCCAATCATCCACATGTACATAACCCAGTTGCCTTCAAGAGCAAGACCAAGCAAGCCGGCACACATACATACACCAGCAGCCGCGGTCTCGCCTCTTTGTCTTGATTTCTGCTCTCCACATACAAACAAACTGGATGGAGTTATGCCGCGGGTGCTGCACGGCCCGAAAGCTGTGCAGTGATCTATCTCATCTATCCACCGCAGTGAGACCGTCAGCCACAGCAATGTGCATTGGAACTCGGCATGCACATAGATTTTCTCGCTGGAAGCCTGAGCAGCAGGTGCAGGTGGGTTGCCTGCAGGTACTGCCCGTATACAAGTCACATGTTCCTCTCCGTCTGATGCTGCACTTCTCCAGTCACAGCAGAAGTCCGGCCCACCTGTCTGATCGTTAGATGCTCGCACGTGTGCCGAGCTTGCTTGTGCACCAGGCCACCACTGGCCAGGCAGGTCATAAGTTGCTGCATTCAAGATGCTCGGCCTGAATATGAACACTGTGACTGTGACCCTGCAGCATGAGGGTAGGAAAAATGAGACTTTCGCAACGCCAAATGGGTAGGGCTGAATTGACGGATGTGGTGCACTAAATGAAGGGATCACCCATGAATGCAGATATTCATCCATCACCAGATAACACATCAGGGACACGTCCTCTCTGAGTCTCTGGGTACCTATCCTAAACAGAGTTGCGCTAGTGAACCAGTTGCGCTTCCGTCGGTCCCGAATGATCCCCCTCTAGTGTGTAGTTTGAAGGCAGGGCTACTAGAACTTGTATCGATGAATCTGAAAGCAGGGTCCTAGCAGCTGTGTCATGGCAGCTATGACGTGCTATGCACATCAATGCGTTCTTTCGCCTCCCTTGAGTTGTTCGGCGTCGTGCTGTCCCCTGTTACCATACAGTCTACGATGTTTGAGCAGGAACATATGGCCGCCCCTCTTTACATCATCAGCAAGGTGTTTACCTTCTTGTTTTTCACAAGCGCCTTCTTCGTCACCTGCTGCCCTGCTGGTGGGTCATCTGTGGCTTCTGTTGGCCTGCTGGCTTGCTCAGCCTTATAGCTCCAGCGGTAGCAATCATGCCCCCACCGACAACTCCTGAGGCAATCCCTGCGCTTTGCATTCCGGAGTAGGTTGCTCCAGTGGGATCGGAGAGGACCGTTAAAGGTGCAGACGCTCCAAAGGCAGTGCCGCTCCCTGCCAACAGAGTCCCAGAGGCTGACAGAACATTAGCAAGGCACTCTTTAAATGAACTGCTCATGTTGGATCACGCCTCACTGAGTCTTCTTAGACAAAAACCGCGGGAAGACAAGGCAGGGGAGGGGACAAGAAATATGCAAGCACCTTCTGTGCACCTAAAATGGAACAGACTATTACCACAATTTTCCACCCAGAGCATTGACGGATCATGTCAAAGGTGGGGGTTGAGTGGATGGCTCGACACACGGGCTTTAGCATCATAGCTTGGCAGTAGCCGCTTGGCGTTTCAATCTTCCGACACGACTGCAGTTGGCACTGCAGAGTGCAGGAACTGTGATGCCAAGGACTTCAGATAGTTCCAGCCTTCTTGCTGTCTTCCATCGTTGATCCTTTGATAAGGTACTGAGCTGTATCACCACTTGCACATATCATAGCTGGACGCGGGTAGTGTTCCACTCTTCAGAGCTGCTGTTTAAGGGCTTCATGACGGACTTGAAAAGGACGAATCATCTCATTAAGCTGCTCTCGAAGGCCATAGCTGCTGTAGTTTTTCCGGATGATTCCCCTGTGGAGGCGGACGAATGGAATATCACTCCGATCGCTTCCATTCAAGTCTGTGGTTCCCTGCGTGGGACAGGGGAAAGCTCTTTGGTTGGGCAGGTTCTAACCGAGGGCGGCTTTGCCACTGCTCACCAACTCCTGCTTATCGAGTTTGATGGAGCAATTTCAGACCGCCCGGACCTACAGAATGCGCGTGTTTTGCGGATCGAGAGGTTTAACCTTTCTGGGCACGCTGGCATTGGGCAGCACAATGCCACAGATATTCTGCGCTTGTACGGGTAAGTAACATGTTGCACCTGGCTTGTTGCCGGAGTTCTTGCTAGCATCCTTCTAGACAGAGACCTAGCGCGCATTTCAGGCGGGGACCAGTAGTTCAGGTCATGGCAGCAGTCAATCGATTTGCATGTATTCCTGTAGGAGCGTACAGGAGGCTTTGGAGGACTGCCCCAGAGCAACGCCCGCAGGGAAGGAGTACTGCTACAAGCTGAAGAAGAGTCGGCCTGCCACGTTCGCACAGGCAGCAGAGTACTTCTTCCAAGTGCACAGTAAGCGCCCCATGTATGACATACAAGGCACGTCGTCATGGCCGGTTCCAGGTGCTGCTAACTGCCATGGATTCATCTGCCATGTGCTGAAGCGCTTCCTGAAGCACCATGGCAGCTGGTGGAATACCGCAAGCACGCCCGGTGATCTTCCTGCCACGTTACTCGCACGAGTTATTGGAGCAGGTGAATACAGTTTATCTATTCTTGCAAAATTGCAAGTGTTTTCGCCCGGATAAAATGTCAGAGAGGCGCGCAGGTTTCCCAGTCCTGCCAACAGTACACTATATGCTGCCTCTTAGCATCCATATCAGACATAGTTCCCGCATAGATCATGCTTGGATTCTGCAGGCCTTGTAGCACAGCATAACCGATCAGTTCTATTACTCTGTCCCCAAGTAACCACCCAATCAGCACCCAATCACATCAGCCTGATATTTGTTCTGGCATCTGTTTGTTCATCCACAGCCATGCGATCCCATCCCAACCTGGGCCGCTAATATCTTGGCGGTGCACCAAGCTGCTCTTTGCTTTGCTTTGAGCCGTGATCATGTGCTTTTCAGGTGCTGGTGCCAGTGCTTCAAGCGCCCCCAACCTGTACAACAATGGGCCATTCAACCAGGGCCACAGCGCCATTAGGCTGAGCAAACCTTATCGGCCTCCAGCTATCATGTACCAGGGCTTGCAGCAGCAGCTTGGCTCTCAGCCGCAGCAGCCGTATGGGTTTGTGCAGCCATTGCCGCCTGCATACCCTCAGGTGTCAGCGCCAATGGCACACCCACCGGCTACTCCTATGGCATACCCACTGCCATGCTACTACCCTCATGGTCCATATCAGTTGCAGCAACAGGGGCAGCAGTATGGGTGGTTGCAGCAGCCGCACGTCTGACAGTGGCAACAGTACTGAGGGCTGCAGCTGCAGCTTTGAGGGCAGCAGCAACAGCATGGGGGCGATAGCAGCTTCTCTCAAGCAGCAGCAGTAGTGGTTCGAGGGCTGCACGTGCTCAATGGTTCAGGAGCAGAGGCACGCCATAAGCCTTTCACCCTTTTAGCCTCTGTGAAACGAGCCATGTGGTAAACTTCTGGCTGGGCAGCAGTTCGCTGCGTTTGATGACATCATAGCCATTCCGTGGCGTATAAGCACCTGGGCATGCAGCAGCTGACCCTGGGATGTGGTCTGTGGTGCTGCGGGGGAGGGGGGGGGAGGGCACAAGAATCACTTCTTGGTTGGCAAGACGGGGTATGTTTGAGACATAACTGTCCCTATGACGGGGGAGGGGGGTGGGTGCATTGCGGGGTTGCATACAACGGCATGCAAACGTGAGAGGGGGAAGCAACTGCACTTGGTGAGAGCTTGCATGGCATCTGGGAAGTTGGATGAGCAGAGATAATTGCCAGGGATATACCAGATTTGCTGTGGCTTGGCAGCAAAGGGCTGGGCGTGCACTCAGTAGGCTGTTCGGCCTTGGCCTTTTTGACAGAGGTTTCTGCTTCTGGACATGGTACCAAGAGCTTTGGCCAGCAATGCAGAGTTTTCGTATCATCGGTTTCTTTCCTGGTGGGTACTGCCATGGCTGTTTATCATATGATGTTAGCAACATTGGTATGCCTTCTACAGATGCAGGGGCAGTTCCGTGTTTGTGCATGTGTATGGTAGATTGAACAGTTTGCAGGAAGTGTTCAACGCACACAGACTGCAGCCATAGGCATTGGCTTTACCCTCTCATGTTGAAGATATGTTCTGAAGTCCGGGTACCCACACATGCATGTTGCTTCAATGTAAAGTTCAAGCTTGGGATGAGGTTTCAGCTCATTAAACAACAGATCGTTGGCCCACTGTGACAGTAGGCAGGGGCGTTTGTTGTACAATTGCATATGCAGACAGGCTCCAGCATTGTTTTTAACAAGTTTTGGTGAGATGCGTTGGTAGGGGAGCACTAGGGAGTGTCTCAGCAACTGTCAGAGCAGTTTTGAAAGAGGCGTCCATGCAAGGCATCCAGATTGAACATCTTGCAAGAGAAGTTCACGAGGCTGCATACATGTTCTGTATCTGGTGTTGCCCTGTTGTCAGCCTGCCGCAGTTTGGTGTTCAGGCTTTGGATGCATCGTCCTTTTCTGCTGACGTGCTGGAGCAGGTAGCAAGGAGGGTGCCCTGTTCTGTATGGTGTGAAGTCCTGTAGAGCTCAAATTTTGTTGATGTGTTCTCAGCTTGTATGTATGGTAGTTCTCTGGCCAGACTCTTATTCTTGTCGTCAAAGACTAACCACGTGATGCATGTACAGTCAGTATTGCCAGGAGGCATGTATTTGGTATTCCTCTGCTACTCATGCAAAGCTGGGCAGGTGTGGCGAATGTTTGCAGATGGTGTGCGTGCTGATAAGTGATAGCTGGATATCACTGTTGCTCTGAAGTTGTCAGTGAAAGGGCCTGCAAATGATGTGCATGTGCAGCGATGAGTGCGTGTATAGCGCAACTGTGCCGTCGTTTTCTGGTGATGCATATCCATTACATGTATGATATTTGCGGAGTGGAGGGGGGCCTACTGTTCTGTTACCGAGTGCATTGTACACATGCTGAAATGAGATGCAAAGCTGAGTAAAACGGCTGTGAGATAGTAGCTGTTCATGGTCTGTACGGACGCGTTGGGTGGTCAGCTAATTTCCAATCATGAGTACGCGCATTGAGCTTGGTTTTTGTATCTGGCAACCGTGCACTAAGTAAAGCTTGTACATGGCAGGGAGTGGACACGTTCCAGTGGCAGGGCTTGTATATTATTAGTCCAGTTACCATCATCAAGGTAACGAGTTTCTGTTTGTGGTCAGCGGTCATGGGTTGCTTCTACTATATGCCATCTGCAGCAGAAAGCCACTATGGCCGCTGGTTTTTTCAGTTTTCATGGCATCTGCATTTTGCGATGTACGACAGCCGTTTGCTGTTGAGTTGGAATGTGACTCCAGCAAAACACTTTTGGAGTCAGTGGGGTGGCAGACTGCAAAGTGGGCAAGCATGCACATCGAGTTTGTAGAGTCCCTTTTATGCTGGCTCCATTTGGGCCTGGGTTTGCCTTAGGCTAGAAGGCCAAAGGCACCTGACACATCATGGATGGATACAAGCAGGGCCAAGCATGCCCTGCATGGGGGATGTGCCAATGCCTTTCTGCATTGAGTGATGCTGGATCTGGTCCGTTTGAGATGTGTATGTTTCTTGTTGCCCCAGCTTACCTCTTGAACGTGAGAACGTCTTTCTATGAGAATAGCTGAGCTGGTTTGGTGGCTAGTGGTTAAAGTGCTGCCGTGAACCCTAATCAATCGTTAAACCTGCTCATGCATGTTACATATGTCTGTAGGGCATAGGGGCACATTGCTTAGATAGCAAGGGCTCTGTCTGGATCGCACATGGAGATGTGTGAATAACCCTTCAGCTGCTGAGAAGCTGTGGCTTAGCTTGTGCTATGGCGCTGCCCATTAGGGAAGCGCAATGCTTTGTTTCTGGCCGGGTTCTATAGTGCAGCTGATGCAGGGCCCTTCTCCTCATCTCAGGCTGCCGGTATTGATTGCAGAATGTAATTCAGGCATGCACTTCAGGTACAGACAGGGGTTCCAATGGTGACGACTATCTTCAATCATTGGTTTTGTGTGTTAGTTTTTTGTTGGTGGTTTTTGGTGTGGAGGTGACAGCAGGGCTTTTGGACGTTGCCTGGGCTGAAAATGTGTTCTGGGGTTGTGGCTTTGGAGGGATGTTGGTGGATTTGGCTGAGTCCCTTCTTTGCTGTTCAATATTCTTCATTTCAGAAACAGAGTGCAGATATTCTGGTGAGGCGGGCTTTCAGAGGGCAAGCTTTCAGAGACTGTAGCATTGGCTGATGATGGATGTACTCTCTGGGTGTCCCAGGCCGTGGGGTGTTAGGTGGACACGGCGTGCTGCTGGGGATTGAGTTGCATGCATGTTTGAGCTGAGTGCGCTGCTTACCAGCACATAAGGAGAAAGCAGGAAGATAAGCTCTTCTCATGGAGCTCTTGTTTCTTTGGTGTCAACATGGAGTCTGCAATTGCGGTCCAGGGGAGGTCCTTAAAGTTTGTGAGTGGCCATTTGGTAGTTGGTAATTGGTACGCAGTTGTTTAATACATTCATGGACTTGCCAGGGGAGGCCGGCATGGTCTTGGCGCAGAAGCCAGATGGGATCATCCATCGGATGTACAGCTGGGTGTAAGGAAAGAAGGGCATATGTTATATAAAACATGGCACGTTTACACATCTTAAGCAGTTGTGAGGAGCTAAGGATCTGTCTGCCGTACCTGTTCTTGTGCTGTTCGGGAGCGAGCATGAGCCTCATTTAAAGCCGAGCAGTTTCTCACGCTGGAGGGGTTTTTAAGGACCAGCACTGGGATTAAGTCCCTGAGTCTGGGGGCTTTGTTTACATCGCTGGATGTACAAGGGCTGCGACGGTCGTGTTCTGCGGGAATTATAGTATCGGCATCGTGTTTGACTGACATGCGTGCGGCCAACGATCGATACAAACTCGGACACAGCCAAGAGGCAGGTGTCGTGCAAAGACCATTACAAGGGGCTTCTATAGGACACGTAATCAATGTGCATGTAGCATGTGAGAGAGAGCCGGTTGATGCCGCCCGCGACCCCGCTCCGCTCACATCGCCTAGTCTGTCGGCATGGAGCCCTCCGTAGGCGGCATGCTCAACCTCTCAGTACAGATAAACCGTATTACAGCTTCACAGTACTACGCACAACCATTGCACATGCCTGCCAGATTGACAGGAGCATTAAATGTGCGATCGCAACAGGTCGAACCAACAATTGAACCAACCAAGCCAACACACCACCGTATGGATCCTAAGACAATGGTTCCAGACCACCAACTAAGCAAGAGTAATCTCCAGTTAAAAAGCTTCAACCAAGGCCAACCATTCACCAGGATGATCTGGCTCCTGATCAAACACCTCCAAACATTGAGGTCTAAGGGCCACAGTAGTGCGCTGCGACATCACCAGTACCACGTTCAGGGAGGAACAGGGTGGGAGCCACATGCCTTCCTCCAGCTTCGATTGGCCGAGCATCTCTCTTGGGGTCTGTCTTCAGGCACACTGCAATGTATGGAGGGACAGGCAAGGTGTCGTGATCATAACATGCCTCAAATGAGCTACATAGCAACAAGTGCTGATGGAAAACTGCGAGCAAACACCTACAAAACCAGGACAGCTATCTAGGCATTCCAAACTCCACAAGAGCCTGCAAGCAAGCAAGTGACGTCATGCGGAACCCCGAATGGTCCAGCCTTTATCAAGCTCATATCACTGTGTAATACAGCAACCATGTTGCCCTAGGCAATTCATATAGCAGTTGTATGGAGGTGAATGTACTCTACATCAAGAGAACTACATTCCAAATTATGGCATTAGACAACCAAATTAAAGGTGCCGAGCTCTTTTGAGATAGTAGTACAGGGGCGCTGTTACAGCGTCACTATGTGTTTTGACGTGACCGTTACAACAGCTCCTGGCATGCTGGATGCTGTACTGCACATTACCGTTTGCAAACAAACCGCTTTGCACAAGGAACTTGCGACTGCTTGCAATGCCCAGCAAATCCTGTTGCACATGCAAGTGCACGCACCCGTGCCATGTTTGACATCTCCCTGCCCGCTTGTGATGGCTACCCATTCCTGTTCCGGGGCAACAAGCATGAAGCCTGTGGACCACTGGCTTTTGACACCACACCAAAGCGGCACATGGTCAAGCCATGCCTCTGGGTCGGATATTCAGGGAGGAGCAGGGTGGGAGCGACATGCCTTGCTCCAGCTCCAGTTGCACAGGGCACCTCTCCTGGAGTCAGTCTTCAGGCTCTCTGCAATGTGTAGAGGGAAAAGCAAGGTGTCTTAATCAGTACATGGCTTAGATGCCCTCTGTAGTAACAAGTGCAGATGTAATACGACGTGCAAATGCCTAGCAAGTCCAGGCTATGTGTCTAGAACTGCACACTATGTACTCCGCCCCTTCGTTGCAAGATTAGCACCACAGCTGCCATTTCAATGTCTGCAAGCCAGCAAAAGATGCCATGTAAGATCAACGATGCTCCAGCCTTCATCAAGCTCATCAATTTTGTAGTACTGCACCCATGACGTCCCAGTCCTAATTTAGGGTTAGGATTTAGCGCCTACTCATCCTAACCCTAAACCCTAAAACCCTAAACTAGTATAGCTGCGGAGGTGATTGTCCTTCATAATGCAATGACTACATTTGATGTGCAGCTGCATGGCATTAAACAAGGAGTGCTGGGATGCTAGGTGCTATCCTTCATATTCGAAATTTGCAAACTAAAGTGCTGTACATAAGCAACTTGTAACTGCTTGCCATCGTTATTCAATGAATCTTTCCCATGCCAGTGCACACACCTGCCATGTTTGGGATCTCCGTGCAGCTTTAGCCGGCTAGCCATCCTGTTCCGGGCCGACAGACACAAAGTCTGAGGACCACTGTCCCTTGAGGCCACACCCAAAGCGGTACATGGTCAAGCCATGCCTCTGGTACGGACGTTCAGGGGGGAACAGGGTGGGAGCCACAGGCCTTCCTCCAGATCCAGTTGCACAGGCAACTGTCTTGGGCTCGGGCTTCGTTCAAGCACACTGCATACATACAGGGAGGAGGAAGCGGACAGTAAATTGGCTGACTAGCATCGGACAGCAATGACAACAGTGCACCCACCATGCATGGAATTAAACAGCAAGTCTAGAATACAGATTGTGCACCACAAGGACTTTTCTTTAAAGCGTCCCACAAACATGCTGCTATCAACATTGCTCTCCAATCAGTCCTATCCTGTCCTATTCCCTGTCCTAATCATCACAATCGTGTTTCATCATCAGCCAGTGTTTTCCAACCAGATGCCACTCACTGTCAGCATGAGATTACCATATGCATTTCACGCTTTGCTATTCCTGCAGTGTAGCTATAGCCAGAAAGGTCATCGCTTCACTCACTGTCCACCAATGGAGACAGTGATGCCATCCTGCTGCAGGCTTGTAGCTCTATTGCAAATGCTGCTGCAAAGACATGGAGCCTTGCTGTGCCTTAAGCCATGTGCAAATCAACTCTTATGCAAAAGCTGCTGCATGCAGACCTAGTCCAGCAACTGTCAAGCATGCTAGCGCACGCACCTGCCATGTTTGGGATCTCCATGCCTGCTTGAGAGGGCTACCCGTTCCTGTTCCGGGGCGACAGACATGAAGCCTGTGGACCACTGGCCCTTGACACCACACCAAAGCGGCACATGGTCAAGCCATGCCTCTGGGTCGGACGTTCAGGGAGGAACAGGGTGGGAGCCACATGCCTTCCTCCAGCTCCAGTTGCACAGGCAGCTCTTTGGGGCTCTGTCTTCAGGCACACTGCAATATATCAAGGGACAAGAAATGTGTCGTAATCAGCAACATGCCTTAGATGAGCATTATAGCAACAAGTGCTGATGGAAGATTGCCGCGTGCAAAACCTACAAAACAGGATAGTGATCTAGGCACTCCAGACTCCATACTATGTACTTTGGTGCTTGTTTGCTAAACTATCGTCACTACAGCTATCACATGGATCCCTGCAAGCAAACACGTGACGTCGTCCGGAATCAGGGACGGTCAAGGCTTTCTCAAGCTCATAACATTGTGCAGTACAGCAACCATGGTGTCCTAGGCAATTCCCAAACAGCTCTATAGAAGTGAATGTACTCAATATCAAGATAACTAACATTCAAATCTGCAGCTGCAAGGCGTTAGACACCCGCTGCTGGCGTGCTGGATGCTGTACTGCATCTTCAACCATTTGCAAGTTAACTGCTTTGCACAAGCAACTTGCAACTGCTTGCAATGCTTATCCAATAACTCTTGTACATAAGTGCACGCACCTGCCATGTTTGGGATCTCCATGCCTGCTTGAGAGGGCTACCCAGCCATTCCTGTTCCGGGCCGACAGACACGTAGTCTGAGGACCACTGTCCCTCGAGGCCACACCAAAGCGGTACATGGTCAAGCCATGCCTCTGGGCCGGACGTTCAGGGGGGAACAGGGTGGGAGCCACAATCATGCCTTCCTCCAGCTCCAGTTGCACAGGCAGCTCTCCTCGGCTTGGTCTTCTAGATAATTGCAAGATAGGGAAGAACCAGCAAGGTCTGCATATCAGTCAAAGCCTTAGATGAGCTAGAGAGCAACAGGGCCCATGCAAAACAGCTTACAGTGCCTACAAATGCTCGCTGGGTATCTAGGCAATCCAAATTGCACACCATGCGATCAAATTCTTTGCTGGCTAAGCATCACCACCAAATGAACCCATGCAAAGAAGGAATTTCAAGATGGTATCAAGCGCATACCGCTTTCTAGCACTGCACAGCTTGGTGTTCCAAACATACCCCAAAGAGCTCAATGGAAGGCAATAGTACTCCAAATCAAGTAACTACAGTCCACACTCCAACCGTATAACATCAGGTAAAAGCTGATGGGGTGCTAATTGCTTTAAAGTGCATGAAACCATATGCAAAAGAACTGTTTTGCTCAACCCGCTGCTTGCAGATTTACATCTTGCACAGGCTAGTGCACTCACCTCGGAGGTAGGGATGTCCATGCTCGCGGGCGAGGGCTACCCATTCCTGTTCCGGGCCGACAGACATGAAGCCTGTGGACCACTGCCCTTTGAAACCACACCAAAGCGGCACATGGTCAAGCCATGCCTCTGGGCCGGACGTTCAGGGGGGAACAGGGTGGGAGCCACATGCCTTCCTCCAGCTCCAGTTGCACAGGCAGCTCTCTTGGCCTCGGGCTTCTAGATAATTGCAAGATAGGGAAGAACCAGCAAGGTCTGCATATCAGTCAAAGCCTTAGATGAACTAGATAGCAACAGGTGCCCATGCAAAAAAGCTTACAATGCCTACAAACGCTCGCTGGGTATCTAGGCAATCCAGAACGCACACCATGCGATCAAACTCTATGCTGGCTAAGCATCACCACCAATTGAACCCATGCAAGGAAGGAATTTCAAGATGGTATCGAGCGCATACCGCTTTCTAGCACTGCAACAGCTTGGTGTTCCAAACAAACCCCAAAGAGCTCAATGGAAGGCAATAGTACTCCAAATCAAGTAACTACAGTCCACACTCCAACCGTATAACATCAGGTAAAAGCTGATGGGGTGCTAATTGCAATAAAGTGCATGGAATCATATGCAAAAGAACTGTTTTGCACAACCAGCTGCTTGCAGAATCACGTATCCAATCTCTCTTGCACAGGCTAGCGCACGCACCTCCCAGGTTAGGGATGTCCATGCTCGTGGGCGAGGGCTACCCATTCTTGTTCCGGGCCGACAGACATGAAGCCTGTGGACCACTGCCCTTTGAAACCACACCAAAGCGGCACATGGTCAAGCCATGCCTCTGGGCCGGACGTTCAGAGGGGAACAGGGTGGGAGCCACATGCCCTCCTCCAACTCCAGTTGCACAGGCAGCTCTGTTGGGCTCGGGCTTCAAGCACACTGCATACAGGCAGGAGGAAACGGAGAGAAGATGGCTGATGAGCATCGGACAGCAATGACAACAGTGCACCCACCATGCATGGAATTAAACAGCAAGTCTACAATACAGATGGTGCACCACAAGGACTTTTCACGTTTACAGCGTCCCACAAACATGCTGCTATTAACATTGCTCTTTAATCAGTCTTTAACCAGTCCTATTCCCTGTCCCAATCACCACAATCGTGTTTCATCAGAGAGTGCTTTCCAACTAGATGCCATTCGCTGTCAGCATGAGATTACCATATGCATTTCACTCTTTGCTATTCCTGCAGTGTCGCAATAGCCAGAAAGATCATTCTCTTATACGTGCTGTCCACCAATGGAGACAGTGATGCCATCCTGCTGCACGCTTGTGCTCTATTGCGAATGCTGCTGCAAAGACATGGAGCCTTGCTGTGCCTTAAGCCATGTGCAAATCAACTCTTATGCAAAAGCTGCTGCATGCAGACCTAGTCCAGCAACTGTCAAGCATGCTAGCGCACGCACCTGCCATGTTTGACATCTCCGTGCGCGCTTGTGATGGCTACCCATTCCTGTTCCGGGGCAACAGGCATAAAGCCTGTGGGCCACTGGCCCTTGACACCACACCAAAGCAGCACATGGTCAAGCCATGCCTCTGGGTCGGATATTCAGGGGGGAACAGGGTGGGAGCCACATGCCCTCCTCCAACTCCAGTTGCACAGGCAGCTCTCTTGGGCTCGGGCTTCAAGCACACTGCATACAGGCAGGAGGAAACGGAGAGAAGATGGCTGATGAGCATTGGACAGGAATGACAACAGTGCTCACACCATGCATGGAATTAAACAGCAAGTCTACAATACATATTGTGCCCCACACGGACTTTTCCCGTTCACAGCATCCCACAAACATGCTGCTATTAAACATTGCTCTTGATTCAGTCCTACCCTGTCCTATTCCTTGTCCTAATCATCACAATCGTGTTTCATTAGCCAGTGTTTTCCAACCAGATGCCACTCACTGTCATCAAAAGATTACCATATGCATTTCAAGCTTTGCTATTCCTGCAGTGTAGCTATAGCCAAAAAGGTCATTGTCATTTACTTGCTGTCCACCAATGGAGACAGTGATCCATCCTGCTGCAGGCTTGTGCTCTATTGCAAATGGTGCTGCAAAGACATGGAGCCTTGCTGTGCCTTAAGCCATGTGCAAATCAATTCTTATGCAAAAGCTGCTGCATGCAGACCTAGTCCAGCAGCTGTCAAGCATGCTAGCTCAGGCACCTGCCGCGTTTGGGATCTCCGTGCCCCCTTGTGCTGGCTACCCATTCCTGTTCCGGGGCGACAGACATGAAGCCTGTGGACCACTGGCCCTTGAAATCACACCAAAGCGGCACATGGTCAAGCCATGCCTCTGGGTCGGATATTCAGGGAGAAACAGGGTGGGAGCCACAGGCCTTCCTCCAGCTCCAGTTGCCCGAGCATCTCTCCTGGGGTAAGTCTTCAGGCTCTCTGCAATGTGTAGAGGGAACAGCAAGGTGTCTTAATCAATACATGGCTTAGATGCGCTCTATAGAAACAGGTGCAGATGTATTAATGCGTGCAAGGTCTACCAAGTCCAGGCTGGGTGTCTAGGAACTGCGCAGTATGTACTCCGCCCCTTTGGTTGATAAAACTAGCGCCACAGCTGCCATCTCAATCTCTGCAAGCCAATAGATGCCATGTAAGATCAACGATGCTCCAGCCTTCATCAAGCTCATCAACTTTGTAGTACTGCAACCATGACGTCCCAGTCCTAGTGTAGGGTTTAGGGGTGGGATTTAGCGCCTACTCATCCTAACCCTAAACCCAAAAACCCTAAACTAGTGCAACCCAAAGCTGCGGAACCTGGGAGGTGGCTGTCCTTCGTAATGCAATGACTACATTTGATGTGCAGCTGCATGGAATTAAACACGCACTGCTGGGTTGCTAGGTGCTATCCTCCATATTCCATATCTGCAGACTAAGATGCTGTGCACAAGCAATTTGCGACTGCTTGCAATCGTTGTTCAAAGAGTATTTCACATGCCAGTGCACACACCTGCCATGTTTGGGATCTCTGAGCCGCTTGAGAGGGCTACCCATCCTGTTCCGGGCCGACAGACATAAAGCCTGTGGGCCACTGCCCTTTGAAACCACACCAAAGCGGTACATGGTCAAGCCATGCCTCTGGGCCGGACGTTCAGGGGGGAACAGGGTGGGAGCCACAGGCCTTCCTCCAGATCCAGTTGCACAGGTAGCTCCCTTGGGCTCGGGCTTCAAGCACACTGCATACAGGCAGGAGGAAACGGACAGAAGATGGCTGATTAGCATCAGACAGCAATGACAACAGTGCACCCACATGCATGGAATTGAACAGCAAGTCTACAATACAGATTCTGCACCAGACGGACTTTTCACGTTCACAGCTTCATACAATGCTGCTGCTAAAAAACTATGCTCTCCAATCAGTCCTATCCTGTCCTATTCGCTGTCCTAATCATCACAATCGTGTTTCATTAGCCAGTGTTTTCCAACCAGATGCCACTCACTGTCATCAAAAGATTACCATATGTATTTCAAGCTTTGCTATTCCTGCAGTGTAGCTAGTGAGCCAAAAAGGTCATTGGCATTTACTTGCTGTCCACCAATGGAGACAGTGATCCATCCTGCTGCAGGCTTGTGCTCTATTGCAAATGGTGCTGCAAAGACATGGAGCCTTGCTGTGCCTTAAGCCATGTGCAAATCAATTCTTATGCAAAAGCTGCTGCATGCAGACCTAGTCCAGCAGCTGACAAGCATGCTAGCTCACGCACCTGCCGCGTTTGGGATCTCCGTGCCCCTTGTGCTGGCTACCCATTCCTGTTCTGGGGCGACAGACATGAAGCCTGTGGACCACTGGCCCTTGAAATCACACCAAAGCGGCACATGGTCAAGCCATGCCTCTGGGTCGGATCTTCAGGGAGGAACAGGGTGGGAGCCACAGGCCTTCCTCCAGCTCCAGTTGCACAAGGCACCTCTCCTGGGGTCAGTCTTCAGGCTCTCTGGAATGTGTAGAGGGACAAGCAAGGTGCCGTGATCAAAATATGCCTTAAACTTTTGAGTTGTTTAGCAATAAGTGCTGATGCAATTCTGCACACAAAACCTAGAGGACCAGGATAGCTATCTAGGCACTCCAGACTCCATGTTATGTACTTTGGTGCTTGTTAGCTAAGCATCCTCATTAAAGCTACCACATGGATCCCTGCAAGCAAGCAAGTGACGTCATTTGGAACCAGGGACCGTCAAGCCTTTATCAGCCTCATAACACTGTGTAGTACAGCAACCATGGTGTCCTAGGCATTTTCCCCAAAGCAGTTTTATGGAGGTGAATCTACACCACATCAAGATAACTGTATTCCATTTGGCAGCTGCAAGGCATTAGGCACCCGCTGCTGGCGTGCTGGATGCTGTACTGCATTTTCAACCATTTGCAAGTTCACTGCTTTGCACAAGCAACTTGCAACTGCTTACAATGCTTATCCAATAACTCTTGTACATAAGTGCACGCACCTGCCATGTTTGGGATCTCCATGCCTGCTTGAGAGGGCTACCCATTCCTGTTCCGGGCCGACAGACATGAAGCCTGTGGACCACTGTCCCTCGAGGCCACACCAAAGCGGTACATGGTCAAGCCATGCCTCTGGGCCGGACGTTCAGGGGGGAACAGGGTGGGAGCCACGTGCCTTCCTCCAGCTCCAGTTGCTGGGGCAACTCCCTTGGGCTCTGTCTTCAGGCACACTGCATGTAAAGATGAAACCAACAGAAAACGGCTATTAGCATGAAACCACACAGACAGTAATGCAACCAACGCCACGTGGATCTTTGCAGTGGCTGCAGTCATTAAAAGACAGTGAGTAAGTAATCAACTACTACCGGGGTGCAAGCACAGTGGCAGCAGCGGCAGGAACATCAACAGCCGGGGTGCAAAGGCACAGTGGCTGCAGTCATTGAAAAGCAGTGAGTGATCAACTACTACCGGGGTGCAAGCACAGTGGTAGCAGCGGCAGGAACATCAACAGCCGGGGTGCAAAGGCACAGTGGCTGCAGTCATTGAAAAGCAGTGAGTGATCAACTACTACCGGGGTGCAAGCACAGTGGTAGCAGCGGCAGGAACATCAACAGCCGGGGTGCAAAGGCACAGTGGCTGCAGTCATTGAAAAGCAGTGAGTGATCAACTACTACCGGGGTGCAAGCACAGTGGTAGCAGCGGCAGGAACATCAACAGCCGAGGTGCAAAGGCACAGTGGCTGCAGTCATTGAAAAGCAGTGAGTGATCAACTACTACCGGGGTGCAAGCACAGTGGTAGCAGCGGCAGGAGCATCAACAGCCGGGGTGCAAAGGCACAGTGGCTGCAGTCATCAACAGGGCACCTACTTAATGACTACTACTTGCTTGTAACAAAAGCCATATTGTGGTATGTTTAGGATAAAAAAACAGGCTACAACACTTATCTTTGCATGGGGCTGATGTCACTCTGGATCGATGTCATAATTGCAAGACCTCAACCATCCACGAAGCACCTGCAGAAAGAAAGAAGAAGCACCTGTCAGTAGTAAGCCAGACCCATACCCGTCTCATGAGAGACCGTAACAGCACTTAAGCATCAACGGTTGCTTTCTGCGGCCTATATGGCCGATCTATGGAAGCTGCAAGTCAACCAAGATGCTCAGTGAGCTCGACATCATTCATTCCGTGACTCTGCTTATGGTACTTTTTTCCTGAAAGTGCATGCTGGTGGGCATCTCTGCTTTATCACTACAGCCAATGGCTAACCACCTTCTGTCCTATTGATTACATACAGGTGTGGTGCAAGCATGGGCAAAGGGTTGGGAACTAAACTTGTTTCTGGGAAAGTTTGCTTCTAGGAGTAATGGCACAAAGGCTGTGGTGGTAACAGCGCAGATGTGCAGCATCGGCAGAAAGCAGGGAAGCAGCATGTGAGCCAAAGTGTTGAGCCCCACAATGAAAGTGGCAGAGGGACCTAGCTCACTTGACATGGACACGAGAGAGACAACCTCGCCACCTCCATCCCCTTCCCGAAGCTTACCTCCTGCTTATCGATCAACTCGGACCTGAGGGTCAAGAAGCCCTCATAGAGACTGAAGCCTCCGGGTGCGCGATGCTATTTGTTGCACTTAGGCAGTCAAGATGAATACCTGGAGCAGGAGGAGGAAGTGGTCAGAAAGCTTGCTGAGAGAAGAAGCAAACGGGAAAGTGTCTGTTTAGAATCGGACTGTGCCCCCGCTGCTTCTGTAACACCACTGGTTGTTACCTTGCCGGTCGCCTGCTAGCCGCAAAAGAGATGGCCACCATACAAGAAGCAGGCATGACGGTACATCGACAGAGCAGAACTTCAGATAGGCTCTTGCTTTCTGGAGTTAACAGAACTGCTCTCGTGCCTCACAAAGCAGCGCCCTTGCACGTTTGCTCGCGCACTCTCTGTACTTCGCACAAGAAAAGACAATCCCGTCCTTGGAGTTTGCTTCAATAGGCTCATAGCCTGGGACGGCCAATCAGTCTGCAGACATTCTTTGCAATGAATGAGGATTAGCTGCTCATGCGGTCCGTGTATGCCAGTCTGAGATAAGTAGCAACGGGAGCCTTGAAGCGTTCCCCGTTCTGGTCACTAGGGTAGCACTTGTCCCGCCGTTCCCCGTGGACCGTCGTTGATCGGCGGCTTCAAATGTAAATTTGCAATGGAGGCTCGCGAGGTGATTGAAGCACACTATGAATTGGTGGTTTGCCAGTCAGCTTTCTCTGCGCGGCTGCAAGTAAATGGCCGGGGCAACAGTAGTTAAAACTGTACATCCCGAGCATGAGGGGCAGCAGGCCGAACAGAAAGGCCCTGCTTGGAGCAGCCAATTTGTATCTTTTACGCACATGAAGAAGTGTGAGCTGCTTCCGCACCTCCATACATGTTGAGACTGCAAAAAAGTCAAAAGTCACTGATAACTCCACTCAAGCTGCGAGCAAACTCCCATTCCAGCAAGCACTGCAACCACCACCCCAAAAACTGAATGCAGACTGGGAGGCAGCTACATAGTGTCTCTGTCCCAGTACTGGCTGCTGCTAGGGAAGGTCAAACTTCAAACATCAACATGCCAACTTGAAACTGCTGCAGCACCTCTGCTGCGGGTGGTGCAGTGCACGTCAAATGATTTGGGCACTCAGTCCAAGCACGCCATTATCACGTCCAGTTTGCTCACGTTGGCAGCCTCGTGGCCACAACATGAAAAAAATGACGAGACTGCATTGTACTCCGACCACCTTAGCTCAGGCGATCCCAGTCTGTAGCCATTGTGGCTATAGGAGACCTCACACTAATGCTGGTTTGAATGTTACATTTGAAAAAGAAAAGCCCGGAGCCAACACGAGGCTCAAGGGGCTTCCAAAAAACCAAACTGACTAATATCATCAACTTCAACTAATTCGTTCTCATACTCATCACTACTCAGTAGAAACATCACCACAACTTTCATCTTCACTTGATTCAAATCTGTCAAGCTGCAGATCAAACACCCACTCAGTATCTTCATCTCTGAAGACACGCATTTTATGTACCAGCTTTGCCAACATATGCTGCTTTGGATGACACATAAGCTTCCTTAAATCACCTTCACAGTAATCAAACAACTCACCAAACTCCGATCTGATTTCCTGGTAGGCAGGGCATTCCAGCATGAAATGCTTTTCATCCTCAACGGTATATGCCATGCATTTTCTACAGTACCTCTGTGCCCTCACAGTACCACCATCAGTCCAACGTCCAGTCACAACACTCAGCCAGTGAGATCCCACTCTAAACCTCATGAGATCAGCAAGATGCTCTGGATTTATACAACGGTCATGATCAACATACCCAGCAGGCTGTGAAACACACTGCAGCTGTTTGAACTGGACAAGGAGGCCAGGTGGCAGCGGACAGACAAATGATACACCCAGATATGCATATCCATACCAAGCCAAAGCAGCACTCAAGGCCTCACCCAGAGCTCTCTGAAAAATCAAGCAGCGGCACAATTGTTGATGCCATTTGCATTGGTGCCTGAATACCTATCCCTACATGGAAGAGATCAGTCCTGCCACAGCTTTTGGGCCGTGCAGCACCCCCCACATAACTCCAACCAGTTTGTGAGTGTGTGTTGAGAGACCCGGATACTGAGAGCTAAGAGCTAAGAGCTGAGAGCTATCCCTATCCACACACCCCTGTACAAATGCATCACCAGACCTATGTTCACTCTGTGGGGCTGCGCGGCCACACAACCCAGGGGCCCTCCAAGACCTGGCCTGCTTGTAAAACCAGAAAGAATCTCCCTCAGAACAGTGCAAGTAATGTAGCCCTGGCCCCCTCAATTACACCAGAGAACTGATACCCAGCCACTGATCTGGCCCTGCTGCATACACTTATATCTAAGCACTGTCACTCAGCAACTCTAAGGCATAGAAGAAGAGATGGGAATTCTACAATCTAGCTTGACCCCCATGATTAGCAAACCAGCATACCTCAAAGAACAGCAAAGGCTGGCAGTGCCATATAAAGCTACACCAACATTTCTCTCTTTATGACCGCTCATAGGCACTTTGCCTTTGGCGCAGGCAAGGGCACCAGCAGGTTGGTCCGTGCCCGATAGTCCTGGTACTCAGGGGTGTCTCCCCATCTGCTCATGGCCTGCTTCTCTTGAAGGGGTACACCGCTCACAAAGCGCAGTAGCATCATCACAAAGAAAGGCGACACCACTGAAACAAATTGAGGTCCCTGGAGTGCTGAGGCGCAGGTGGTAAAGACGCCCCACCTGCATAAGCAGAGAAGAACAGGGCAATATGTGGTGAGAAGAGCTTCCAAGCCAGTTCTGCAGCTGCGATGTGTGTTTACATAGCAGCAACTCTCTCGCAACGTTCCTTGCTGCGAGCTGCAAATGTAGCAACACACACATCTTGGATGTCTGCTCAATAGATGGTGTAATATGGCAAAAAGGGGCTGACCAACATACACCCATTGCCAAGCCTGCTTCAGGCCACAGTCATGCTCTTCGTGCGTTGTTTGAGTGTTCAAGTAGGAAGCAGCCTTGCAGTTTGCAAGCTTGGCAGCACATCCCCTACAGGCCACCTAGGACACCGATCATAAAGGACATAGGGACCCTCTGGACTAATTTGTTGCATTTGCCAGTTCCAAGTGCTGAATCTATGGCAGCGGTCAGCACATCCTATATCACGAGCATCAACCAAAACACACATGGGAGCTTCCCATTCCCTGTCATACACTCACAAACTGCAGGTCTGGATGTAAGTATTCACCCCACCACAGTTCCTTAGAAGCCGCCCACGGAAAGCCAATCCATCACTCACCAGACAAGCATCTCTCCAAAGTAGTTAGGGTACCTAGCATAGTGCCACAGCCCCTCATCAATGAAGCGCCCCTTATTCTCAGGTTTCGCCTTGAACAGGTATTTCTGCAGATCTGCAGTGCTCTCAAGGATGAATCCAGTCAGGAACATCCCCACCCCTACAAAGTCCGTCCATATTAGGCTCCGAGGTCCACCAGTGGTGCTGGTATTGAGAAGCAGCAGTGGGAGGGAGGTCACAAACACCCAGACGATCTGCACAGGAGAAGGGCAAGAACCACTCAGGTTGACACGAGAAAGCACTCCATCTCCACGTTCCAAAGTCATCTCTTCGTGCAGGGTTCAGCATTTACAGCATTTTGAACAAGGTATGGTCCAGTATCAATCCCCCAAGCAGCATCCACATATCAAGCATTTCACTTTAGCATAGGTTTCATACACATCTCTTCAGCAAGCTTTCACGTTTTGTGCTTTCAAGCAGAAAACCAATTGGATGCTCTCCAACTGAATGCAGGGCGAGACAAAAATGGGCGGACGTTGCCACAGGCCGAGTCCGCACATGTTAATAACTCTCGGCTGGGCCATGGTCTGCTAACTTGCTTTTTTCAATGCAGGTCCCATCAGTACTGACTCGACGATCCACAATATGCCTCAGCAGCCAAGCAACAGGCTTCGCAGGTAAAGCATATGCGAACACCGCAACCGACTTGTCTTGGGCGGTGCATCGAGGGGTTTCATACCTCTGCATGTGCAAAATGCTGAACCTGCCTAAGGGGTTAAGCTGCATCCAATCTGGCTATAGCATCTCAGCTAAAGACAGAGGTCTACACAGGCCTCCCAATCTTGGTGGCTCCACTGTCTGATCTGCCCTGTGGCCTAGTAATCCTATGCTAAGAACATGGCGGAGTGAACATGTAACGATTCAAAAAAGGTATCTCCTGTGCACTGGTAGATGGACCAATGCAGCTGCCCTGACTGCTACTGCTGCCTCCCCCAAAGCCATTCCTGATGACCTTCTGCCCCGACTACTGCCTGCACTGCTACTACTAGTGCTACTGGTGCTGCCCTTGCTGCTATTGCTGAGCCTCTGCCGCCCGCTGCTGCTGTTTATGCCGTCCCTGCTACGACAGCTGTGCCTCTTCGTATGCTCACCCCAACCCCGTATGCTCACCCCAATTCCACTGTGCATCCCCCTGTTACTCCTACCGCTCCTGAGCTGGTACCCCTCCCCCTGCTACTACTGCTCCCCCTGCTACTGCTGCTGAGTGTCTGCTGCTCCATTTGCTACTGCTGCTGAGTTTCCGCCTCCCCTCCTGCTCCTGCTATGCTGCTGAGCTCCTGCCAATCGCCCACCTGCATTGTCCAGTAGATGAAGAAGGTACCTGGCTCGTTCTTGGCCTTGTCAAACCTGCTGTCGTGTCCTGTCTTCATAACACGCATGACCAGGAAGGAACCCAGGCGCACAGCCCATGCTACCACCAAGGCGGTGGCTACATACTACAACGACAGAGGGGCAGGCACAGCACATGGAAACAATGTAAGATATGCAGCAGGGGTTGGAATACTTGACGGCTACCGCTCAAGCCAACAAACCAACTCAGTAAC
This sequence comes from Pseudopediastrum boryanum, assembly GCA_963556185.1. NCBI lineage: Eukaryota > Viridiplantae > Chlorophyta > Chlorophyceae > Sphaeropleales > Hydrodictyaceae > Pseudopediastrum > Pseudopediastrum boryanum. Next base: position 2,806,750 of record OY744505.1, on the reverse strand, counting down.
AAATCATAACGTGGAGACATCAGAGTCATATGACATGGCATCTATCCTCTGCAGATACTTCCGGTACCAGGCAAGTGGATGAGTACCAACATAACCGTTCCTGGGCCTTGCAGACACTCTTGCCGCAGCATACATCCGAGCTTGAAAGAGGAAGTCTGAACATTCTGGTATTGAGAAGCAGGAGGGTGCATTTGTTCTGCACCAAAGTCACTTCTACCAGGCACACTATGCTGCTGGCATATGGAAGTACCAAAGTGCAAGGCCTGTTGGTTGGGGACACAAAGCAGCTCCCGGTGTCAGAGGCAAAGGGTGGCCGCCACAGGAGCATGGCTGGCACTTCATCACAATGTTCATGAGCGATCCCCTTCTCACCTTCCCTTGACCTTACTAACCCACACATACACCTTAAACATTGAAATAGGTATGGTCCCAACATGGTCTCATACCTTGCGAGGATGAATGTTCTTGTTGGTCAGGACTGAACCCAGGGAAAGGACCAGGAAGGAGCTGCTGCCCAGGAAGTCATAGAACTTCTCTGTCTGCAAAACACATGATAATGCACAGTTATCACCGTTACAGGCACTTTTCTGAGCTGGATTGTCTTGCTGATTGACGCATCGGGGGAATACATCTCCTGCAATTGTTTGTTGCAAAGCCAATGTCTTTAGTCCATCCCAAGAGGGGGGGAAGGGGCGGGGTGTTGGTGTGACCTAACAAGCCCTCTTGCGGTTTACCAGCTAAGAAGATTAACGAACATTGGATGTAAGATAAAGAGGCTTCCTGATGCCCTGGCAGCCCTGCCAGAACAATTGCACCCGTCATGCCCTCACTGTCAGAAGCAAGATGGTAAGCTGCATACATATTTGTGTTGAGCAGGATCTGTGAGCGGCTGTTTTCTTTATCTATATAATATAATTGAGAAGTGACAGTTGGGAGCCATGAATACTACGAGCCTATCAAATGCTGTAGCAATCGTTGGTATTGATCCTAAACCCTGTATCCTGTGCCGCTCTATCAGCCCCCTGTCACCATGCAATGCACTCCCCGGTCCCTTCTAAAGCCAGCACCACCCAGGTTACTGGGTAAGTGACTAAGCCAAAACATTGAAGTTGCATGGCAAGCCAGTCAGTAAAGATTTAGGTCAACCACCGGGCATCCGTTGAAAGTTGTCGGGCTGCTTCAGCTCAGCATCGAGCCGCCTGTATGTGAAACTCCTAAATTCCCACACTTGAGACTGCTTTGTCTAACCTGTCCTAAGAAACACATACAGCGTGGAAAGCTACCAGTGCCGATCTGCTCTTTAGTTTGCCTTGTCTAGAAGAAGTAGCTACCATGCTGCCTATAGGTGCAAGACGGGGCAGACCTCCTACCTTGAATAATACTGCTAGGGCCCATCCACCCCAGTTGATTGCAGCATCAACAATGAGCCAACTCAGCAAGCCCATCTCCTTGAAGGTCAGCTGATCCACAATGCTGCTGCTAGCAAACGTCCCAGTCTGGAAAGCTCGAAGGCCTCCGCCAGCTAGGAAGGTGCCACCGTACACAGCACGGATGGTGTGGCTGGCAGTGAAAGAGATGAAGCAGTGTACATGAGGGGGGGGAGGGGAGGTTGTCAGGGACAAGGCATTGGTGGCACCTGCTTGGCTATCGTGTACACAATGCATTTGCCAAGCAAGTTGGATCCTACAAGAGTCCTCTGGTTGCTCTTGCTGTTGCTGAGCAATTGCCTGGCCCAGTCGATTACAGTAAGGGGTATGCAGCTTCCCAGGCCCCAGTTGTACCTGAGGGGTTGTTGTAAGGCGAAGAGTCCTCTCGGCGCTCCAGTATGCAGCAGTCGACGGTTCACCTGTCGGCCTGCCTGCGAGCAGAACCGACTTGCGGCTTGTCCTACACCACTTGCTAGCAAAGCTCGAAAGAACATGGCGTGCCAGTCAGTAATCAAATGTCCATAAACTCTCTCAAGGGCAGTGCTATGTGCTGCTGATTGGCTGCGTTACTAGGATCCTTTTGTGTATAGCAGGCCTGCATAGCTGTGTGAAGACCACACACTCCTGCGTCGTAACCCCACAGTCAGTCCCGCTCAAACACCGATGTCAACAGCTGAGATCTCTATACTGTGAAAGGATAGCAGCCGGGATAGCATGTTGCCATTGTACGAGATTATCACGATTTTCGGCACCCTGTGGCTCCTCTACGTGTCTGCAAGTCACGTCTATCATCTTTGAGCTTGGACTGAAAGCGTACTGTATTAATTCGCTAACTCAAGGGCCCAAAACCGCTTGTATTGGGCCTCTATATACCAGATCGGCGTGTTTTTTGACTAAAAGCGACACCCAGGGGTCCAATAGATAGCAACCCTCAGGGGTACTTCCATGGATGACGGAGAATTTGAGTATGATGATGCAGCTGTACGTGATGGTCATCAAATCGCCACAGTAGACAACTTTTGGTTGATTAGGAGCTGACATGCCACATGCACACAGTTTGACCCTGGGCAGTTTGACGAAAGCAACTTCAGACCCAGCAACCCTGTTGGCAAACCAACAGTGACAGTCCAAGTCCAGAACAAGCCTCACGATGAGGTGAGCATCGCAGACTTACGAAGATCAAGCTCAGAAGTAGCTGCGATGAAACATCCCGTGCATGTCTTGAGGTCGATTGCAGTGCCTCATCTATCATGTGGTAGCAGGAGGTAGCCCTGAGTGAATCAGAGAGTCTGATGAGCCCAGATGATCTGCCAGTGCATAGAGGTGCGTCTCGGAATACCCACATGATTAGGTTTAAGATGCTTGGAGCAGCCTGGCAAACATGCAGGGAGGTGTACAGATGCGGATTTGACAGCTGAGACAGCTGCAGCCTTGCAGCCAGCTGGATTTAAACACAGATCTGGATACACAAAGCCGCAGCTTGGCATGGCAGGGATCTCCTAGATGGTTGAAAGGGCAACAACCGCTGCTGGGAAGAACTTCGGTAGGCTTCGTGTCGCGGCCGGGCCACATGCAGCAATCTGAATTGTCGATGTATGCCCTCAGCACATTATGAACAACTCTGCAATGAGCAGCAACAATGGCCAGCACTAGGTCAATACACTTTAGGTCTTGGACCCGGATGTTGATAATTTGTTTGAGTTTAGGCCCATTGCAGAGGTGCTCCATCCTGCATGGAAGGGTGATTGGCTGTGTCAACACGCAGAACATATTCCTTGCACTTGCAGGCTTCACCCCATCTGGTGCCTCTCAAGTGTCAGCATCACATGACAGCTTGGAGAGCGCACAGAGCCCTGGCAGCCCACAGAGTAGACTTGGCCAAGCTTCCAAGCAATTCCCCCCAGGTTCACCCTCTGGAGCTACTTCCCCAAGCACAAGAGAAGAGTCCCCATCAGAAGCATCTCCAAGTACTGGGCAAGGTAACACCAACTGATGCTGTAGTCGCTGCGCACCCTTCATGGAGTGTGTTGCTTTCCCCACAGAGCAATGCAATTCATACATTTTTATGTGGGACTTGCTTCCAGCCTATGTGCCAATTGCGTATGAATATCCATGGAGGCCTTCGTCAGTATCCCCTCAGTATGTCCTTTACGCTCCTCATACTGCCTACACGCAGAAGGTTGTGTTTGTCAGTGAGAATTAGCAGCTATGTGTTTTAGCCACAATGCCTGGCAACTACTGCGTAGCCGCTGGGCCGTGCTTGGTTTGCTGTGCTTACAGCCTCCCTACTTCTGTTACACTCTGTCCAGGTGCCTCCTACAACCCAGATGATTTCAAGAACTTGAATGTATCTGAAGATGTTAAGGTATGTCAAGTAACAGCAGTCATACACCTTGAAAACATTCCTGCATGTCCATCCATCAGACCATCTCAGGCATGTGCCTTCTGGTCATCAACAACAACAACAAACATTTAAGGCCAAAGTGCGGAGGCTGCATGCTGCATCAGAAACCTGTTGTACCTGGCTGCTTCAAGCTCCTACTGATATGCAGGAAGGATTTGAATCCTGCTATATGGAGCTTGGCAGACCCATACTGCATCATCTTGCCCTTCTTTGAGCCCTTAACCCGTCGCATGTGTTACCCTCTTCAACTGCAAAACATGCATCTTAGCATTATAGCCTTATTGCGAGCGTTCATGTTCTGCGCAGGACCTGTTCAAATACATTGGACGGTACAGGCCCCAGACCATAGACATAGAGACTCAGCTCAAGCCCTTCATACCAGACTACATTCCTGCACTGGGGGGTATTGATGAATTCATCAAAGTGCCCCGACCAGATGGGAAACCAGATTACCTTGGGTTAAAGGTGGGTTTAGGGCTAGACTTGATGTTGCATTTGGCAAGGACGGCAAGTGCAGGACTAAGACCTACTTGGTGCAGATGGGATCACAGTGCTGACAGTGCTGAATGCAATGGCTAGTCTGCAGCCAACTGTTACAGCAGACTGCCTCGCGTCGCAGGTCGGATGCACACCTTTTCAGGCAGCCTTATAAGCAGCGCTGCCCCAATGCACTGCATGTGTGAAGATTGTGCTTGCCAGTTGCCACCATGCTGTGGCAGCTCAACATTCGCCCTTTGCAAATATATGTGAGGTAGATCACTGCACAGCTTTCGGGCCGTGCAGCGCCCGCGGCAAAACTCCATCCAGTTTGTTCGTATGTGGAGACCACAAATCGAGACAATGAGTCCAGACCGCTAGAGAGGCAAGGCTGCCACCACACACTTTGCTAATCTATGCTGTGAGGAACATATGCTAACAAATTGGATGGAGTCATGTCACAGCGACTGCCCTGCTGCAAAACTGTATGGTGACCCATGTGATACTTGCAGCAAGGGGCATACCGGCAACCCTCCCCCTTGAAAAGCTCCTTCCCTGGTATATAGACTTGCACTTGTCTACAAGGTGGTTGCGTGCCTACAGGTGCTGGACGAGCCGGCAGTGCAGCAGTCAGACCCTGCAGTGCTGAACCTGCAGCTGCGGCAGCTGAGCAGAGATGCACCAGGGGCACGCCTGGAAGTTGTGGGCAAGGTGGAGCATCGGGACAGCCAGAAAGCCAAGCGGATAGGAGCATGGGTGCAGAGCATTGCAGAGGTCCACAAGAACAGGACTCCTAGCAGTGTGGCATATAGCCAGCCAATGCCGGATGTTGAGGTGCTGATGCAGGAGTGGCCGCCAGAGCTGGAGGCGGCGTTGAATAGCATGAAGATGCCTAGCAGTCAGCTGGTAAGTACAACAATGATCCCACTGGTCATGCTGAGCCTAAGCAGGATTGTGATATGCTTGGTTGCCCGACTCCTGGCTAGTGGAGGCGTGGGGACGCACAGCTGCAATTTGAATAAATGGCACATTGAAGCTGGCAAATCTGCTCCTTGTAGCACCTGAGCTGTGTTTATTGCTGTGCTTCTGCGTATGAGCCCAGCCCCATTTAGCGTACTGCATGTTTGTAGTTACTTGGAAGCCAACATCCGGGAAGTTTATGCACATTTCACCAATGGTGTCGCCTTTGTGCCTCGGGACCTTCTTCTATCATCAGAAAGCGTGTTGCAGTTGCAAGCAGCCTCCATCAGCCTGCTGATTCAGTGCTTGGGTAAAGGACTTGCCACTGAGGACAAACCATGCCCCTTTCGTTGCAGGATTTGGACCTTGACACCTACAGCCGCTTGGTTTGTGGCCTATTTGATATACCTGTATATGGGGATCGGGTGATTGAGTCGTTGCACCTACTCTTCACACTGTTTCTGGAGTTCAAGAACAATCCCTTTTTCAAGCAGCACATCGACGATGACATCGGCAACACAAGGGACAGTGCAGCAGCCAGCGCAGGGAGCCAGAGGGCCCCATGGAGCGCAGGGCAACACCTTAGCGGCAACCGTATAGCCTCAGCAGCCAGTTCTCAGCAATCACGCGGTGCATAGGGGGCGCGAATGGGAGAGTGGACAAGAGGTTGTGCCGACCGTTAAGCGGTGCTTTAACTACAATGCTGATCCCCCTTGTTCCATGGATTGTGATGCATGGCATTGTGAGGCTTCAGAAGGCGCTTTCCAGCATAATGGGCCCATGCAACCTCTAAACGGGTACATTCGTCACCGCACCGGGTTAACACATCAATCTCGTATTGCATGTGCAACCCCCACCTATAGTACACACTGACCAAGCAATAATGAAGGCAGAATGGCGTCATAAAGTCCAGGACCCTGTTCACTTATGCTAGATGGCCCAAATGAATTGACCATGATGGCGTGCCCAACTTTTTCTAGACATGTGAGGGTTGAGCTGTCTGAGACTGCCGTGCCAAATTTCCCACATTTGATATTTCCTCGACACGCACTTGGTGTGACTCAGAGATGATGCACAGCCAACTCCCAGCCAAGCTGCGGCAATCTTGCATGCCTAGGTACTTTGTGGTGGTCTACGGCACGGTGCTACTCTATGCTGTCATGCTGGGCCACTGAATTTCCGTATGCTCTGTGAGAGTGGTGTCCATCGAGTGGTTGCGCGGGCCATGGGTGTCGGGGTCTAGCAGCGTTACTGTCAGCAATGATCTCTTAGCACCAAATTCAACGGTAGGATCCACATGTCATCAGACAATATGCAGGCCGGTGCGCGGGGTGCGCCAAGCCATGCTCCAGGACCGTCTTCACCCCGACTGGGGCTCATGAGAAGAATTCGTAGGAGTCTATCTGGTGAGTTGCTGTCACGGCCGGAAGCAGATGATGAGGATAATTTGCTTTTCAGTCTTTAGGTGTCAAGTCCAGGCAGCTGAGGAGCCCACACACGAGACGGCAAAGGCACCTCGGCTACAGTAGGCGCCTAGGGCAGCTATTTTCGCTGTTATTGAGCAGGGGACATGCTTCACTATTAGCTGACATGTACTATCCTTCAAAATGTGTAGCATATCAGTTTTACCATGTTATGTCGCTTTCCGCCAAGTTTAGTTTGGAGTGACGTGTGGTAGTTGTGCAAAACATGTCGCCGCGACCCTGTGAAAGCCTAAATACAAATGCCCGCCTCCTGCAGGTGGTGGTACCTGGAACCTAGCAGCTAGTTGCTACAGCTTACCTCGCACAAATACCTCGTCGTCCCAATTGAAAGCCACGGACGGATGTGTAAATGTGACCCTTTTCATAAACAAGCGCGTACCATTTGGGGACCGCTTGGCCGTCATTGGGGAGCCGGAGGAGCTAGGATCATGGAGAACCAATGCTGCTATGTCGTTGCATTGGAGTGATGGGGACATCTGGAGTGCAGTTGTCAGCCTGGCTCCTGGAGTGCATGAGTTCAAGGTAAGCAAAAGGACATGTACATGCTTGCTATGCTTAATTGACTCCTTACAAGAGTATGAGCCCGTCTCTACGGTCTATAATCTCCTTGGATTTCCATGTAGACCCTGACTTGTCCCTTTGCACCTGCAGTGCGTTGTCCTGAAGGCAGATGGAGGTGTTGAATGGGAGCATGGCGCCAATCGCGCGATCACGGTAAGCCCCTTGGTCTGGTATGGGCTCAGCAAGCTTAGCCTGGTGGCTGTGTTGCATGGCATGCAGAAGACCCATCTCTCAAGTCCATGCTTCGGAGTGATGCAGGCAGCAGCAGCAGCGGTGCCAAATACAGCTGTGCAGTCAGGCTTGGGCCAATATTCAAATCAATTGGAAACTGTCTTACCTCCTAGGGGTGACATGTTGCAACTGCACGCCTTGCTTTTGATGGTAGACGTAGGTTAGCATAGCGTTAAGATAAGCATAGGTTTTAATGAAAGCAGGGCGCGGAGAGGCATCTGTACATGTCTGCAGCTGAGCTGAGGTCTCTAGCAGGCACAGCTGGTGCAGCTTGATTGCAGCAATGTCATCCATTAGTCAGCAGAGATGGTTTCAGCTTGAAGGGGCTGCAGGTAGCACAGGCTTCCGAGGGATGGAAACATTACACAGGGTCGAGGTGCAGATAAACAGACAATATGGCAGCAAGCTATTCCACAGAAGCTATTCTGACAGAGGTTACTGCCCTTTTTGGGGTCTGGGTGTCATTGTGCTATAACAACAGTAAGTGGTCTTTCTGCCTGTTGTCTGAGTATTGGCAATGTTGTGTTTTCTTTCTGTCACACAGGTGCCCTATGATTGTGAGACTGCTCTCCTAGCAGAATGTGAATGGTGCGCCACAGGCAGCACTGCTATGAGTGCCAGCACCAAGGGCCGCGGGAAGGGCAAGTACACAAACCCCTTGCGCGGCGCAGAGCGAGGAGCAGCAGCTTCAGCAGCAGCAAGCACAGCAAGCGCAGATGTGTCTGCCGGCCATGGCACGGTTTCAGCTAGTTGGTGGGCGCAGGGGGAGGGCGATGCTGAAGGCAGTGAGGGAGCTGATAAGGCGTCTGAGGGGCGATTCCCAGGTGGGAATCAATCAGCACAGGGGCCGAGAAGCGTCATGGGATTGTCTGTGCTAGATGAGTCGGACCAGGGGAGTGTAACAGGGGCCCTTCCTCAGTTGTCGGAAGGTGCAGGGGTGGCGGGAGAAGGTGAAGGGGCACCTGGTGACGCGTCTCCAACTTCTCAGCTGCTGTCAGACTACATCACAGCAGCAGCAGCAGCAGCGGGACAGAGTAACGTGAGAAGTGTGGATGAGGTCCTTGGCTCTGCAGATGACGACGAAGAGGCAGCACGAGTGGAGAGGCAGCTATGGGTGTTGGAGCAGCAGCAAGCAGCAGAGAGGGAGGCTGTGTATGGGCACTTAGAAGGGGCAGATGCTGAGGCTGCGCTGCTGCTGCCTGCTAATAGCTATGAGGTCATGGACAGCGAGGAGCTGCAGGGGTTGGAGGTTATCACCAGCAGCAGCAGCAGTGAGGAGGCCTTCAGTGCTGAGACACTGCCGTTGATGCGGATGGGGAGGGATAAGGGAGATGCAGGGGAAGAAGGCATGTCCAGGAACTACAGCATGGGGGTTTCTGAGCTGTCTTTGGACACTGTGATGACTGATGATGCTGGGACAGTGGGGAGCTTTGGTGTTGTGGGGGGCTCTGAGGGAGTGGGGGTTGCTTCGGCTGCAGCAGTAGCAGCAGCTGCGGCAGCTACAGCAGCAGTGGCTGCCACTTCTGATGAAGAAGCTGTGCCATCAGCTGCTGCTGCTGTTGCTGAGTCCTCAGTATCATCAGGCGTGTCCGCGACGGTTGCTGTGGAGGTGGAAAGCCCACCATCCAGTCCTTCTGCTGCTGTGTTGGGTGGGGAGGCAGGGGAGGTGGAGGAGTTCCAAAGCCCTGCTGGTTCTGTGGGATCTCCCGCAAGCAGCGCGGTAGCTGACACCTCCTCCGGTGATAGCTTCGATGAGGTGGTGAGTGGTGATGAGGAAGTGGTCATGGGTGGTGGCTTTGCTGCTGAAGGGGATGCACATCACCAGCAGCATGGGGTTCAGGGGTTACCTGGTGCTGGAGCTAGCACCACAGGCCATGCACAGCAGGCAGACCTGGGGCCTCCTGTGAGCTTCAGACGGGAGGTGGAGGTTGGGGGGATGGAGAGGGAGGAGCATGTGTTGCAAAACGGGGCGTTTGAGGTGGGTTCGGATGAGCCGGAGGTGGTGCAGTTCAAGCCCCAGCAGGAGCAGCACCAGCAGCAGCAGCAGCGGAGGTTGCAGCAGCAGCTGGAGGAGGAGGAGCGGGAGATTGGGGTGCTGTCGCAGCAGCAGAAGCAGCAGCTGCAGGAGCAGCGCAAGGCAGAGATTGCGGCGCAGCGGCAGCAGCAGCAGTTGGTTTCTGAGATAAAGGCAGAGCTGCAGCAGCGCGATGGGGAAACCGTTGCAGCAGCAGCAGGGTCAACAGCAGCGTCGTTTGCTCCAGCGAAGGGGCTTGTGCGGCAGCAAAAGAAGCAGGACTCTGAGATTGAGCCTTTGTCTGAGGAGCAGGAGGAGGGCGCAGTATCACACAATAAGCAGCAGCAGGAGAAGGAGGAGGTGGTGGTTGATTCTGCAGAAGAGACGGATGAGGGTGAGGGTAGCAGTGATGGGCTGCCTTTATATCGCAGTAGGGTTCTGTTTGAGGACCCTGGGGCTTTGTCTCTTGCTGATGAAGTGTTAGCAGCTGCCATGCAACTTCTGAAGCAGAAGGATGATGCCAAGGCAATCAGGAAGAAGGAGCAGCAGACAGAGGAGGAGGAGTATCTGACTGGCGCAGGGCTGGGGTTTGAAGGGGGGCCCCGGGACCGGAAGCCGGGAGGGTATGGGGAGGGCAAGGGGGCGGCGGCGGGGTTTGGGAAAGGAGGGGTGGGGTTTGGTAGTACCAGCGGCGCGGCGGCGGGGTTTGGGGAAGCAGCGCCGGGGTTTGGTAGTTCCAATGCAGCTGCGGCGGGGTTTGGGGAAGGGGTGGCGGGGGGGTTTGATGTGAGCATAGAGGATATACAGCAGCAGCGTGCGCTGGATGATGCTATTGCCATGAGCAGCTCGGCATTTGCTGATGCTAGCGGGAAGCCCCTTACCATCAGCAGCAGCTACAAGAGCAGCTCTGGTTTGTCTGATATGTCCTCACCACGGCGCTTGGCACATATGGATACGGTACCTCTTCATGGGCTTAGTCAGATGGATTTGACTGAGTTCCTTCATGAGGTGGAAGAAGGGGAGGAGGGGGGCCTGGGTGCTGAGGCTGCATTAGAAGGTAGGGCAGAGGGTGGCAATAAGAAGCAGCAGCAGGGGGTTGCGGGTGTGACACGGGGCTCTCTAGAGATCGATGTTGATGAAGAGGAGGGGTCGGTGGCGGGGCCATTGACACCGGACCAGCCCAGCAGTGAGTCAGATGGAGTGATAGCAGTGAGTAGTGAGTCAGTATCTAGTCAGCCGGAGGACTTGGAGATTCAGCAGGAGGTGCTGTTGTCAACGGAGCCATATGTTCCTCAGCGTCTGCAGCAGCTGGCAGGGGTGAATGAGGATGAGGGGAGCAGCGACAAGCAGGCCTCTGTGGAAGAAGATGTGCAGATGACTTTGGAGCCTTTTGTACCTCCTCCAACAGGGAAGGGAGGTCAGGGTTTTGAGAAGAGCAAGCAGCAGCAGCAGGTGGAGGGGCCGTTGTCCCCTGAGATGCGCATACCGCCGCGCGCGCTGCAGTTGCCGCCGAGGGCGGTGGTGAAGGGGGCGTCAGGGGGAGGGGCAGCAGCAACAGCTGCTGCTGCAGCAGCAGCATCAGCGGCAATGGCGTCGGGTGGGGTGTCCAGGGCATCTAGCACTGGCTCGTTGGGTGGTAGGTGGGAGGGTCCGGCGGCTGAGGGTCTGGTGTTGGCTGCTAAGGCGGCGATGGTGCCACATGTGAATAAGGTGAGAGCATTGAAGTGGGGTGCTGAGATGGTGGCTGCAGGAGCTGCTGTGAAAGGAGGCGCTCGAGATGGCATGATTGTTCATGATTGATTACGATTGAGGTAGCACAGAAACTTTGAGTCGAGGAGTCTGCTGTTGCTGCAAGTACTGCTGTTTTTTATGCCCATGCTAGCGCTCATTTCAGGCTGTTTTTTTGGAATGTATTCTGCTGCTCCTGCTGTAGTTGCTAAATGAACGGCGTCTGCTGCTGCTGGCTAAAACTCTGTTGAGCTCGATTTCTGTTTGTTAAATGTGGAAACAACCTGATCACGCGGTCTAAAACATGTTCACTGCTCCATCATGAATCAACAAGGTCAGGCATTAAGATATACCTATTGCGGCTGTGCTTGCTTACAGGTTGAGACTGGTGGCGAAGACGCCTTCTTCATCTCCACAACTGCCCATGGCGCCATTGGAGTAGCAGACGGTGTGAGCGCGTGGGCAGAAGATGGCATAGACCCTGGGGATTACTCCAGAACCCTAGCCCAGTACTGTGCTGAGGCAATAGAGGAGAAGACGGGTGCCAAGGGCTTTGATCCTCGTGCTGTGTTGCGGCATGGGCAGATGTGCACCTACAAGCCTGGGAGTGCCACAATGGTGGTGGCAGCACTGCAGCCTGGGGGGATGCTGCACATTGCAAATCTGGGGGATTGTGGGGTGCGGGTGGTGCGTAAGGGAAGCATCATTTTGGCTACAGAGGTGAGGAGGGGGGGGGTGGAGAAGGGGCGTGGGGGCAGCTTTCTGGCTGCGCTGGAAGCACTCTGGGAAACGATGAATTCTTGTATGGTTAGGCTGGTCAGAATGCATGTGAAGACAGGGGCACTGATATATGCATGTGATGTAGAAACGGGCACAATCGACAGGTTTATGAGCACTCTGCAATTTTTGGCACTTGGAAGCTCGTGTGGTACTACTACTTCGGGGCACAATATGTGGCATAAGTATCGCCCTACCCAACTTGCTGAGCCTGGAATTATATTTACAGCCTGGTAATGTAGCTTTACCCTAAGTACCTTGCTGGGCCTGGAACCTATTTTGCAACTACTGGTTACTGAACCCACATTTTGCCTGCTCTTGCCTGTTCTTGCTGTTTTCAGCCCCAGCAGCACGACTTCAACCTGCCCTACCAGATGTCCCACCCCCGCCTCTTCCCAGAAACCGACATCGCTGACAGTGCTGATCGCTATACACTAGCAGTACAGCCGGGTGACATCATTGTTGCAGGCAGCGATGGTCTGTTCGACAACTTATGGGAGGAGGAGCTCTTGGAGCTGCTATCTGAGGCGCAGTCCGGCAGAGCAGCGCTTAGTAACGGTGGGGATGGGAAGATGAAGCGCAGCAGCAGCTTCAACAGGCTTGCTCAGGTCGGGAAAAGCACTTTCAAGGCGATGAAGCGTGTTGCATCGACGCCTGTGGTGCAAGAGGCGCTGCCCCAGTCAGCATCGTCACCGTCGCTGCTGTCTGTGGGAGCTGGGGAGGGGGTGGTGGGGTCTGGAGATTCAAGCGGGTCTGAAGACTCATTGATGGGGGTAGTGGGATTGAAGAAGGTGGCTTACACTCCTGAAGAGGTGGCGGAGCGAGCGGCGAAGCTGCTTGCGAAGCGGGCATCGGGCCATGCTGCGGATAAGGAGTTTAAGAGCCCCTGGGCTGTGGCAGCTGGGAAGACATATGGGTTGATGGCGAAGATCTTTGCCAAGGGGGGGAAGATGGATGATGTCACGGTTGTGGTTGCAGTAGTGCAGGAGGCGGGGGCAGACCAGTAAGAGTGAGAGAGAAGGGCTGTACATTGGTGTGAGTGATGGATAGGGGTGTTCTGTATGGATATTTGGACTAGGGATGCTTTTATCACATAGTAGGTTTTGAATGAGGGCTTACATTGCAGCTTGTGGATCTTGGGGAAGCTGGAAAGGCTGATTACCCCGACTAAGACGCAACTGGTCTTGGGGGCGGTTTTGCAGGGGCTAAGGGGTGGTTGGGGATGGGGGTGGGGGAATCCATATGGAAGGCAGGTAGGAAATTAGGTGGTGGTGGTTTGTTGGTGGTTGCTGATGGTGGTTGCTGATAACAGAGCAAGACTTACACCTTTTGGGTTGCCTATGATTCGGTCGTTTGTTGGACCATCTGTTGTTGATGTGCGGTACGTCCATGCCTCCCGTGCATGCACTTACTTTATGCTGCGTCAAGTGCCGATGGCCTTGTACTGCAGCTTTTTGGATATATGCCCATGTGCAAATGCCCCATTGTGCATACATCCATGCGATTTTGTGCGAGCGGACAGCTCACATGGCTGCTGTTGTACCCCGTTGAGCAGTACGTACGACACTACGAAGGCAATACATGTACGACAGCAGCTGTGTATTGTATCATGCAGCAGGAACAAGAGAGCAGTCAGGACATAACATTGCGTATGGGAGGCAAAAGCAGCAGTAGCTATACCATGATGTGCCTGATGCCCGGGGGGACAGGCGTTGCAGTAAACCTGTGTGAATATGTGTGTGTTATTTGTGTACTATGAAGAGCACTAGCTATGGACCTATGGCTGTGTGTGTTTGCAAGAGCTGGGGCAAGCGAGCTTTCCTTTCAGTTGCTCTGTCTGTATAGAGGGGTGGTACAGGGTGTTATGAACAGCTGCTGCAGCTTGCTTGGAGGGTGTAAAGGAAGGGGCAGGTGTGGCATTCTGGCTGTCTCATCTGGTTCTGTTGATAACATTGACTTGCTTTTTGTCGTTATTGTGTTAGAGATACCGAGGTGGTCTATAGGGTGAGATTGCACATACAGGCCTTAAGTATCTGTTGCAGCCATGCTTTTGGGGTTTAACTGCGGAGAATTTAGGGTTGGGGTCTGGCGCCCTGCAAAGAATTGCTTTTCTGAGGTGTTTATGTGGAGCTTGCAGCATCCATTACCACTTGCTGCACATGCTCTGCTGCACCTAACAGGTTGTGTAGATGAGATTGCCGTGCAGCTTCTCATTTCCCATATGAAGCCTGGAACCAAGGTGTGTAATCTCGTCTGATTAGAACGTGGTCAGGGTTCCTGTTACCGATGGGAATGCATGTATCTTAGCCATCCAAATGCATGTTTGTTGGGGGAACGCCATGTTGTGGGATCCCAGTATACATTTGTGATTGCTTGAAGAGGCGCTATGTGTGAGCTGCATGCGGATACGCTTGTCATAGGCATGCAATGCAACATGGTGTTTCATGTTCTGCTTGCAAACAAATTAGGCTGTGACCCTTTTGACAGTCTCGCCTGCCGCAGCTGCTTTTGCTGGCTGATGCCATGGTCTGTCCGCTTGGCAAGGCACAGAGGGAGTGTCTCTTTGTAAAAGCAAGTTCTATTGAGGCGAGGTGGCTAGAAGGCCATCTTTGTGATGCTTCTGGGCGAGAGGCTCATTTTGCCACACCTCATGTGTTTGTTTTGGGTTGTTTGTGGTTGTCAGATCAGATCGGACACATCATCTCCCATCTGAGACATGCAGCTGTTCCAGCACCACATATGGAGATGTATTTCTTTGGAGTCATGTGGCAGGTGCTGCATGGTCAGAGGCCTGTGCGATGAACTATACCATATGTGGAGACCCATCTGTGGGCAATCGTGCTTAGGCCCTCTGTTGATGAGTACACATGCTGTTGTCTATTTTGCAGCCAGTGTGAACTCCATTTCATGGTAACCCTTTGGACAGAGCATTGGAGAGGTTATGGTTTGATTATTTGCAGCCTGGTTGCAGCTTCTGTGAGGTGCTTCTTGGCAGTGTGGCAATTGCATGCACAGCCATGCAAGATCCATGTACATGTAAGCGTGTAGGAGAGATATGGGAGGGATATCTGTTGCCATGTTGTGGAGTCCTACTTGGGCAATAGGCAGCACAGAGAGTCGGTCTGGAAGCATCACTGAGACATGTAGTGCTGGCCTGGGATGCTCAGGGTAGGCTGGGATTACCTTACTACATGGAGTACAGACTGTAAGGGTCGCATGCAAAAGCCATGGCATTTTTGTAGCCATTGGCCTTGGGATGGATTTGATGGTGTGTTGGTTGTGTTAAGTAGCACCCTCTCTGTGTTTGCGACATTTTGGAAGTTTGTTTCCCGGGGGGAGGGATGAAGGAATGTCAGTGTCCAGGCAGCATACATGTTTGCAGAGATCAATGTGAGACATGCAGTATTGCATGGAAGGTTTGTGGAGGCTGGAGGGTGTGACGGGAGACTGCAGAAGTTTCTGTTGGAGTTTTTGATCATGATAGGACATATAGACCAATGTTGTGGATGGGCTGACTGATGCTTTCACGGCAGTTATCAAGACATGTTGGGTAACGGAGCTTATGATCTTTATACCATAAATTAAGGACGGGGTAACAGTAATTTGTATGTGCATGACAGAGGGGTACATGCATGTTTTTGCATGTGATCACTTGTGGTTGTGTATGTACATGTACAATGTCTTGACAGTTGAACTCACGATGTAAATAGAAGTGAGCGAGGTTTAAGTTGCCCTCAAGGGTTGCCTCTTGTTTGTCATTTTGATTTATGGAAAGCAACCAGCAATGTTGGCACGTAGTTAGCTCAGTGTTACGTATGCACTTGGGACTTACTCCTACCCCTTCTGATGATTTAATGTGTTTTACCGAGCGTATATTTGGCCATATGGTAGCAGGGAAGGGGGTTGCGATAGTGTCTGAGGGTGGCGTATTGTCGAAGCAATGCAAAGGAGGAATGAGAACGAAAAAAGCGGAGAGCAGTAGAGTTACTGGACCCATCCGATGGTGCGTTTGGTCGTTTCGACTTAGCAGCCCTTTGCGGTTGCCGCACCTTAACTTTTTGTTTGTTTGTTTATATATAGATTGTCATAGAGATTGTGTGTTATATAGCCATTGCAACCGATGGAGGAGTGGGTGGTGTTCTTGGTCATGGGCTCTGTCTTGCCTGGATACATGTTTTGGTATCAGTACTGCTTGGTTGGTGGTCTGGAAGCCATTGTGTTTGGATCCATCCGATGGTGTGTTTGGTCGTTTCGACCTAGCAGCCCTTTGCGGTTGCCACACCTTAAATGTTTGTTGTTGTTAGTGTGATGTGGTGGCTGTTGCCTCTGCTGAAAGCAGCCAGGCATCATGCAGAGGGCATGCATTTGAATAAGATTTTTGACTTGGGTTCTTGGCATTTCCTTTGATGATGGGTGCTTGGACTACCCATGTTTTTTTAAAGTCTGCTGTGGCTCTTGTTTCCTAGGGTCCAGTTGCTTGTCAATGGGAAGATGTACAGAACACTGTCGTGGCACAAATGTGATAGGCACAGGATCCCAGTGCTGTTTTATTTCATATGCAGAAGGCCGCACACTTGCAGCCACGGATTGTCATGGGGTGAAAGTGAAACAGCTCGAGCTAGGATCTGCCTGCTGGCATTAACCATGTTGGGTATGATGTCAGTTGGGTATGAACAAACAAACAAACAAAAATTTAAGGTGCGGCAACCGCAAAGGGCTGCTAGGTCGAAACGACCAAACACACCATCGGATGGATCCAAACACAATGGCTTCCAGACCACTAACCAAGCAGGACTGATACCGAAACATGTATCCAGGCAAGACAGAGCCCATGATCAAGAACACCAGAAGATGATTCAATGTGGGATTTCCAGTTTCTAGTTACAGATGCAAGGGTTTAATGTGTGGGCTGGTCATGCAAACGCTTTCTTGTCTTGACCCTCCTACCTGTTTTGCTCAAATGAGGCAGCTGCTCGAGGTGGAGGAGGTTAACACCTGCATGCATGGGTTGGGCTCGCGAGAGTGGTGGCCTTTCTGCTATTAAATTTGGTCTCTGCAATGATGCCCAAACAAATGCATATCTTCAGTGATGTATCCAGGGGCAGTCATGTAATCACAGGACTAGTTGTACAGGCGATGCACATTACATTACTCGTTGGAAGCCATCTTCTTTGAATCCATCCGATGGTGTAACCCTCTTGTGGTTGATATTGTGCTGCATGTCCACCAGACTGATATAGTTGTAGCTACTGTCACTACAGTGATGTTTTGAGGTCATTGAGACTGAATTACATACCATGTGACAGTGGTAGTACAGCTCTCTAGCATTTGCAGAGCCATGCTGCAGCTGTATCTTGCTACTGCTGTGGGGTGGTCTGCTCAGGAGACAGCATGTTGTGGACTGGCATCGGCCATGGGCCGTAGTTGTAGCGGCATGGCTGTGCACATCTGTTCGGCATTGTTTACGTTGAAGGGTGTGTAAGTCTATTTCTTACACAGGCCCAGCCGTGGAGTTCGGTGGGGGCGAGTTGCAGCTGCACCCACTATTCAAGCTCGTCCTGCCTTTAGTGATGCTGCCGGCCCCTCACTTATGTGCCAGTACACTCTTGTGGGCATTGAGCAGCGGCGCTGCCATTTCGCCCAAAAGGGTTGTTCAGCGGGTTTGCCAAAATGGCTTAGTTGCGATGTTACGTTGATGTCGGAGCACTATGGAGCTGCACTTTGAATACCCAGTAACTGATGTGCTAAACAGATCCTACACTATGCACTTAGGAGTAAGCGGCCGAAGTGTTGTGGTTGACACCGGAATATCTTTTTAGTGCACGCACATCCACCTTTGGCCCGTGAAAAAGATGTACCGCCTATCTTCGTGCCCCGCCTCAGACGTTCGGGCGAAAAGTCTGCCGGTCAGTATGAGGGCAGCCATTCCCGGAATGGCCGACCACTGGCCCTACCGTGCGAATCCGAGACGTGCCTCTTCACTTGTGCATATCTTATTATACTGCTGGACTTAGGTAAGAGTAGCAGTAATGTGAAGGCCCTGTTTACACTTCTTATTCCCTGGACATGTGATCGACTCCGGCCGCAAGCACTTGCCCATTGACTATGCCGGTGACCTTCGGGCGCATTTCCAGCGATGAGCCGGTGGCATTGAAAAGTGGTAGGTAAACGTGACTTAAACCGACTAAATGTGGTGGCATCACTGATCCCAAAACAGGGCACACCATACCAGACACCCAGTAAATGGTTATGAGCTACTGCAAGCCTGAATGCCCTTCTGACAGCCACATCACCGATACTGAAAGGGTGCAACTTGAACCCAAGGACAAAGTCGGTTTGCTAACCAAGCAAATATTATTACTACAACCATTATGTACCCCAAAAAATCAAAAACCCAAAAAAAAAATTAAAAAATAAAAATTGTGTGTGCACTTTTCCAGGGCCAGTATTCTGCATCATTGTATCTGCTTGGACATGCATGATCATGGAGTTCCAACTGGTGGATGGTGTTCAGTTTTTCTTGGTTCTATCTGTGTTAGTGGCTTTGCCACCCCTGTGGTGAACTGTGGCACCGCACGCGTGCCGATGGGTTTGCCAATGTAAGATTCACACACACACAACCAGACGCAGCTGAATGAAGACTCTGTCCCGCCCCATTCACCAGAGAACAAAGTCCACACCAGCAAGCACTCAGTCGGTGCATGGGCTCCTCTCTGACATGCTCATTACGTTGACTGCAACAGTCCCAAAAGAACCACAGGATCCTTTTCCGGTCTCAGCCAGGGCTGCGTCTTGCCGCTACAGCACGCGGCCTATTTCTGTTATTCATGCACAGCACCTCCAACCGCCCAGATGGTGCCCACTGGATTGCATCAAGCTGGGTACAGGGTGGTACCAAGCTCCCATGCGTATCTCCTTGAAGGTCTCAGGGCTGATGTCAGGGATCGGGCCAGCTGGGCAAGAGTTGGCCACCAGGAGGGCCTGGGGGCATTGGCACCAAGGGATCTGATTCCCTGCGATGCGACCCTGGTCCCTGACCTTTTTGCCTCAACCTTGGTGCTAGGTTGTGCCATACACTTCAGAAAATCCTACAACATACGAGTGTTGGTACCAAACTGTTTCACTTGGCAGCCAGCCACTGCTTACTGCCTTGATACACCTGCAAGCCACAAAAAGCCACAACCAGAGCAACCACGCACATAAGTATCTTAGATGTACCATCAGGCTGATTTAGGTATTAAGCGCAGTTGGTCACCGAGTAACAACGATGTAAGTTGAAGCGGTGGCAGGAGTTGCTGCGTCATGTAGGAGTGTGATGACTTGCATCTATGAAATTGAGCAGTCTCCAAGCAAAGCAAGGCATGGCATAGCTGCAATGCGCGCCAAAACCTCCAGAGGTGGTGATATACTTAAATACTAATTGGCAACCCCTGCTTCTGTGACGCCTTGACACCAGCATTTGTAAAGTACATGGGAAGGGGTCTCTCCTTAAGACGGCATCCATTCCACCGCAAAAGCAGTTGAGGCACGCACCTGCTTCACATCCTCTGCAACTGCCTGTATGTTCTCCTTCTGCTGCGCAACTTTCTGCTGTTGCTGCACAACTAGCTTAGAGAGCTCCTGCTTGGTGGCTTCCATCTGCAATATGCAACCAACAAACAAGACATTGATGAGCATCACACCATGCGTCGAGGCTTGGCACACAACATACCTTCCCTTTTGAGGTCATGCTTGACAGCACATGTAAATGGAGGGAGTCATTGTACATTCTGCATACGGTGGGGGGATTACTCCGGGTGTTATGCATTACTCAATGCACTTGGGCATGGTATACATGAGGGGAAGCCCCCCATGTCCCCTTTCATGACGGGAAGCTCACCTTTTCTATTGCTTCCTGCAGCTGTCTCAGCTCATGCTGCTTTGCTGCTATCCGTGCTGATAGCTCTGCTGCTTTGGGCACTGCTGATGGATCTTGTGACCTGCAGGAGCAGAGAAGCATTTGCGGTCAAATATGCTGCAAAATGATGCTCCTTCTGAAGTAATGATGAGTAGCTTGCTGGCTTTCATCAGCCATTCGTATCTGGCATGACCATGGCAGTTTCAGTTGAATCCGAGTTACTGCTCTGTCCAACATGACGCTGTTTCTCACTGCTGTACATCCGCCAGCCTCCCACTGCCTTTGTTTACGAAGTGACGACATATGTGGATTCTTTTATGCCCATTAGTTGCAAAATTCTACAGTGCACTGCTTGCTAGGGTCTTGCTGGGGCTGATGTGTGTTAAATCGCTTGGTAGCTGTCATTGCTGCAAGGAGCCACCATGCGTGCTGCACAGAGTGAGAAATATAACACGGCAGAAGCACCAGATCTGCTCGCCAGACCCACCCTTTCTCATCAAGGGGTCTGCCTCTTTGCAAGCAGAGGCTCTCCAACTGCTCTAGCTGCCCTTGCAAGTCAACCTCTTTGCAGACATCCTCGAACTCAGCCGTGGCGTGGTTAACAATAGATCCAAGCACCTGGAAGGCAGGATCATGAGCTTCCCATGTGAAATGGCTGCCTGTGCTGAAGGAGACTGCTGACCTGACTGTATAGATCCCACAAAGGGCCCCAGTAATGCTTTGGTACATCTCCCACTATTTGCCGGAAGGTCTACAGTGGTGAGCCATAAAAGATTGATGCGAGCTTCAAGGCGCTACAGCTGTGAGCTGCTGGCTCCTACTTGTTTATCAGTAGCGTCTACGCCCAAAGCGACCATCCTTCTAAAGGCATCCTTTAGTTGCAGGAACCTAAGGCTGGTCTGATCTGTTTCCATAGCTTGAGGAAAGGCTTTCAGGATCCTTCAGATGCTAGGGGATGGTGAACAATCTTTCAAAGAGTCAAGAGTTCGAAACGTCGTGACCATTCCTGTCTACATGTCTGTGGCTCCACCTGAGGGGTAATCGCAGGCACTCTCCAGCAGACTATCTGCAGGTTGTCGGACCGCGAGAGGACACGTCCTACAAGCACAGAAAGGCGATGCGGGCCTTGGCTGTCAGCTGCAAATGAAATCGTTGAACCGCAGGGCGTGGTTACAACCTTCGCACTGCCAAGTGAAGCTGGGCCGTTGTTTAGCGGTAGATTACGGACCAATTGGGACGGTCTCGTTACATTCAGCTGGGTGTCTTTTACTCCAGAATGCATCGGAAGTGGGCTTTTCCATGATCATGCCTGGGTGTAACTCATGAGGCGCTGTCCTTGGCCCGTCCCAGGAAAAATACCTGTGCCAGTCAAAGCGAATAAGTGTCTCTGAGAAACGTTGCGATTTGATTCTTGAGCAGGGTGTGAGGAGCAGACACCCTTGCACTGTCTTGGATGTGGGATTATTTGGATGACAAGCATGTTTGTCCTACGCGGGCTCAATTTCGACGTAAGTTCGCAGTCGTTGCTTACCCTTGACACTGGCTCGGTTCTATACTGGTGTGGATGCGTCAACTTGCGGCCAAGCTCTTCCCTCTTATTCGTCTCCCGACAGCAGAGCTAGTCACCTGAACCAGCACGGTCGGAAAAAATGATCACATGATACCTCCTCCTTTGGCAATCCTATAGAACACGCGTATGTCTGCGACAGTCATTAGCAACAGCACGTACTCACCATCCAGAGCAGCCCAGGCCCTCCTGACATGCTTGCCCTTTCGTGAAGGTCGCTAGAGGCTCCGTAGAATCAGCCATTCCCAGGCTCGCTAGCCACCATGGATCCTGGAAACGATAGCATAAGTAAGCTGGCGGTGGCTTCGAACAACCGACCGCGGCCCACCAACTTCCGCAGCCAGAGTCTCCCCCGCCTCAGCAGCAGTAAGTGGGCAATGGTTTGCTTTGCAACCAGCTCATGTTGTAGTTGGATGTAAACACTGGTATTTTGCTGCACAGGCACGCGTGGCAACAACGTGGTACCAGAAAGGAGCATCCTTGACACCAAATTCCAGAGGGCAGCTGTGACAGCAGCTGAGTGCAAGGCTGCAGCAAAGGAGCTTGGCAGGCTGGCAAATGATGCCAGGCTGTTCCGAGAAAAGTGCAATCTTGTCCTGGGGAGCGCCTACAGTGCAACACTAGCCCTGCAAGAGGTGAGCAGAGTTGCTGAGACAGGATGTGGCAGGATAGGCCCACTGACCATGCAGTCTGCTGCAGAATGGGTGGGCCTTAAGCCCAAGCAAGGGCAGAATAGCAACAGTCATCCTTCTGCATGCAGACAGTTTGCAATGCACCTTTTGCTCATATTGAGCTGCAAGTGTTTGCATTGTGGTATGCAAACATCCTTGCATCCAATCAGGGGCCTGCAATCCTCAACCATGGTAACAACCCTGCATTATGTTCACCTTATTCTGCTGAGACACCTCTGTATGATGCTTTGCTGTATGGAGTGTCCCATGTACGCTACTTGACCATTTGCCACGTGCTGAATTGGTTCCGGGTCCATTTATCAAAACATATACTCTTGAAGGGATGCAAAGCCTTGTCTGTTATATGCACCAAGCAAACATCGTGTCCTGTCCTCTGCCTTTGTCCTGCAGGCAGTCTCAAGTGGCAAAGTAAGCCACAATGAGGTGCAGCAACTTGGCGGTGATGTGCATGTGCAGCTACTAAAAGCAGTCACCTTAGTCAGAAAGTATGGGCACAGCAACGTCCTAGAGCAGTTCGTGCGTTGGGAGTCAAAGCAGGAGATCGAGTCAAAGTTTGACCAGGTCAGCAATGAGCTAGGGTTTAGGGAGCAGCAGGCATGGGGTTTGATAGACCCTGACAACCGATTAAGGCAAGCTGTACTTGCGCAGTCGCAGCAGCAGCAGACGGGTGTGAGGACAAGCAGTGTGCCATTTAGGCAGCAGCGGTTGCGAGGTGCGGCCAATCATAAGGTGTACCAGCTGCTGGCGTTTGCAGAGGAGGAGGATGGGGAAGCAGGGGATGGCTATGTGTGTTGGGCCAGCCGTAATGGTATCAAGATGATAAACATTGGGAGTCAAGTGACCACTTCAGTGTCTGGGGCGGAGAAGGCGCCACATATCAATGTCCTGGTACACGATCGGCAAGGTGGGCAGGGAGGCTGTGTGCAAAAGGGTGGGCGAGGGGGCTGCTTTGCAAGGCCACTGTCAGTTTGTGATGTAAGCTGGGAATGTGTTTGTGGTACGAAGGACAGGGATGACTGCCAGATTTATGTCTGCGGTGGCCTTGCTGTAAGGAGCAGGGGTAATGTTGTGCATTTGATAGCAGGCTGGAAATATCTGAGGTGTGTATTGGATGTCCTCCACTGCGTTATGTTGACTCTGGTGTAGGGTTCTTTGGATGCTTTCCAGTGGTGTATTGCGCCGTTGGCACAGGAGGTCATTGGTTAATTCAGCTCCGCTTTTGAGCGCTCAGCTCTACGACTTTCCATCCTGGTTGGTCCCATTGGTGCAATGCCCTACTGAGGAACAGCCGAGGAGATCTCCCTCATATGGTGCTCAGTCCTTGAGCTTGTACTGTATGTAGCTCTGGCAAAGCTCTTGTGGAAGCTGATGGCCGCTTGCTGGTATACCTCTGTTGAAGGTCACTTGTTAAGAGAGACCACTGCACAGCCCTCTGGGCCGTGCAGCACCCAAGCATGATTCCAACCGGGTTTTTTAGTGGGGTGGGTTGAGTAAGTGCGAGTAGTAGAGAGCTAGAGGGCTGCGAAATGGAGCGAGGGGGATACAAGTAGACATGAGAATTTTCTTACACTGCTAATTCTGAAAGCACTTCCACTCGTATGCGGTATGTGTTGCAGGTCACTTGTGGAGTGGTCATCAGGATGGCAGTGTGCGGCTGTGGAGTGTGGACATAGCACAAGCAGCAGCTAGCCCTGTCAAGGTGTCCAACACCCCCATCACAGCTATGGCTGTAGACCCAGATACTGGCTATGCCTGGTGTGGAACTGCTGATGGGGAGATTGGGGTGGTCAGGTGGGTAGGGGGGAGGGTAGGGGAAGAGAAGTGGAATGATAGGCTGGGGCAACCCTAGGAGGTGTAGCCTGCTTTGTCCTAAATGTCATTGCCTTTTTGAAATCAAGACCTCTTGAAACCAATACCTCTTGAACTTGGATGAGATTGGGAGTGACCATTAGGATGTAACAACCAATTCAGCGGGGAAAGGGGCCAGATGTTAGGGTTGGGCATGATCTGCATGCTGACAGAAGGCTGGGCTTTGATGGGTCATTGCTGCCTGGTCCCAGAGTATCAGCTGTGAGATGTCATCTGCGGGTTCTGTGTGATGCTGGACTAACCCATAGGCATTCATGTTGAGCTGATATACATCAGCTGCAAGGCAGCTAGGGCATGGTGGGTTCATAGGCTAAGGGTTTGGGAATGGTAGTGCATGGATTACGTTCGCGGCTCGTTAGAAGGCGCACATTGCTTGCATTTGCCTCTTCCGCCCCTGACAGCTTAGCATGTAGCCGCTTTCGGCTGCAGCTGATCCTTCCACAAGCCAATATACTTAAGCTTCCAAAACGTCATTATGTTGCGATTGCTGTTCCAAGTCGGTCTCGCTATCGCCTTTCAGATTGTGGTTTAGCCCTTGCTTTTATTCGTCCTTTCAAGTCACTGGTAAGTGATCCGTGGAACCTGTATGTTGTTCCACCTTGCTGTTTCAGTGACAGCTTGAGGTGGCCTGTGGCTTCTTTGCTACGGTATATCCTGAATTGTGATAACGTACCTGGTGTGCAGGTGTCAGGATTGTGAAGACAGCAGCAGCTTTGGGCGCCTAGAGCTGGTCCGTCTGCTGCTGGGGTATGACGCACACTCCCCACGGGCAGCAGCAGCGGCAGCGACACGGTCGGGGAGCTCACAAGTCAATGGCTTTGAAAGCAGCCGGCACAGTGCAGCTAGTGGTGGCAGCGGCCAGGGGGGCAGGGGCTTGCTGGGGATGCATCATAGCAGATCTTCAGAGGGTTTGTTTAGCGGGAAAAGCAGCAGCACGAGGTGAGGAGGGGAGGAAGGGGGCAAGGGTGGTATGGGTAAAGGGAGAAAGGGGTGTGTGAGGGAGAGGAAATGGGGTGGGAGTGTAGCGGTAGGCAGGGTAGGGCAGCAGCTGTCAGGGGGCACTGGTTACAGGAAGGTGGACCTAAGGGGGGCAGGGGCTTGCTGGGGATGTATCATAACAGATCTTTTGAGGGACTGTTTAGTGGAAAAAGCAGCAGCACGAGGTGAGAAGCGGGGGGTGGGGCATGGGAAGGGGGGTGAGGGGACAGGGAAACGGGCAGGCTGGGGCACATGGGGCAAGTAAGGGAACTAGTGCTTAGAGTAATTGGCTGTAGGTACATGTATAAGGAGGGGACTCTGTGGGGAGTGCGTCACAGCAGGTCTGCAGAGGGTCTTTTTGGAGGGAAAAGCAGCAAGGGTGAGACGGCACATGGAATCGGGGAAGGGGGGTATGGTAAAGGAAGAAAGGCGTGCGGGAGTGTAGGAATGGGCAAGGTGGGGCAGCAGCTGTCAGATGACAGTGATAACAGGAAGATGGGCCAAAGAGGGCCACGGGTTTGCTGGGGATGTTTCTTAGCAGATCTTCAGAGGGGCTCTTTAGCGGGAAAGCCAGCAGCACGAGGTGAGCAACCACAGAAAACTGGGGGAGCGAGACTTGGGGAGGGGTGTAGAAGGACAGGGAAGGAGCAGGTGGGAGCAGGAAGGGCGCATGTGCTCAGTGGATTTGCAGTAGGGAAGATAGTAGTTGAAGTCAGGGAGGGGAGAAGGAGGGGGCTCTGTGATATGCATCATAGCAGATCTATATGGAAGCTATTGGGAGGGGAGGGGAGCAGGAGGAGGTGCGGACGGGAAAGGAAAAACGGGTGTGGATGGAGAGGATGCAGTGGGGTGGGAGGCGAAGGCGGCAGGGTAGGGAAGCTGCTGTCAGAGGGCAATGTTTACATGCATTTCAGCCAGAGGGGGCCACGGGCTTGCTGGAGATGCATCATAGCAACTCTGCAGAGGGGTTGTTATCAGGAAGGAGCAGCAGCAACAGATAAAGAGTTGTGGGAGGGTCGTAGGGTGGGATCCGTGAAGGAAGATTAATGAGCAGGGATAGGGGTGCTATAGAAGATGGACAACAGGATAGGAAGCAGGTGTTCAGATGCACGGTGGTATGGTGAGAGGATAGTGGTGTAAATTGGGCATACTGGCGGGCCAGGGGTTTAGGGGCCATGAAGCCTGGTCCCAGGCCTGACAGGCGGATTGGCGCAGGGCACGGGGTCGGTATCCGGGGTGAGGAGTTGGCGGAAAGAACATAAAAGAAAAGATAATTCACTCTTTGACCCCCTAATAGATGAAGCTGGGGGAAAAGGTCAGTGTGGGGATGCATCAGAACTCTTTTGCAGAAGAGCTCTTTGCACGGAGGAGTAGCAGCACCAAATCAAATCCAGAGACGGGGAACTTAAGGAGAAAATCAAAGTCTGGAAAGAGTCACGGAGGAAGCAAGCGCATGGCTTTCAGCATATCATCCTACAGCCAGACAGGGAGCAGTCCGTGTCCTGGAGCAGCCCATGTGCTTATCGTGGGTTTGCAAGCATGATTCAGTCAATTTCTGCTCTTTTTTCAGTCAAATCTTCTGTTTTCACTGATCTGCACCATCCTGCTCCTTTGCTTCTTCCGCTCCATCCTTTTAGGCCTGGTGGTATCCGTGGTGGTCTAGAGCTCTTGGAGAGCTGCTTGGGCCAAGGGGAGCAGCAACGGCGGCTGCGGGCCCATACAGTGCACAAGGGTGCTGTCAGCTGTATCTGCATACTGGCTGGGCGGGCTTACACTGCTGGTGGGAACAGCAGGGCAACAGCAGAGTTACTGGTGTGGGACAGTGCACGCTGTGAGCTCCTCAGGACCATCAGCAAGCGGTCAACATCACACTTCAGGTAAAAGAGCTTTCACAGTGCTTATGTAATGCTTTCACAGTGCTTATGTAATGCTTTCACAGTGCTTATGTAATGCTTTCACAGTGCTTATGTAATGCAAAATGCGTAAGATCCTGCCAGCCGTAGCAGAACACCCCTTAGCTCACATCTCGCAGTGCTGACTACAGTGCACACTTTGCTTTCGTTGTATCAAGTGTTGTATTGGTACTGTATTGGGTTCATTAGTACTATATTACGTTCAAGGAGGTGCTAGCAAAGGGTGAGCATGACCGCCTAGGCGGAAAAGCTGGCTGTGACTGTAGATAAATGTGGTTGGATGCCTGGTGTTGTGCAGTGGACTGCTGATGGTCTTTTGTGGGGTTTATATGATGAAGAATGCAAGTGGTACAGGTGTATGGTGGTGTAGTCGCACTGTTCTGGTTAGTCCTGTTGCTTAAGGATGCTTTTCAAGGTCCTATGGATCTACTGCTGTAGGAATCCATGCATGGAATGGTGCGGCGACGGCTGAGTTTTTGGGAACATGTCTGCGTGGAATCTTGATTAATGGGAGCTTATCTTGAGTCTTCAATGCGGCACTGTCAGTATGATCAATCCATAGCTGAGTTAGACTGCTGGGTCCCAATGCTGCATCGTTGCCCCCACTTTTACTGTTTTTCCCTTTGGCGGGTGCTGGGCAACTGTTTTAGTAGGGTACTGTAATATACTTAGCTCCACATCAATGTAGTGTTGCAGATGCTAATGGTGCGATTGTGCTGTTGAGGCTGTAAACCTATGGCCTATGGCACTTGTTGTTATGGCATATCATGGACTGTAATGTTGCTGCTGTATGCCTATGGCCGATGGCACTCCTTGCTATGGCATATCATGAATTGTGCTGTTGCTTCTGTATGCCTATGGCCTCTGGCACTTTCTGCTATGACCTATCATGAACTTGTCCTGTTGCTGCTGTATGCAGTTCCCCTGTGACAGCTGCCTGCCTGGTGTGCTGGTCTCGCATCTGGCGGGGAGGGCTGACTGGGCAGGACATGCACCTCGTGAGCGGACATGCTGATGGCAGGGTGCTGATGTGGGACACAGGGGGAGACAACCTGAGGCCTGTGATGCAGGTGGAGCATAAGGCAGGGAAAGCTGTGAAGGCAGTGGGGGTGTGTGAGGACCTGGGGTTGCTGGCGGTGGGCCATGCTAGTGGGAAGGTGAGGAAGAGGGGTTTAGGCATAAGCTGCGGGGTGGGTTTGGGGTGGGCCGGCCATGCTAGGGGAAAGGTAAGGGGAAGGGGTTTGGGCATAAGTGGTGGGGTCAGTGTGGGGTGGGGCCATGGATTATGGGTGGGTCGGCCATGTTAGCTGGAATGTGAGATAAAATGTTTGGGCATGAGGGGTGGCGTGTGTGTGTCTGTGTGTATGAGGACCTGGGGTTGCTGGCTGTGGGCCATGCTAGCGGGAAGGTGAGGGAGAGGGGGCTGGGGCATGAGGGGTGGAGTGGCTGTGGGGTGGGGCCTTAAGTTTGGGGTGGGTCGGCCATGCTAGCGGGAAGGTGAGGGGGAGGCGTTTGCATGAGGGGTGAAGTGGCAGGTGTGTGTGGGGGGGGGGGGGGATGAGGCCTTGGATTTGGGGTGGCTGCCACAGAAAAGAGGGAATGCGAGCTGTATACGTAAGGCGCTCTTGAGAAGGGCACAGCTGAGAGAAGTTGAGGAGGGCGAGGGTGGGGTAGGACCCTATGCAAGGGGAGTGGTGAGGGGGTTGCCCGTAGGTGGGGCGCTTGTCAGAGATCAATGAAGAGGTTGGACGATGGGATCTGCTCTGGTTCTGTATGCAGGGGTCATTTCGTTGTACGAAGCTGCACAGCCATGGAGCAAATGGCCACAGTACTAGCAACCGGACTGCAGCAGTTGCTGGGAACACCAAGCAAAGCATAATCCCAGCTTTGCTGTTTTTGACAGACAGTAAAGGGTTGTACAGCAGCTTTGCGGTCTCTCGTCTGTGTCAACATCGCAAAGACTCAAATTGTTAGCTTACAAGTAATTATTCCCATCATCAGACAGGGTTCATTCAACGCCCCTGATGCGTGCTCGTATGCTAACAGTTCTCCTACTGTTGGTGGCATGCTGTAGGTGTACCTGCGGAAGCTTGACCCCAGCTATCGTTACAACCCCCGCGGCGACCACAGCTTAGATGCCTGGTCTCCAAAGACCATTGGCATTAGCTGTCACAGATTAGGCCTCAGTCACTTGAGCTGCAGCCCTCACTCGTTCGTCACTGGGGGGGTGAGCGGGAGTGTGAAAATGTGGCCAGAAGTTACACTGAGGGGCCACGCTACGGAAGCAGGGATCCACCTGCCGAAGAGTAAGAATATAGTAGCTGAAGAATTGGGCAACATGCTGAACTTTGCCACTGCTACAGGCAGCAGCAACACTAGTCAGGGACCTTCTCGCACGGGTTCAGCATTCCTTCCGAGTCACCATAGTAGGCATAATAGCAGTACGTTACAGCCGGCGACAAAAGCAACAGTAGCAGGAGCCTACGAGGCGCACATGGAACGGGCGGCGAGTGGGGCGTCGAGTTCCGGGCTGGGGTTGGGTAATGGGGGAATCAGGGGCTATGGGACGCCTGAGAGGCTGCCCGCTAGCAGCAGCAGTGTCACGATCAGCCAGCAGCATGAGCAGCAGCAGCAGCAAGCGGGAGCAGTGAAGCATAGAAAATCGAAGTCTTCTGGTGCGGTGCTTCCGCCGCTAGGGCCTGAGGACGATCAGGAGGAGGAAGAGGAGCAGGCGACAGCTAGAGCCGCTTCTGAAGGAGGGGTGAGGCTAACACTACAGCAGCAGGAGTTGAAGGGGCACCTTGCGAGCAACCTCCATGACCAGCAGCAGCAGCAGCAGGAGGATAGGCAGGATAGGACGAGTGAAGCAGGGCCGACGGGGCGTGTAGGGATGAATGGTGATGATGCGTTGAGTAGGTGGCAACAGATCAATGCATTGCGGAGGCAGAGCAGCAGCAGCTGGCCGCGATCTATGCAGCACCAAGGGTGGATGCTGGATTACAATCAGATTTTGATTAAGCGGAATATTGGGGCGGGGTCGTATGGGAAGGTATCGCTGGGGACGTTGCACGAGACGGATGTGGCTGTCAAGGTGGGGAGAATTGGGGAGGGGGCGGGGAAAAGGGTTACATTGGGACATCGGGCAGGGATTGTTAGGTCTTGCGGTGTGGGGAGCGTGGACTGTGCGCTTTGCTGGTGCTGTGGAAAGGTTGAGTAGTCCGCAAATCAAAGAGTATCTGCGTTAGCTTGCAGCAATGCCATTTTCTTTGTTTCCAGCTGCTGTGGTGCTGATGCAGGTGCACTAATTGCTTGAAACTGGCATAGATTTCTGTAAATGTGATGCTAGAGAAGTAGCATGCTTTGCTGCTCATGGGGTATGATGTGCAAAGTGCCCGCTGCTTACCTCAGATTCAGCCCAGGGTTATTTCTCTTTGTTACTCCACACTGCTGGTGCTGCAGGAATTTCAGGTGCCGCAGTAGCATGCTAGACGTGGTAGCTTCTGGCGCTTAGGAAGGTTTTGTTTCATGGTGCACTTATGCCAGCCTGAGATGCGGGGATTTATGGGACTTTTGCTAAGTATCATGAAATGGAACATGAACTGATGTTGAGCTAGCATCTCCCCTAAGCCCCAACCCCTCATGCTGTTACCGTCTTGCTGTGTTGCTACAGGAGCTGACAAGGAGTCAGGGTTGTTCCATTTGGCTCTTGTGGGACCCTGTGATGCAGGGCTTATGGCACTTTTGCATGAATTGATGTCGAGCTAGCATCTTCCCTTGATGCGCAAGGGTTCAAGTTCTAACCCTTCATGCTGTTTCCGTCCTCCTGTGTTGCTACAGGAGCTGACAAGGAGCCAGGGCTCATACGGAGAAAGCGACCTGCAATGGGACGACACTGCCCTCCGGCGCCTCTCAGAAGAGGTGGATGTGTTGTCTCACATCTCCCACCCCAATGTAGTGCTGTTCATGGGCGTTGTACTGCAGCCACCATGTGTGGTTACGGAGTACTGTCCGCTGGGATCGCTTTTTGATGTGTTGCGGCGGGCGCGGCAGGGGGAGCAGCTGATTGTTGAGAAGCTTAGTTGGTTAAGAAGGGTGATGATGGCGATGGATGCGGCTAAGGGGATGTTGGCTTTGCATAGCCATCCTAAGGTCATTGTGCACAGGGACTTGAAGAGCCCCAACCTGTTTGTGACTGGGAACTTGACTATTAAGGTGAGGGGGCGGGGGCGAGTTGGGAGGGAGGATGGGTAGGTGTGGGATGAGGTTAAAGGCAGAGAGGAAGGGTTAGCCAACTGGTTAAAGATGGTAGGAAAGTGGCACTGGTTGTAAGGGGGGATGACTATGCATGTGACAATGGGATCTTGGCTCTCACGCAACAACCCATTTATGAGTGCCACCGAGACACTTTTAAGGCAGCAGAGCCAAATAGCTGAGCCATTTCTGCCTGGCTTCGTTCCTGCTGCTTTATTCCCCCCTAGCAAGGATGCCTGCAGCGCTTTCTAGCATTAGCCTCAGCATGTGCTGCTTTAACCTTCCTGAAACTGCTGCTGCTGCTGCTGTTGGGTCCCTCTTGTAGGTGGGTGACTTCAACCTGTCCCGTTACCTCGGCCGTGACCACTTCCTTCAGTCCAACCAAGAGATTAACCCTCGCTGGTGTGCACCAGAAGCGATCCGTGAGAGCCGTTACAGCAAAGAGGCAGATGTGTACTCCTTCGGCATTGTGCTGTGGGAGCTGCTCACTTGGCAGGAACCCTGGGAAGGACCTTCTGCCTCCACTACAACCCCATCGGTGCATGGTGGCAGCAGCGGCATAGGCGGAAGCAGTGTTCCTGGGGTGCTGCTGCAGCAGCCTGAGCGGTCGGTGAATGCATTCCAGGTGATGACAATGGTGGAGGGGGGGAAGCGGCCGGTTGTCCCACGGGCCGAGGAGTTGCCAGGGGTCCTACCGGAGAACCCGGAGGCCTTGGATCGGTATGTTAAGCTGATGAGGGCGTGTTGGGATCAGAGTCCAGAAAGGCGGCCGAAGTTTGAGGAGGTTATACAGGAGCTGCGGCAGATAGTGGGGTTGAGTCGGCCGGGTGCACGGGCCGCAGCTGCTGGTGGGGAGGGTGTAGGTGGGAGGGTGGCTGGTCAGGCACCAGGAGGGAGAGCAGTGCGGCACCGTGTTCCATCTGACGGTGGTCTTGCTAGCGGAGCAAGGGCAGGGGAGAACAGCAGTGAGCAGATGCCGCCAAGGAGTAAGAGTGAGGCCGGGGTGGGGCCAGCTATTGGCAATTTGATAGATTTGGATGATGAGAGCCCTGTGTTGCCTCTATCCTCAGCAGCAGCGGTAGCAGCTACGCCCATCCCGATTAGTAAGAAAGCAGGGTTGCGGTTTGCAGAGAGTAGTGTTAGGACTGGGTCAGTTGCAGCAAGTCCGCCATTACCGGTGTCTGCTGCTCTTCCGCCCGTTGGGATGCCAAACCGAGGGTGGGCTGCTAACCCACGCATGTCTCCCTTCGCTGCAGCAGCAAATCAGGAGAGATCTGTCGTTGCTGGGGTGGTACTTCCGCCAGCAGTACCCACAGGTCTTGGGGCAGCAGTAGTAGCAGCAGCTAGTGGCAGTAACGGCAATGTAGGAGCAGGGAGGAGCAGTAGCAGTGGAGCTATTGGAAATATGGGTGGAAGTCTTGCTGACCAAGCGGAGAGGAGTGGCAACAGTGGTAATAGGGAGAAAGCGGGGTTGCAGGCAGCTTTGTTAGATCCCTTGGTGTCGCAAGTAGAACTGGTGGGGCCTGCTGTCCCTGGGGCAGGAGTAGAGCAACCACCAGCAGCAGCAGCAGTAGGCAGCTCTCAAAACCTTCTAGGGGCTGAGGGAATGGCAGGTGGGCAAGCAGCGGCCGCCGAGGCAGAATCAGCAGCAGCAGCGGTGGCAGGTGTGGCTGTGCCAAGGAAGGTGTCGCAGCCTGCATACTCCCCTTTTGCAGCAATACAAGATGAGGTGGCGCCCTTCTCCTCCGTTGACAGTAGCTTGCGGGCCACCAGCAGCAGCAGCTATTGTATGGCAGGGAGCCAGCAGCCGCAGGACTTGCTGCTCTTTTCGAGTGGCAATGCAACAAGTGGAGGTTTGTCATTCTTCAGTGCTGGGGAGGTGGGTCACCTCAATGGTGGTGGTGCTATTGGTGCTGGAAGTCAAGCAGCAGCTGTAGCAGAGGTAGCAGTGCGGGGAACCTCAAGCCCTGGGGGTGCAAGTGCGAGCGGAGTCCCTGCCGGAACGGGGGCTGTTGGGGGGATAACAAATGTGTTGGAGATGGATTTGTTAGGGGATGAGGTGTCTCCTAGCCCTGCAGTGCATGTAACTTCCCCTGAGGCAGCAGCAGTAGCCACGTGGGGTAACCCTTGGAATGCTGGTAGAGGTGGCAGCAGCAGTTGGGTGGGTGGTCCTGTGCCCGTTCAGCAGCAACTCCACCATCACCACCCCCAGCATTACCAGCAGCAACAGCAGCAGCAGTATGTGCCCTTTGGAGGGCTCCCTTTCACCCAGCAGGGGCAGCAGCAGCAGCAGCAATATGTACAGCATTGTTTGTCAGCTGGGAACCCTTTTTTGGAGCCTTCATAGCAGCACAGTGCATATCCAGCAGCGTGCACTGTGTGGGGGACATCGTAGCAGTTTACAAGGGGCTGCTGGAGGAGTGGGCAAAGAAGCAGCAGCAGCATTTGGCGGGTACCCAGGTAGGCACTGCTCGTGGAGCAGTAGCAGCTGGGTCAACCATGTATGCAGGTAGTTGTAGTAGCAGCTGCTTTTGGTCAATGCTTTGGCTCGTGGAGGTGCAGAGGAGTCCGAGATCAGCTGGAAAATGTTTAAGGCATGTTTAGAAAGAGTGAGGCATGTTAAAGAAAGTGAGGCTGATTGTGTACAGTGTAAGTAACCATCCAGGATAATCATACCCCCGGTGCAGCCGCCAGCTGAATAAGCTGGCCTATAGCTAGATGGCTGTCACGGCAAGTTATTTTTTGTCAGTATACTGTGTGGGTTGGGGGGCAACAAGCAAGGCAAATGCAGAAGGGGGAGGGTGTAATATAGAGATGAATGTATGTGTGCTGGGTGGTTTAGACTGAGGTTGGGAGGCGTCCTGGGTGTGCGGGAAAAGGGTCGCGCTTAGCAATGCATTGCTTCTGTTGTTGCAGTTGTGAATGGCATACAAGCTCAGACAGTGGTTTGATCTCTATGATCTACTGATGCATGCATGAAGGGTGCGGGGAGGGTTTAGTACTGGAGGGTCTAGTTTGGTGCATGCATGAAGGGCTGGCCGGCAGTTGATTCTGGTACCAAGTCAGACTGCATTGCAAGTCACTTGTGGTTGATGCTTGGTAAAACTCACCGCTTGGGTGATATGAGTGACAGGATCTGGTTGTAGGCAATTGGGTTGTACCTAGCATCTGGACAGATTCTTGCACAAACTGCCTCCAGTTGTACATGCATCAGGTGCTCTCACGTAGGAGCGCTTGCTATGGTTTTGTTTGCCTACTGGTGTTCGGGATGCTCGGCGAGCATAGCTGCAGCAGAAGGTCTTCACGGGTGCTGATGACTGGTGTTAGTTGCATCCAACGCCTCTGTATTGGGTTTGAAGAGTTGGACTTTGACTGTGCAGCACTGTGGTTTGAGAGCATTCTAGGGTTTTATGGCCTGTGTCTATGTGGATTCTGTAGTCCCTGGTATGCAAGTTTTATGTCCTATGAAGCGTGCCCTGGCGCGTGCAGGAGGGGGGGGGGCCTTGCTGGAGTTGCCTCGCTGTGGAGATGGGCGTGTCTCACATGCGTGCTTGACCCTAGTAGGATGCTGCTGCCTGGTGCCAGTGGAAGCCATAGCACGTCGCAAGAACTTGCATGGTATTGGCTGGGCTTTCTGTAAGGTCAATGCTCTTGGCATCGTGCGTCATATGTAAGCATTGGTCCCACACCGAACATGTGTCGCACAGCGGGTACTAAAAAATGACATGGTAGCGGGGAAGTGGGCCGTCATCCCTTGTGGGACTTTTTCAATGACAATGCCACCTGAGGTGCGGCATCCGCAAGCGACAACGGTTGAGTAAGTCTTGTCGATAGCGGTGCCAATACGGAGATCGCCCGATGTAAAGATGCCAGTCTGAGACGGTCCCGTCCACCGGCCGGTATAAAGTCTGTTTTCGACTATAGTTTGTGAACATTATTTGAAAGGTTTCCAGATTCGGTATGTACGGTACACTGCTGCATGCAACAGCTACTCCAAACATTCACTTGATGATGATTGATAGCCTCAACTTCTCCGCCAAATGAATTAGAATGAATATACAGCCACATGCCCCAAGGGCGCAATGTGAGTGCCCCGAATTCTTCAGCAATTCTTCCATGGTTGGGAATCGTTGCATATATTGGTGATGGCTACATCGGAGGCACCGGGTAGGCGACTTGAAAGGCGTCCTATTTTCGACGTGCTAAAGCTTTCTCTTTACTGTTCCATGATGAGAAGGGCCCCCGCGAGCTTATCATAGCGCTGCTGCTCCAGCTTACAGCTTGCCGTTGCTTGCAGCTGGTTCATGTTGGCGGGTGAGTGCCGAAAGCAAATACAGCAATGATGGTGCTGCATGCTAGCAAACAAATGGTCCTTACGCTTTAAAATACTGGTGCCAATCGATGTTGAAAGTGAACGGGTAAGCTTTCAACGAGCGACCCATGGGGAGTGACACCGCATCGGGTAACCACATGATGCATGCCTGGCTGGATCTCATCAGCGTCTTGCCTCCAGAACGGTCCGACAGCATAGATGCACGATGCGAGCTAAATGTGCGTACATCGCTGCTGCCTGAGCGCTCTTGTGGGAAGTCACCGCTAGGGCCCAGTGTTAACACGCTGTCAAACACGGTATTTGTCGTAACTTTCGGTGTGTTTCATAAGCCCCTCAAAAATTCGGGGCAACTATACTGATCGATGCACCTTTTGTACCGATCAGACAAGGATCCGAGCCTGCTTTTGCAATTTAGAAGATAATGCAGTACATATATATCCAACATCTCCAACTACCAGACCTTGCAAAGCAGCAGCAAAATAAGTACCAGATTACCAAGATTACCAAGTGGCCCCGTCAAAGCGGGGTGCCGGTGGCGGCAGCGCCACCCACAAGGAGCCAACTTAGGCTCCAACGACATAGTCAAAGTCCTGTCCAAGATTCTCCCAATGACTGCCACCAGCCCACTTTTGGTCCCTTGCTAGCCAAGGTATGTCAGGCCAGCCCATATATCGGCTGGCCTGAATGGCTGGCCGTGCGCTGAACGGTTGACCCAGTCAACAGCAAGCCAAGCAGATTAATGCCTTGCTCAGGGCCAAAATACAAATGTACAGTTGATGTATCCTGCTGCTGCTCACATCCATCTGACCACCATTGACCTCCAAACACCTCACAACTGTTTGTACATTCAACAAATTTCTTCTGCCAAACACTACATAATTCTGTGACTGCCTAGCTTATTCAGACATTCCTTCTCTTCCATGATTTAATGCCCTTGAGCACCACTCCAGCTGTCATGACTGAAGCCAGAGACATGTTTTCTAACAAGCTGGCATGCCAGTCTGTTGATACTGCTGATTGTGTGGATAGCTGCTAGCTTGTCATGCCAGCTGCCCCTGCCCCCGATTTGGTTGAACCTGCTGCAACTGCAGTTGCAATTGCTGCTGTTGGCACCGCTGCTGCTGCTCGGCAATGATAGCGTCCAAGTCTATTTCTGCAATCTCATCATCACTGTCATAAGCTTGTGCTGCTGCTACTATGGGTGCTGCTGCCATGGGGGCTGCTGCTGTTCCTGCTATGGGTGCTGCTGCTGTTGCTGGTGGTGGTGGTGCCTGTACGCCCTGTGGAGCTATTGGTTGCTCCCTCTTCACTGAGGTGGCCGCTTGTGGTGGTCCAAGGGCTGGGCGATCTGCGCCGCATAGGCAAGGAAGGCAGGTTGGAGTAAGCAATGCGCTAGTGGATAACGCCTTCAACAGATGTAACCTTAAGCGCCCGCCCCCATCAGTTAGCATGCCTTGCAAACCATACGGGCATGATAGCTAGCTAAGTGGTCGTTACAGTGTGAAGTTTTGGGCAGTACACAGCCAGGTAGGAGGGAATTCGGCGATGATAGTGCTTTCCAGTCTGGTTCAGAATATGCATACCAAGGACTTGCTAAACCTCGGTTGCTCTTTGGCATGCCATACCAGACGTCAAAGTTTTCAGTTTAGCCAATTGTGATTGCTCTCAGGTGGAATCAAGCAGAGACTACTGTTCACTGCAATGCTTACTTCTGGCGTCCACACTCTCTGTTGTACAGGATCTGGTATGCCCTTCTAGCCAACAAGCTCGGTATATAACTGGCATGCTCCATGCCCAGACACTTTCCTAAAAAGGCCCAACCTGGATGGCAACGTTGCTTTGCTTAAAAACACATGCGCATGCATCCAATAAATAGCCAAGGCAGGGCGCCCTATAAGCTCCCGTGTACTGTTACTGCCTGTGCATTTGTGCCCTACTTGCCATCCACTCACCCAGTGACTCCTGTTTGAGCTGTTGTGGTCTTGGCCACTGCTGCGGCTGGCAATGGCCCGCATTGTCTTGGTAGCTTTTTTTGATGACCCGTACGCCTATAGATAACATTATACATCGCTCTGCTTGGCGGTGACATTAACGTCCTGAAGCCGGTTCCACAACATCCTTTGGAACCAGAACTGGACTTCAAAAGAGGCCTCTGGAACCGATATTTTCCAGGGGGCCATGCCATGTCGATGCGCAGCATCGACCCAGGCAGGAGGCGGGGGTCCAGGGGGGAGGAACAGCCCCCCTGGTGGGGTCAGCGATAATTCCCACTTATAACCATCAATTGCACAATGGAATTTGCTATTCTCCCACTCAGAGGGTTATCATACATTTAGTAAGGAACTTGCTGGAACCAGCATGTGACATGTTGGCCAGAGGGTGGCCCAGGGCTGGAACCAGGAACTGACATGTTTGGCATCGCTGGAACCGTGGAACTGGGCACAATTTGCCCTGGAACCGGAACCTGGAACCGGCTTCAGGACGGTATGACATGTCTTTTTTTTAGGCATGTTACCGCCGAGCCTGTAAAGTGAACTAGTAGGGAGTTTAGAACTCGGTGAAGGCAGCTGGATCCCGTGTGTGCGTCCCTGTCTCGTCCAGGGGGCATGCGCGCCAGTTGCAGCGCACAGCTGGTCACTGAGCCATGCAACCGGGTCAAACGACCTCGCAACGTGCACAGCAAGAGGCATGGGCCTGTTGAGCACTTGCGATTGCTTAAGACGGGGTCCGAACGCCTCAGCTTCGTGAACTGCAGAACTTTCGGCAGTGACGATGCTTCGGTACAGAGCAAGCTATCCTCTTACGTCATGCAGCTGTCTCGCCTTGGCGTTGGAGCCTGTGGTGTTGCTGAAAGCAGGATACCGGGTAGTGGATGTCGTAATGTTACGAAGGACTGGCAGTTGATATGGTCCGGGCTGCCAGAGGGTCAGCCACGGCAACATGGGGTGGGCCTGTTTCTTAACTCGAAGTGGTCCCGTTGCCTAATCGACTGGTCTGCTGTCAGTGAGCGAATCCTGGTAGTCCGTGTGAGAATCAGCAGTGGGATAAACGCCTCAATCGTGGTAGCATATTCGCCGACTGATACCGAGTCCACCCCTGAGGAGGTCAAGGAAGCTTTCTACCTGCAGTTGGAAGCTATCTTGGCAGCGCTGCCTTCCAGGGACATGCTAGTCCTTCTGGGTGACTTCAACGCCCAGGTTGGCACTGATCCAGAACCGTATGGGGGTGTTATGGGGCCTCATGGCTTTGGGAAGCAGCAGCCTTCAGGGAATGGTGAGCGACTCTTGCAGCTGGCTGGTGCCTTGAACCTTCGCTTAGCCAACACCTTCTTCAAGCACAGCAATTACCGGACTGCTACTCACAAGATGGTTAATAGAAACAAGCAGGATGTGCTCAGGGTCATCGATTACATAGCTGTCTCCAAGCGGTTCATGTCAAGTGTGACAGACTGCAGGGTCTTTCGCAGCTTTGATACAGGTGGCTCTGATCATAGAATGCTGGTGCTTATGATGCGCCTCCGCTTGTCAGTGGCCAAGCAGCACAGTGCGAAGGGACAGCCAGCACGGCCCTATGACTGCAGCCGGCTGCAAGAATCTGCAGCAACTCAGCAGTGCTTTGAGCTGGCAATGTCTAACCAGTTCAGCCGTCTGGTAGGGGCTCAGTTGCAGAGCGCACAAGACGAATGGACACAGCTAACAGCGGCAGCCAGCCAAGCAGCCCATAAGGCTGGTCTAAACCTCAAGCCTCAGCAGCGGCGCCGAGATTTCGCTATATCCGATGCGACCTTGCAGAAGATTGAGCGGAAACATGCAGCACATGCAGCGGTGCTGTCCTCTCCTAATGATGCTACCAGGGCAGATTACAGGGAGGCCAATAATGCTGCTAGGCGAGCGGTTAAGAAGGATCAGGAGCGGTACTTCAAGCAGCAAGCGCTGTTTGCGGAACATGCTCTAAAAGCTGGTAATCTAGCCGTGTTCCACAAGCATGTCCAGCGGATCTTCAAGGAGCAGCAGGGCAGTAGCTCTGCTGCTCCTACAGCTGTGCTAGGGGGTGCTGATGGCAAGCAGCTGTTCCAAAGCAGGGAGGAGGTGGTGAAGTGCTTTGCTGAGCACTTTGCTGATGTCCTCAACTGCCCTGCCAAGCTCGACCAGCAAATGCAGCAGACCATTGAGGAGTTAGTGCAGAAGATGGAGGCAGGGCAAGGTGCAAACCAGCAGAGTGAAGCAGCAGCTCAGCCACCTACTGTGCAGGAGGTTGAAGAAGCTGTCTTTGCCTGTCGTAATGGGGCAGCTCCTGGGGTTGATGGTATCGCAGCGCCTATGCTAAAGCTCAGTGGGACCATGCTGAAATGGTTGCACAGGGTCATTGTGGCGGTGTGGGAGTCAGGGAAAGCGCCAGTGGAGTGGAAACGTGCACTGTTGGTGGCACTGTATAAAGGCAAAGGAGAGCGCAAAGTGAGAGATAGCTATAGGGGGATAAGCTTGCTAAGTATACCGGGGAAGGTGTATGTCTTGGTCATTTTGGCTAAGATCAGTTCTCATATCGATGCACAACTGCTTGATAACCAGTCTGCTTTTAGGAAGGGGAGGGGCCTCACTGATGCTCTGTTCACCATACGCAAGGTCATCTCTAAGTCTGTAGCATTCGATCAGCCTCTATTCATGGCTTTTGTGGATTTGCGTAAGGCATATGATTCTGTACCGCGAGACACGCTATGGCGCATCCTGCATGTGTACGGGGTACACACAAAGCTGATAGAGTTGCTGATGGACTTGCATACTGGCACACAGGCTGCTGTTAGGATGGGTGGTGTGGTGTCTGAGTGGTTTGATGTGCATGGCGGGGTGCGGCAGGGATGTGTCATTGCTCCCTTGCTGTTCAACATCTACATGGACTTTGTGGTTCGGCAGGCAATGGCTCAGATGCCGGAGGGATGTGGGGTGAAGCTAGCCTATCATGCAGATGGGAAACTTGAGCGTGATGGGTGTGGTAGTGGTGGGTGTGTGGAGCTGTTGTCTGTTCTGCTGTATGCAGATGATATGGTGTTGCTAAGTCCCAGCAGGGAGGAGTTGGTGGTCATGCTGCAGGTGATGGACAAGGTTGCTGCTAGTCTTGGGTTGCGCATCAATGCAAGCAAGACTGAGATCCTGTCCATTGACAAGGATTGGAAGGAGGGGGATGTGCCAGTGCAGCAAGGACCAGAGGTGGTTATCAGTGAGGGTGTGGTAAAAGAGGTGTCACAGTTCAAGTACTTGGGAAGTGTGCTTGTGACTGATGGCAGGTTGGATGTGGAGTTGAATATCAGGAGGGGTAAGGCTGTGGGGAGGTTTAAGCAGTTTGAAAAGATGTGGGGTACCAAGCATCTGTCATTGGCTACGAAGGTGAAGTGTTACAAGGCATATGTGTTGCCAATTCTGCTGTTCGGGAGTGAGTGTTGGTCCCTGACCAAAGTGCAATCGCAAAAGCTTGAGCGGGTGCACTCTAGCTGCCTTAGGAGCATCCTGGGGGTCAGGCTGTCAGATCGGCACACCAATGAGCATATCAGGAAATCATGTGGGGTAGCCACCTTGTCAGCATACATCACAGCAAATAGGCTGAGGTGGCTGGGGCATGTGGGCCGCATGGAGGAGGGCAGGTTGCCGCATATTGCGTTGTTCTCTTCATTACATGGTGACATGACGAGGCCAGTGGGTAGGCCTCGCCATACCTGGGAGAAATGCGTGTGTGCTGATCTGAAGGTGCTTGGTCAAGATGAGGGGAGCTGGGAGGCTTCATGTCAGATTAAGAGTGCTTGGAGGAAGAGGTTGTGGGATCTTACGCACCCTTGGGAAAGCCAACGGTTAGTGAGGTGTAGAAGGCGCACTAAGCAAGCTATTGATAAGCATGTGGAGCGCTATGTGGTGCCTTTCAGTGGCTGGGAGGATGGTGGTTCACCAGTACCTAGGTGGTGGGAGCCACCTCCAGCCCCTACTAGGGTGGTGCTTGATCCTGCTGCCTCCCCGCCACCCATGTGTGATGGAAGTGGAGCAGGTTTTGGGTTTTAGTGGTGGTGTTTGTTTCCCCTTGGTGTGCACGCCGTTGCATCTAGCCTCAGCTTGTGTGTGGCAAATCCACCATCGGTTGTGTGGCTTCGTGATTGTGATCAGGAGCCTTGTGTTTGTGGCCTAGGTTTGTTTGGCCATTGGCATTGCTGGTCTTGCGTTTTGATTGATTGATTGATTGTCTTGGCCCCATTGCTGCTGCAACAGCCCGCCCTGCCCTCCCTCCTGCCTGCCACGCCAAATCCGTTGCTGCTGCTGCTGATGGTGCTGCCACTGCTGCGGGGCCTGCTGCTGCTGGTGGTGGTGGTGGTGCGACTGCTGCTGCAGCTGCCCCATGGAGTTGGAGCTGACTGGAGGGTAGAAGGTGGTATAGGGAGAAGCTG
Source organism: Pseudopediastrum boryanum (assembly GCA_963556185.1). NCBI lineage: Eukaryota > Viridiplantae > Chlorophyta > Chlorophyceae > Sphaeropleales > Hydrodictyaceae > Pseudopediastrum > Pseudopediastrum boryanum. The sequence goes on along the minus strand of OY744505.1, from coordinate 2,764,763 downwards.
CAGTAGCATTGGGCCCTCTGACATGCTCCACGGAGCTTCCACCCTTGGCAGCTGCAGCTCTGTGGATGGTGGTGCCCTGCATGCTACCCCCTGCTGCTTTGCCCACTGCTGCTGCTGGGGTTGCTCGTGCCACTGCTGCTGCTGGTGCCACTACTGCTGCTCCTGGTGCTGCTGGCTTTCCCGGCTGCCTCGCGCTGGGTGCTGCAGCAGGAGAAGCAGCAGGGTCCTTGCTCTCCTTAATGAAGGCCTCTAAGTGTGACTGCCTCCGCTTCTTCTTCAGAGCATTCGCTGTTGCAGGAGCCCCTCTGCGCAAGTCCTCTTCATGCGCGGCCCTCTTCCGAGCAGACTCATCGGCCTTGCGCTGCTTCTGCTTCTGCCTCTGCCCCTCCTTCCATGCGTCCCTGCTTTCAGAGACCAGGCTGTTCCTAGAGCCCCGAGCATCCCAGCATCCCATCTTGCTTGGCAGATCGAGCATAAGCATTGGAAGGGTTGCTGCCGCTGCTGATCCATCACCATGAATGCTGCTGGTGCCGCTTTTGGCGCGGTGGGCGCCATAGTGGGCTTCCATAATAGCACGGCCTTCTTGTGTGATTCGAAAAGACTCCTTCAGACCAGAAAGGGCCGCGTCCGACCTGGTCTCCTGCACTTCAAGCAGCCCCTTGCCTGCACAGAGCCAGGCAAAGTCCTCCCACCAGCACATACTTTTTGACAACCCTGCTCCATGGAGCATGATGCCTCTGTCATCTATCAGGTTTGCCTCCCAAGACGACTCGGCGTGCTTTACACACAGAAGATATGAGACAGCATGTACCCCTCTGCCTGACGCACGGCCGTTCTTGCGGGCGAAAGCATCTAAAGCACCGCAGAGCAAGAGAAACAGATCAGTGGCATCTGTCGCCATGGGCAATGAAAGCACGACTTTGCATTGCTTTCTGGGTACAGAACATATGCACACTCACGGTACTTTGTGCGGACATGCAAATATGTGGCGGTGCTGATGCACGGCCTGAAATATTCTTTGAACAGGTGTCACTGCATGTACTACTTTCAAACGGAGTGACTTGGAAGTGAGAAGTGAGAACTTTAGAATTGGCCTGAGACAGTGCGAGCGGAGAGGTGGGCCACATAGGATGCAATGCAAGGGCCCTTAAATTGACCAGGTACCGCATGAAGCCTGAAGGGTGCTCAGTGGCAAGGGTCAGCACAGATCCTGGGGACCTTGCAGGCTGGGGGAAAAGCAGATACTTTGCTAGCTAGCACATTGGCGTTTGCTCGGAAGTATGATAAGGAAAATGCTAAATGTGAAAGGCATCATAAGAGGCAGAATCTGCACCCGGTGACTGTTTTGAGGACTGTGATTTAGATGAGGGTGCATGCAGACTGTTGCTTGGCCGCTTTGGCTTATTTTTCCAAGTTTATGTCTACCTGGGGCATTCAGAGCTGCTGGATTGCAATAGCAGCTATATCCTGTTGTTGGCGTAGCCCACAGCTTGAAGACTTTGGAATTCTTGCATAAGTAGGTATGTGATAGAGCTCAGTCACTCTAGCACACACCTTCTGGCCCACTGGTGCCCCAGAGCCTGTCAAGGGCAGTCCTCCAGGGCTGTCACAACTCCTTACAGCTGTGTGCATGATTGCTGGAGCAACACGCGTATGTCTTTCTCAGTCCTGCTGCTTCTAATATAGTGACAGTGTGCTGCTGCTACAGGTGTTGCTGTGCATGAAGAGTACTGCCAAGCACACGTGCATCTGCTGCTGCTCCTCCTCCTCACCGCACAGGGTGGTATACGGCCAGGGCTTCCGGGAGCTGTGGGAGCACTACACCCTACCACACCCGTGATGGGGGCGACTATAGGCCTTGTAGCTGGAAGAGGTGCTAGATGATGCTCAGAAGGCTACGAGTGAGAAGAAGAGGGGGGGGGGGACGGGGGGGCACTTGGCCGCAACACAACACACTGGTGCCAGTAAGTGAATTGCCAGTGTTGGGAGATTTGGGGTGAATTTGGGCTGCAGAACCGACTGGGAAAGACCCAACTTCCAGCCCCTTAAACTTACAGATCTGCATTGGAACCAGGGGATTCTGATGACAACAATAGCAGACCTCTTGGCATCATGAGGACTTGGCAGCAGCACAGCAGCACTTGAGGACTATGGGTGCGGCATTACAGGGGTGAAACAAGTAGTCATGCTCCACACCCTTCATCATTATGATGGGTGCTGGCTTTAACAATCATATACAGGTTAGAGCCTCTCAACCGGGCACTAACAGGGCCACGTTTCCCTCTGCATGGCTGCATAATTGAGTACAATAATTTGTCAGAAGCAGCCAAATGGAGAGGACACTAGGTAGCGTCTGCCTCCCAAGGGCAAGGCACAACAGTCAGGGTCTGTAGTTCCTTGCTTGAATGCTGCAGCCTGCACAGTCACACTCCTTGGACAACACTGCCATTGCATGGTGAACGATTCCTGCCCACTCGTGACATATGTTAAGGTAATGCTTCCAGTGTCGTTGTTTTTGATCGTCCTATTCCAATTAAGGTCTTCCGACTTTTTTGAGTCATTGGCATGAACGGATAGCACAGTGCTGCATTCACTCTGTTGCTGTCCTTCCATGCCACTCCAATGCTGCTAAGATGGGTTTTACTAGAACGTGGGTACTACGGTATTTGGTAGCCCTGATAGCTTTGAAAATATGCCATGTTGATCTTAAGGGTTTTGTTGTTCGTCACTATGCCCCATGGTTTGCTATTGTTGAGTTGGCCACGAGTCCACATCCAGGGGCCAACAAATGTGTTGTGTGATGTAAGAGCAGATGGGTGCTGACAGGAGCTGTGCAGGACAAGTGATGCAGCCATGCCTGCAATAAAAGAGGTAGCGGGTGACACTGAGGCTGGAACATCATGAAGGCAGGCAGACTGGTATGGGGGACTAGCTGAGGGCAAGGCTGAAGCATTCACATGCTGGACTGGCAGTGCAGAGGCCGCCTGGGGTAGGTTAAGATTTTGCGTGTATACAAGCAAGGGGCAAAGGAGCTCAAAAAGCAAGCAGGCTGGACGATTGCATACCGCAGCAGTTGCCACAAATTTCACTGAACTTTGTGGTCTCCATGTGATTGAGCTGCTTAGTTGTAGAGGCAGTACTACTATATGCAGAAATCTGCATGCAGCATTTGCAGGGGGCAGGCTTGGTCTGCTTTCAAAGTCGGTGGCTAGCAGTGTGATCCTAGTACACTCATGACAAGGCCTCCATGCTTGCTCAAGCCAGTGTATGACTGTATGTATGTGCTTCGGGATCTCTCTATATCTTGTTGGATTTTTGCTGTAGCTGGCGCCTTGAGGGGTCACACCAGTACACCTGGGAGCACGCACATGTTATGGGGCAAACACGGCTTCTACCTTCACTCAGTCCTTTCTACTGCCACCCTGCCCGCTCCTACACTCCAGCTCGGCTGCAGTGTCACTCACAAGATTTAGGACCCTAGTCAGGGCAAATAGTACAGTACGCTCTTGGTTCCATTAATTCATATAGTCTCAACCAAGTCTAGGTCAAGGAAAGTGTGTTGCACACCATGCCACTCACCTGGCAGGAGCCGGGTAGTAGTGAAGTCTCGTCTCCGTCGAAGGTGCGCGAAGATGCCTTGCGATGAGAACATATGGCAGCCAGAACCCCATCACATAGTCATGTCACATAGCATACATCTGCTGACAGTGATCCGAGGCACGGAGGCAGGGGCCATGTCACTGGCTGGGTGGCACCTGGCGTAGTTACGGAACAACCCCAGCCTGGGCGACTGCTCAATAATGCGTACAATTTGACCATTGTACGCTTATACGCTTGAGTGATTCTCTCAACTAAGTTATGTTTGTTGATGAGCACGATGCTGCACAGCTGAAGGGCTGACTTGGTGATGGTAACGTCCTGAAGCCGGTTCCACAACCTCCTCTGGAACCAGAACTAGACTTGAACAAGGCCTCTGGAACCAAACTTTTCTGGGGGAGACCATGCCATGTCGATGCGCAGCATGGACCCAAGCAGGAGGCGGGGGTCCAGGGGGGAGGAACAGCCCCCCTGGTGGGGTCTGGGGCGAAGCCCCAGAAGCCAGCGATGATTTGTACTTATTAAAACCAATTGTACAATGGAAAATGCTATTCTTGCACTCAGTTGAGCACTCTACACTTTGTAATAAACTTGTTGGAACCAGCATGTGACATGTTGGCCAGAGGGTGGCCCAGGGCTGGAACCAGGAACTGACATGTTTGGCATCGCTGGAACCGCGGAACTGAGCACATTTTGCCCTGGAACCGGAACCTGGAACCGGCTTCAGGACGGTATGATGGTCACCGCATCGCGGTCATGATGCACAACTGGTAGTTCCTATACACAGCTCCGCTGGTAAAAGTCGAGGCTGTAGATCCCCTAAGTGGCGCCCTTAGTGCGAAGCAATTTACCATCTCACCGGTTGTGAGGGATATGGATGTGCCTATCGGAAGCGTGGCATCCAGCTGCTTTGGGCTATGCCTCGCAATTGCTAGACTGCTGGAAGCTTCGAAACACAACAAGGAAGAATATAAGGCTCTTCACAAGGTCACGACGAACATCGGAGAGTTCCTTGAAGAGCTGCAATGCTCGAAGATCTCTCCACGGGTTGAAGGCGTCCTTCGTAAGCACCGCGAGCGAGGGGCAGTAGAATTGGCACTCTTACCTTTGCCTTTATAGCGTGAGAAGATTGAGTCATATGGAAGTGCTTCTCTCCACTGGAATGGTCTGCAGTACAGCCATACAGCAATCGCGTCTCTGAGGCATGTGATGGTAGCATGCAGTCGCCCAAGTTGGGAAAGCTCATCACTGCAGCACGTACTTGTTTTGAATTTCAGTGCACTGACCATCCAATGCTCGTTGGTCACTGTAGGAGACGTTGAAGCAGCCCTTCTAACTGCTCATGAGCTCTTAAGGAAAAGCAGGATGACAGGGCCCCTGAAGTCTTTGCTCTTGGCAAGATTGATGAGGGAGGAGTTCCTACGGGCCAACAGGGACCTGTGCAACGCCTTCAGCATCTTGTGCCACGGTGCTGTGCTGGTGCGCTTCTGCGAACTAACTCGAAGGAGTGCTGTAAAAGGGACTTGTGTGTCTGCCTGCAGTGTACTATGACCACAATGAACAAATAGGACCGCATTGTACATGCTGTTCTGTCATGTGTTATACTCACATCCTGCCGATTACTTAAAAGGCAGTGCTCCCTGAAACTCTCAATCGAGTACACAGGACGCAGACATTCCATAGTGATAGGGTCAGTTAGGCATGATCTCAGGCAACTAACATATTGCACACTCTGTTGCAGAACGCGAGCATGACACAAATGAGACAACTGGAGGAGATTCGCAGCGGGCTGAGCCGCTGCGGTGCCACCTTCTTTGTCGAGGAAGATGCTGCATGCAGCAGGTGAGCTCCTTGTTCCTGCAGAGGTGACACATACCTGCCGATTGGCTCGCCTCGGCGGTCAGGACAACAAATTAGCATGTATGTTGTGCTAGTGAATAGTCAATCTTGCTCCATTGTGATCAAGATGTGAGGTGTGTGACATATGAATTGACATTCCATTGTTAGTTGATCACCGTGGCAGCCCCTAGCCTGAGTCTCTCAGTGTGATACTGCGGTACTTTCGTAATGGCCTGATCTGTGCACACCACTCTGTCATCTTCCGTTAAGTTGCAGCACATTGATTAGGTGGGACGTAAGGAGAATTGCGCACTGCAGTTGCTTTAGCAACAGCTTTTTGACTGATTTTGCAAAAACACAACGGTACCTACAAGACAGTCTGTGAAAACATGATGGTTGGCTTCAGGCGCAGACATACTCATCATTGGGGCCTATTAATAGATTTACCACGTTTCAGTAACAGGAAAACCCCATGCTATCCCAAACCTGTTTAAAATAGTGTCATGCGATTCTTGAATTTGCATTGTTTTGATATGGGCAACCAAGAACTGCCTTCTACTCTGTCATCTATGCCTTTAATGTAGGCTGCAACGCATTGCTGAAGTGGGGCGTAAGGAGCACTGCCCACTGCAGTTGCTCCAACAACGCCTGCGTGATGAGCTTGAGCATGTGGAAGGTGTGTCTGGCTTGTCTCCTGAAGAGCTGGTGGAGGAGCTGAAGGACTTGCAGCTGGGGATTGCAGAGTCCAATAGGAGGGCAGAAGGAGCTGGCCCCAGCAGCAGCAGTGGTGCTCATAGTGGTGGCCTTGGGCAACTGGACAAGTCCATGAAGGGGATGGATGAGGGGCTTGAGGAGTTTTTGGTGGAACAGGTACGATGGTAGGGGCAAATACAAGTTAATGCATGTGATGTGATGCGATCCTGATAGGGCAAAGCCTCCCTGTCAGTGGTATGGCGACGCAATGGTCTGTATCAGGTCCATGCAGCTTGGCTCATGATAGCCCAAGGAAGAAGACCTTGATGGTCCCCCATGCTTTCCGCCATGCTTCCGTCGAACATGTCACGTCTATGGGGTGTCTCTGCAGAGTGCCTCATTGCCATCATGGCCCACCATGGCAACAAGGGTGGTGCTAAGGGATTGTGGATGGGGCTGTTTTTGCACATCTGTTGCTTTAGTGTTTGAAATTGTTTCCCACTCTGCCCATCTTTCTCACAGGCCTCAAGCTATAGCTCGCTGTGCCTCGCAATATTGCTTGAAGGTCGTACAAAAACTTTCCCTGAAGCCTAATGGAACACCTGCTTGCTGTCACCATGCAGTTGTGTGCCGCCCTGGCCAGCAAGGCCTCCAGAGCTGACCAGCCCTTGGTCCATGACGCTGTGGCAGTCCCTCATGACTTCAGCTGTCCCATCAGGAAGGTGATCATGATTGACCCATACATGCTGGAAACAGGACACAGCTATGAGAAAGCAGCCATCGCGGAGTGGCTGGAGGCCAACAACACCTGCCCGGTGTCGAACAAGGTGCTCAAGACAAAGGATTTAGTCAGGAACCATGCCCTCAGGAACAGCATTGAAACCTGGGCTGCAAAGCATAGGGTGAAGCTGGGTGCGGCCCCAGTGTACACGCCTCTTTTCGGGGGCCAGTCCCAGCCGGATGCTGCGGGACATCAGGTGAACCAGGGCTCTCACCAGCAGCCGGCGCCTGCAGACCGGCCGGGATGGGTAGTTGGCATAGGGGAGGCAGCTGGGGCACAAGAGGCCCCATCAGCAAGCCGGCGACTGTGTGCAAGCCTGTGGCGTGGTAAGGATAGCAGCAATGGCAGCGGTCATGGCGGAAGTGGTGAAGGTGCTGGCGCCGGCCCTCGTGCTGGGATGTTTCGCTGCACTCGGACCCGCTGGGCAATCACCCTGGGGCTACTGGTTCTTGTGATAGCAGTTATAGCAGTTAGTGTTGCGGTTGTGTTAGCCACCAAGAAATCACCCCAGCAACCTGTTATATTGCCTGCCACAACTCCCCAGGCCCAAGCCAAAGGTGAGGACATGTCCTTCATGTTACATGTATTGGAGACCGGCTTACACCTTTTGAGGACGAAATACTGCCCCACTATACGACCTCCGCTTGAGGTTAACATTTCTGCATGCACATTCAATGGCGGCAAAGAGCTTTGTCATGCATCTGATCTGTGCTCACACTGACCTTGCATTGCTTCTGTATGATCATGCTTGCAGCCCTCATAGCTGGTAAAGTTGGCTTGAAGGATCCAGATGGGGCAACTGCCAACTGGGTGAGCGGCACGGACCATTGCAAGTGGACCGGGATCACCTGTAATAAGACAACAAAGCTCGTCACAGAAGTGTAAGTGGTGATCTCATGAGCACACGTAGCCGCAGAATGACATGTTTGATGCAAACTGTATGTCAGCAATGGGCCTACCTATGGGTGGGCAGCAGCCTGTGCACATTGCGCACATCATTGTTGAAGAGGATATGGAGGTTTGTACATTTCAACTTTGTATACTGGCTGGCTGACAGTACTGTCCTGCAGAACGTGCAGTACCCACTAATGGTATGTGCAGCACATACCTGAGAGGGAGGTTCCTTTGGAGTTACCTTTTGGAGATGAACGGTTTGGGTGAAAAATGGGGTATGCAAAAGGTGTTGCTGCATGCAAAGTCAGTATTGCCTTTTTAAGACGCCATACAAGGCACTGTTGAAGCTGCTCCTTCTTGGGCTCAATGCTGTGCTCTGCCGATCCCTGAGTGCTCCATCTCTAGCAATGGCAGCCTACGACCTAGTAGGTAGTGCAGCAGTCACTGGGGTTGGCTCTGGCTCAGCTTCATTGGGTATTCAGAGTGGTGCAATGCCAATTAGTACATGGATGGGCAGTCAAGTACTTGCTAGCAGGGGGAAGGAAAAGAAATCCTAGCCTAGCAGCCCTCTCCATCGCTACGATAGCCCTCGCAAGGCCCATGTGACAGAGTGGTGAGCAACGACGCTGGCACTATATCGGGTCATAGTGCCGATATAAACTTTCAAGATATGTATGTTTGACGACCTGCTGCCAGTTGAGCGGCTCACTGTGCTGCCTGGTTGCCGCCATGGCTGCTGCCTTGATGCAGGGATTTGAGTGGCAGCAGCCTCAGTGGGAGCCTCCCAGTGGAGTGGAGTACACTGTCCAGTTTGACGGTCATGTAAGTTCCTGGGTCTTGGTCGGGTCTTAGCTTATTGGTGGCCTACTTGTACCAGTTTGTGGGGTGTCAAGGCCATCATACTGCTCTGTCCCATTAGTACATGCTGTCCTGATTGCATCATAGCACCTGGAGTGCCAGGAAAGAGGGTATGTGGTGGACATGAAGGGTGCACTAAGTAGATGAGGTGATGTGGATGGGTGGGGCAATTAGGGGGGAGGGGCTGCTGGGGAAAGAGGGGCAAGACCCTCTCTGTTAAAGCAGAAAGATGCATGGGAGTGCTTGACAGTATCCCTGTGGTAACAATATGAGGTGTAGCAAGGGCGGGTTCTTGTGCGCGCTTGTGAGAGGCGGTGTGTAGGTAGGGCAGTGGGATCTAAAGGGTGGCAGGAATATATTGATATGTATGTGATTAGGGGGAGCTGGGGGTTTGTGTTGGGATCCTCTTATCTGTCAGCGTCTGCACAATCAGGTTGAGGTGGTAGAAAGGGTGGTAGATTAGAAGGAGCGTTTGGTGGAAATGAAGGACAACAGCTGCTGCAACATGAAAGGCCAGGAGTTGGTAAACAAATCCTCCCGTTCCCCCCTCCCCCTTTGCTGCCCTTCTTTGTCCTACCCCAATTAACACGCCCCCGTTTTCGTCCCCCCCCCTCGCGCCCCCCCCTCCCCCGTCTCCACACCCCTTGCGGGCTCCCTCCTCTCCCCCACCCCTCACATGCCTCCCCTCCTCCCTCTCGCCCCCTCTTCGCCCCTCCCCGCCCCCCAGATTTTCCCCTGTTCCCCTGCCCCTCCCTAAGGTCTTAGGGCTTAGGGTTAGGGTCTACAGGATATGGTCTTGGTTTATAGCTTTTAGACAGGTGAACTTTGACCCTTAATCCGATTAATTTGATGAAATCTAAGGAGCTGGCATGTTTGTTGTTCTACCATGTGTCATTGTGTCATAGCTTTGCTGAATCAATACACTTGTGGGTGAGCAGTTGACCATCATGTTGCAATATCTCACTGACCACCTCCAGCAGCTGGGTTACCTCATCAGTCATGGTCGGCCACTCCAGCATCTACACTGGCCACTGGTCGGTGCTCGGCTTAGTGGCGACGTGCTGTGCGGTTGACACTTTGGACACAGTCGGGGGGTGGGGGTAGGTCAAGGCAGGGATTCAACCTCCTAATCTTTGGACATGGGACCTCTTACGCCCCCTCCCCTCCTTCATTATTGCTGCTTTATCTCTAACAAGTAATCTTTAGTCGCACTTGCTTCTTGGGATGTATGGCTCTTGCATACCGACTCATAAGATGTGATGCATCCCCCTTTGGCTAATCATGGAATGTGCTGCCTTGATGCAGGAGACTGCACGGCAACACCCTCAGTGGGACCCTGCCAGTGGAGTGGAGTGCACTGTCCAGTTTGAATATCATGTAAGTTCCTGGGTGTTGGTTGGGTCTTAGATTATTGGAGGGCCTACTTGTACCAGTTTGCAGGGTGTCAAGGCCATCATACTGCTCTGAACCATTAGTACATGCTGTCCTGATTGCATCATAGCACCTGCCAGGAAAGAGGGTATGTGGTGGACATGAAGGGTGCACTAAGTAGATGAGGGTGATGTGGTTGGGTGGTCAATCAGGGGGAGGGGCTGATGGGGGGGGGGGGGGGGGGGCAAGACACCCTCTGTGTCAAATGTACATAAAGGTGCATGGGACTGCTTGACGGCATGCCTTTGTTAACAATATGAGGTTTGGCAAGGGCGGGGTCTTGTGCGCGCTTGTGAAAGTCGGTGTATAGGAAGGGCAGTGGGTTCTAAAGGGTGGCAGGAATATAATGTACGTTTACAAGTGGGTGTTTGTGTTGGGATCCTCTTATCTGTCAGTATCCGCACAACCATGTTGAGGTGGTAGTAAGGGTGGTAGATTGAAAGGTGTGTGTGTGGATATGAAGGACAATAGCTGCTGCAACATGAAAGGCCAGGAGTACAAAGGCAGTCCTCCCCCTCCCCAGTCCCCCTTTGCCCATGCCCTTTGTCACACCCCAATAAGCACGCCCCAGTCTTTGTTCCCCCCTTCGCCCCCCCCTCCCCCCTGTTCTCCACACCCCTTGCGCCCCCCCCCCCCCCGCCCTTCATATTTCTCCCCTCCTCCCCCTCCCTATCTTCCTCCCCCCCCCCAGTGTTCCCCATGTTGCCCTGCCCATCTCAAAGGTCTAAGGTTTTAGGTTTAGGGTTTAAAGGATATGGTCTTGGTTTATAGCTTTTAGGCGGGTGAACCTCAAATCCAACTTCTGCCACTTCTGCCCTTCTGTCATTCTGACCCCCTCCTTTCCCCTGAAAATGAGTGGGGATAGTGTTCCAGTCTTAGTGTCCCAAATCTCAATGTCCCAGGTTTTAATGTTATTTGTCCCATGTTTTAGTGTTATAGTCCCAGGGCTGACCGTCCCAGGGTTTAGTGTGTGCCCTCTCTGCAATGGACAGCATGTGCATGGATGTGAGCGACGGGAAGTGGAAGACTTCGTCCAATATTTGTGCTCAATTGCGGGGTTTATGCCACAATAGGTGCAAAGTACAGTCCATTATTCCAATCACCAGTCATGGTGAAGATGAGGCACAGGTGCTACAGTACTTGTTTAAGCAGGACAATCAAGTGACCTTGCATTCTGCATGAGGGTGAGCTATTAGCCCAAGTATGGGATGAAAAGGTTTTGGCAATCTTTGACAATGAGGTTGGAGAAGTTCAATTGGGGTGGGGGGGGAGGGCACTCATGCGGAATCTGCTGTCCTCAGTAGCATTGCCAGTGAATTTAAATTCATGACTTATACATGCGCGGCTTTTGGGTGGGCAGCTGTGGAACAAAGATGGGTTTAGCTTCCCACAGGGTTTAGAAGAGTCCAGCATAGTGACTGGCAGTGGGGAGGGAGACAGTGGGTACTTCTGGGATGGGAGGGGGAAGGTGGTCTTTTCTGTTTTATTGTTTGGATGGTTACGTGTTTCAGTGTTTGTTTTTTGTAAAATTCGCTGTGGAGGTGACAGTAGGGCTATATGGTGGTTGCCTGGGATGATAATTGTTTTTCTGTGCTCTTGCTTGAAGGGATGTATTGTGGTCAGCATTGGCCAAGTCCCTTCTTTGCTGTAAAACAACTATATTGTTGCAGATTTGATGTTCCAGAGTTTAAGGGTTTAGTGTGGGCAAATAGTGGGAGGTTTGGGACTGGCAGCGGCCCCCCAAGGGTTTAGTGAGGGAAGGGGCAGAACGGGAAGGGCGGGGGTCAGAACGACTGAAGGACAGAAGTCACAAAGCTAGTTATGTTATCACGGGGCGGGGTCAGAAGGGCAGAAGTGTGACTTTTAGGGGGAGGGGACCAGAACGAGTGAGAAGGGCAGAATCTGGCTAAGTAGGGGGATCAGGTAGGTTACTGCAAGAATGTATAATATTTTTCTGTATGACTTGAGGTAGAATAAACCTTTTACCCGCTGCTACTCTCTCCCCTCTTCCCCTCCCCTCCTCTTCCTTCAGCAGTCTTGTGTCCTTCCCTTCCTGTCCCAAAGGTCTTATGATTGTTGTGTTAGGGTTTAGGTCATAGGTTCGTGCTTCTGATAGCTTAGGCCGGGGAAGATAGACCCAAGGAAATGGGAGAATGCAAGAGAAGAATGTTGATGGGATGTAGGTAGATGGCATCGGAACTAGTTATATTCTCCTGTGTCACCTGTATGCTCAGTCAATACCCTTGTGGGTGACCATTGGACCATTATGCTGCAATATCTCACTGACCACCTCATCATTCATGGTGGACCATTGCAGCATCAGCACTAGCCACTGGAGGGTGATTGGCTTAGTAGAGCAACAGTTGCAACGTGGCGGTCTGTGATGAACATTTTGGACACAGTCGGTGGGCCTTGGTAGTGATACGCAAGGATTTGGCCCGCTAAATCCTGGATATGCAACCTCTTAGGTCCTGTCCCTCCCTCACCCGTTGCTCTGTGTCAAGTTGCTTGTGCTTATCAGTGACGATTACTTCCTGTGATGCATACACTCATAAGATGTGATGTATCCGCCTTTGGCTAACCATGGAATGTGTGTGCTGCCTGCTTGCATGACTGCTGCGTTGATGCAGGCCTCTGGGGGGCAACACCCTCAGTGGGCCCCTGCCAGTGGAGTGGAGTGCACTGTCCAGTTTGGCACACCTGTAAGTTCCTGGGTGTTGGTTGGGTCTGAACTGAGTGGAGGGCCTACTTGTACCAGTTCAGTGGGATGTCAAGGCCATCATACTGCTCTGAACCATTTCCATGCTGTCCTGATTGCATCATAGCACCTGCCAGGAAAGAGGGTATGTGGTGGACATGAAGGGTGCAGGTAGTAGATGAGGGTGATGTGACTGGGTGGGCAATCAGGGAGAGGGGATGATGGGGGGAGGGGGGGCAAGACCCTCTCCGTCAAAGCAATGAAGTTTCATAAATAGCTTGCTTGGCAGGATGCCCTTGTTAACAATACGAGGTTTGGAATGGCGGGGTCTTGTGTGGGCTTCTGAGAGGTGGTGTATGGGTAGGGCAGTGGGATCTAAAAGGTGACAGAATTATCGTACATGTATGTCAGTAAGGGGAACTTGGGTGTTTGTGTTGGGACCCTCTTATCTGTCAGTGTCCACACAACCAGGTTGAGGTGATAGAAAGCGTGGTAGATTAGGAGTGTGTGGTGGAAATGAAGGACACCAGCTGATGCAACATGAAATGCCAGGAGTTAGTAAGAACAGATCCTCCCCCTCCCCCCTCCGCCTTTACCCCTCCCCTTTGTCCTACCCCAATGAACAAGCCCATGTCTTCGTCCTTACCCTCGCCCTCCGTCCCTCCCCCTTCTCCACACCCCTTGCGCCCTCCCTGCCTCTCCCCGCCCTCCTATGCCCCCCCCCCCCGCCCCCTGTGTTTCCCCTGTTTCCCTGCCCTTCCCAAAGGTCTTAGGGTTTAGGGTTAGGGTTTAGAGAATATGGTCTGGGTTTATAGCTTGTAGGCAGGGGAACTTAGACCCTTAATCCGATCAATGTTATGAGATTTAAGGAGCTGGCATGTTCGTTATTCTACCGTGTGTCATTGCTCAGACAATACACTTGTGGTTGCAGTGAACGAGCAGGCGGCAATATCTCACTGACCACCTCATCATTCATAGTGGTCCATTCCAGCATTAGCGCTGGACACTGGAGGGTGCTCGGTAGACCAACACCGGCGACCTGGTGTGCTGTTGGCATTTCTGACACAGTCCGGGGGGGGGGGGGGCGTTGGTAGGCCACGGCAGGGATTCCACCTCCTAAACCCTGGACAGGGGACCTCTTTGGCCCCCGTCCCTCCTTCACTGCTGCTTACTGACAAGTACTCCTTAGGTGCACTTACTTCTTGGGAGTTATTACTGTTGCATACACTCATAAGATGTGATGTATCTCTCCTTGGCTAATCATGGAATGTGTGTACTGCCTGCTTGCATGACTGCTGCCTTGATGTAGAAGTCTGTTTGACAACAACCTGACTGGGCCCCTACCAGTGGAGTGGAGTGCACTGTCCAGTTTGGGAGTCCTGTAAGTTCCTGGGTGTTGGTTGGGTCTAAAGTTACCGGTAGTCAATGGCCTACTTGTACCAGTTTGTTGGGTGTCAAGGCCATCATACTGCTCTGAACCATTAGTACATGTTGTCCTGATTGCATCATAGCATCTGCCAGGAAAGAGGGTATGTGGTGGACATGAAGGGTGCACTAAGTAGATGAGGTGATGTGGCTGGGTGGGCATGAAGGGGGAGGGGCTGATGGGTGGGGTGGGTGGGGGGGGGGGCAAGACCCTCTCACAGCTACATAAGGGAGTGCGTGAAAGTGCTTCGTAGTATGGCATTGATAGTAACGATATGAGGTCTGGCAATATGAGGTCTGGCAAAAGCGACACATTAGAGTCCCCCCCCCTCCCTCCCCCATCCCCCCTCCCTCCTCCCCCTCTGCACCCCCACCCCCCCCACCTTCCTCCCCCATCCTGGCGACCCCCTTCAGTCCCTCTCCATGCTCCTCCTACACCCTGCCCTCCCTCCCATAGGATGGCAGGGGGTACAAGAAATATTTTTAGCTTCGCTCGGTATAATCTGCTTTTCTGCTCGGACTCCACGGGAAATCCGGGGAGTTCTGCCTTTTAGCTGAGAGCCAAAAGTGCACACTGCTGGGGCCAGTGGAATTCAGAATACATCAATATAAACCTCCTGCATTATAACTGCTGTCGAAAATTACGAAATCTGGGCTCCTAAGAAGCACGGAGTATGCACATCCTCACTCCAGTACATGTCTGTCTGCTTGAGCCCTTCTGCTAGCATTCTCATCTCTTCCCCAAGTGTGCCGGGATTCTTCCACAATGACAGCGGAAGGTCGGTACATGGAGCTCGACCTCAGAAGATCAGATGGATTCTGAGCTGGTGCAGCAGCTCAAGACCCTCCTACAACTTCTGCCACTTCTGCGCTTCTGTCATTCTGACCCTGTCCTCCCCCCTGAAAAATGGGAGGGGTTAGTGTTCCTGTTTTAGTGTCCTAGGGTTTAGTGGCCCAGGTTCTAGTGTGTTTTTGTGGAGGGAGATAGGAAGGGCAGGGATTTACAGGGTGACAGAAGTATACTCTACATGTGTGGTGGTGGGGGGGGGGGCTAGGGGCTTGTTTTGGGACCCTCTCATCTTTTGATGTTGGCACAATAGTGTTGAGGTGGTGGTAAGGGTGATTGATGACAAACTGGCCTGGGGTGGAAATGTAGGACAATAACGGCTGCAGTATGATAGTAGCTGGCACATCACCCTCCTCCCCCTACCTCTCTCGCCCCTCCCCTGTCCTTACCACCCCTCTGCACAGACATTCTTTCATCCTCCCCCCATCCCAACCGCTTTCCATTCCCCCCCCCCCCCCTATCCGTCCGTCCCTTCCTTTCCCCCCTCCCCTTCTCCCCACTCTCCCCTCCCCCCTCCCTTTCCGCAATTCCCCCTCCCTCCCCCTCCCTTTCGCCCCTCCCCTCTTCCTTTGCCCCCTCCTCCGCCCCCCCCCCCACCTTTCCCCCCCCCCCCCTCTTCCTCCCCCCCGCCTCTCGCCCCCTCCCCCTCTTACCCCATTCGCGCCCCCCCCCCCCTCCTCACCCGGTTCTTCACTTTTCTCCTTCCCTCCTCCAGGTCTTAGGGTTCAGTGTTAGGGTTTAGAGTATAGGGTCATGCTTTATACTTGTAGGTGTGGGAAATTGGCTGGACCCTACACTTGAATAATTGCAATGAGATTCAAGCAGCTGGCATGGAACGTAATGTTTCATGTGTCGTTTCTGAGACTGCTCAATCAATACCCTTGTGGGTGCAGTGGACCATCATGTTGCAATATTTCACTGACCACCTCCAGCAGCTGGGTTGACTCGTCACTCATGGTGGTCGGTCCATTCCAGCATTAGTAGTGGCCACTGGAGGGTGCTCGGATTGTTGGAGCAACTGTAGTGCCGTGGTGTGCGGTTACATTTTGGACTAGTCTTTTGTGAAGCGGGGACTTGTAGGGGAGAGCCGACTTTGGCCCGCTGAACCTGGACCATGCAACCTCTAAGCTCCCGTCCCTTGCCATTGCTATTCCACAAGATTATTGTGTTGTTTAGTGACAGCTACAACCTGGCCGATGTATGGTTCTTGCATACACTTAAACATGTGATTTGCTCCCCTTTGGTTAACCATGTGACAATGACTGCTGCCTTGATGCAGGTACTTGGATACCAACACCCTCAATGGTACCCTGCCAGTGGAGTGGAGTGCACTGTCCAGTTTGAAATACCTGTAAGTTCCTGGGTCTTGGTTGGGTCTTAATCATAACATAGTGGAGGGCCTACGTGTAGCAGTTTGTGGGGCGGCAAGCCCACTATACTGCTCTGATCCATTAGTACATGCTGTCCTGATTGCATCATAGCACCTGCTGCCAGGAAAGAGGGGATGTGGTGGGTGGGCATGAAGTAGACGAGGGTGATGTGGAGGGTAATTAGAGGTGTGTGGACAACAACTGTTGCAGTCCACATGATCAAGGTTGACACCTCAGACTCCTCCTTGTCCCCCTCCCCCCCCCCCCCGCTTCCGGGCTCCTCCAGCCACTGACCCATCCCTTCCCTCCCTCCCTTCTACACCCTTATCCCCTTCTACCTTCTCCTTCCTCTCCTAGCCAGTGTTAGCCTCTAACAGTGGGTTTTGTTGTGAGCCTTGAGGCTTCCACTGGAGTACTTTACTGGAGGCATGGAGCAACCTCCGCTTTTGGCAAGTAGAGCAAGAACAGTGAGAAAGGCCACATGCATGCGAATGTTGTTGAAGACCCCGTACTCGTTGTACCGGGTACTGTGCTATCACTCAACCATTGCTTTCCAGCATGACCTACCATCACTTGGACCCGTGTAAGTACTACATGTTGTTGCAAGGAGTCCAGATAGGGCTGGATGCCCATGGATGACCGAGGCCATGGTGGGTTACGGGCAAATGTTTTAAAGGTGCTGATCCTATGCTTGTATGTGACCGTCTTGTCTTGTGCAGGACTTTGTGCCAGAACCCAGCTCTTGGTGGGTGCCTTCCTGCAACATGGGGAGAGGTGTCTACATATAGACCTTGCTCAAGCATTGCACAGCCAGGCACAAAGATCTCTGGAACCTGTGCCCCCTAGAACACAGAGGAGCGGTCACGATTGCTCACAGGGCTTGGGTCCTAGATTGGGCCCTTCAGTATGCTGGATATGCACATCAGTGGGATGCTGTGTGATTTTACCAATGGGAGTCTGGTCCGGTGTAGTGGCCCTCCATACAGAGGAAGTTGGTCATTCACGGGCTTTGATATGACTTAACTTTCGGTTGGTGTAAGCCACTACTGATGGATGGATCCAGTTGAAGGGTGCTGCACGGCGGCCGGGCAGCAGCCAGCGGGGGAAGCAGGACCAATGTCATGACGGGCCACCAGGGTATGGTACTAGAGATGGCACAAAGTGGGGATACGTTCCAATTTGTTTTTGCAGCCGAATATGCAGGGGCACAAGCTGGTGCTCTGGTCATTTGCTGACATTCGGGTCAAACTTCAAGTAAGCCTTACTTACCGCGAGGGGCATTAGCGGTAACAGTGGAAGTCATTTTGGTGCTCAAGTGACCAAGAGTCACAGGGAGACTGTGCAAATTGCCCCTTCATTTCTGCTTTTCGGCCATCTGCATTGTTTTAAGTTGTTTACTATGTCCTCCAATGAGCTAGGTCAGGCCCATACGTCTCGATGACGTCCACTAAACGGTGATGGCACTTTGTCTAGTACATGTGTGAGTATATGCAGTCATCTGGTCTTTGTGGCCAGTGGTAGGGAAGCCCGTATATAGCTTGCATGTAGATATATGACCTCATGCGTCTAGAGCCAATGTTCACCTCAGCTGAAATCATGCCACCATCATAGTGGTGTATTTCATGGGCAGGCACAAACACATTTGTTTTGCTGTGGGTGTTGAGTTTGAGGGTGCTGGAGTTCCAGTGGCAGCTGTATTGCTTTGAGGATGCTGATGTCAGCATCTCCACTTGGCTGCATCTTGTCCCGCTTTCTTGTGTAGTTGAGTATCATTGAGAAGGATGCCTACCTGCGGCACATACCTTTGCAGCAGGTTTCGAAAGGTTATTAGCATACTGGGAAGCATCAATAGCTACTTAGGGGTTTGCATGCTTTCAGGGCCCGCTTAGGGGTACTGCATCTGCCTGCTGAGCAGGGTGTTTGCTGTCATGTGAAACCTTTTCATTGCTGGTGGTGTCAAGGTGGCCAGGGTTCCTGTTTGGTCCTGTGTGTCGTGGGACGTCCTTTGCACAGGGAGTAAGGGGTTGTCTCCTGTATATGGCATAAAATGACCTGCAGGGTCTTGATTGCCTAGCTGCTGCGCTTGGAGCACCAAAAGTAGCAGGATTAAAAGCTACACTCAGCATGTCTTCTCAGTCATAGGTCGCATTTTTACCATGGGGTAGCTCCTCTTGCACACATGCCAGGGGTGCGGTCTGGTCTACAGGACTGGTACAAATAAGCCTTGAAAGTCATCATAAGGGTACAAACTCGTAGTAAGCATTGCATGGAGTCATGGGGAGTGTCATCGGCTCTAGAGTTTGGGGCCATGCCATGTTGTCGAGGTCCTGGTTCCATGGAGTAAACTGCTTTTATGCCAGATATGTGTCTCTCTGCATCAGGTCCATAACCACATGCATATTTTCCATCTGGTGAGCCAGCTCATCAATATGTTTGGGCTATGGCGGAGTCCTTGCCTTGCTTTGGGCTCTGCTGTGTGCGAGCAGTTGCAGCTTGGGTCTGGTAGCTGCTGTCAAGGATCTGGAGCTGTGGTTTCCTTTCTTGCCTTGGTAGAGGACCATCATTTGTGTGTATCAGTATTGTAACTAAGCTGGGCATGTAGTTTGGTCCCATGAAGGCATGTTGTCATGTTTTGGTTTGGGGGGGCCAGTTAGGGACGGCACTGTTACCATGATTACGCCCATACAGGGGGACTACTGTTAGGCTAGCTCTGGTGGTGTTCCTCTTAGCAAGTGCCGTATATTTCGCAACCTTTTGCTGTGGGATTATGTTTGTTAGTTAACGCGCTGGCATAGTCTGGTCGGCGCTGAACCCAAGTCGTGGAGCAGCTCTTGGCTGCAAACAGGAAGTCGAGGTTTAGCAGCTTCATCAGGTGGTTGACCAAGGGGGGATAAGAAAGTGCTGCTTAATGTTGACCAGGTCGGGGTATGCTTGTGGGTAAGCTGATTGCGGCCAATGGCTGGTAGGACCCAGTAAAATATTCCATGCCACAGTCAGGGAGGCATGCTCAGGCCACATTTGTGCGTTGTTTGGCTCATCAGAGTCTTGGCTCTTGTGTTTTTATGCTGCTCCCGTGGAATTTGGGGATCCCATCGATATCAGAGGCACCTTAGGGCAGAGGCGCTCTAGGGAACTGAATTGAGGTATTGCCATTGGTTGGGTCCACGGTTGTAGTAAGCATTGCATGGAGTCATGGCCAGAGTGTCATCTGCTCTGGAATCTGGGGTCATGTCATGTTTTCACGGTACTCGATCTATGGAGTAAACTGTTTGTTATGCCAGAAATGTGCCGGCTCTTTGCATCACCAGGGCCATAACAGATTTTCCTGCTGGTGAGCCAAACCACCGTGTTTGGCTAATGGTGGACTCCTAGCCTTGCTTTGGGCTCTATTGTGTGCTGGCAGTTGCACCTTGGGTCTGGTTGGGTTGCTGCCATGCGCTCTGGAGCTGTGGCTTCCATTCTCGCCTTGGGAGGACTGTCACTTGTGTGTATTATTGTTGTAAGCTGGGCACATACTCTGGTTTCATGAAGGCCTACTATTATTTTTTGGCTTGGGGGAACAGGGGACGGTTTACGCCCATACAGGGGGTCGTAAGTAGTTAGGCTAGCTTGGTGCTGGTCCTCTTAAGTGCCATGTCCTTTCGGTAGCTCTTTGCCCTGGAAGTGATGTTAGCTAATGCGCTGGCATAGTCTGGTTGGCGCTGAACCCCAAACGGTTGCGCCGCTCTTGGCGGCAAACGGCACGTTGAGGTTTAGGAGCTTCGGGTGGTTCACCAAGGGGGCTGAGAAAGTGCTGCTCAATGATTACCAGGGTCTCGGTGTGCTTGTGGCTAAGCTGATCAGCCAATGGCGGGCCGCACGCAGGACCTACTAAAAGTGTCCATGCCAATGATAGGCAGGCATGCTCAGGCCACATCTGTGCATTGCTTGGCTCATAACTAGTGTCTTGGCTCATGTGTGTCTATGCTGTTCCCGTGGAACTCGTGGACTGCATTGATTTCAGAGGGTAGAGGTGCTTTAGGAGATTGTGTGGGTATACTGCCATTGGTTGGCCTTCATTGTAAATCTCAGTTACTGTTGCCAATTTTCGTCTTTGCTGCCATGATTTGCGCATCCCTATGGCTGGACATTGGCATCTATCGGCCCGTCCTTCCACGTTCCGAACGCACATGTTTGCCCTGTAAGTGCACTGTTGTTGATTGATTACTTAGGGTCCTTGCCTCTCCCTGTGTGTCCACCTTGCGATTGTTGGCTGCAGTTTGTTCCTGGCACTTGCGGTACCCCCAGCACCCACAATGCATTCTCTGAGGGACGCCCTGACGCTTTTCCCAGCCATTAGTCAAGTATATGGCTGTGTGTGTTGTTCCTGCCGTACTGCCTGATGATATTGATGCGGTGGATCCCAGGCGTTTTGCTCCTTGAAAGTTAATGTATGGATAGTTTGAACTCCCACTCAGATCATATCGGTGACTTGTATGATGAGGCGTTCCAAGGTTTTTTTCAAGGGTATGTACGTATCCATTTTAGTGGGCAGCAGATGCCTTTGGATCCACCCCATGCGTGGTGTGGTTGGTCAGTTCAACCTAGCAGGCCCTCTTGCCATTACATTGTCAGGCCTTATATTTGTGTGTTTGTTAGTACCTCTTAGTGTAGACAGAGGTAGTTACAGAGCTCTGGGCTGGGCAGCTCTTGCTGAGACGATCATGAATCAGAAAGAATGTGAAAGAGGGCTGGCTGTCGGGACAGCTGGCATCCTTGATGACAATGGGCATACTGGACAGCTGGCACTGTGTTTGTATGCTTGGCCAGTGGCCGTTTGGATGTTTAGCCAGCGATACTGATGATTTTAGTCACTTCTGTGTCACTTGTGCAAACCAGAAATCGGAGCTAGGTTGTTTTGTGGAGAAGCATGGTAGTTATGACAGGATCAGCTGCATGGGCAGCTGTCCAAGTATTCCGCTGATGATGTGAGAGAGAGCGGACGTGTGTTTGGCAAGGCTGCGGTGGCGCATGGGAGGGTTGGGTGGTTGTATTATTATTACATTTCATGATATGCCATAGCAATAAGTGCCATAGGGCGGTTGTATGTATGAAGTCCTTTTCTGCTTGGAAATGTTTCAGCATCGGTACCAGTCGGTTGTATGGTCAGTGGTTCAGGGGAGAGCTTGCTGCTTCTTTTCTTGGAACTTCTCTGGGGCATGCTGTGAGTCCATCCATCATGCAATGTTGAGTACTACAATGGACCTATTGAGTAGGAGACTCTCTCAGACTTACGACCTTCATTGACCCTCAGTGTCATTGAAAGGCGTAGATACATGGTGTGTACCCCAATCGGTCGTGCAAATGCCTACTAGTATGACTTGTCAGCAGACTCAGGTCAACCCGCGGCCGCTGTCTGGTACAGCATGGTGTATGGGGTGCATCAGGCCCTAATAGGAATATTTTTGACAATAATGGATGGGACTTCAGTCGTAGTGATGGCATTGTGATGGCATTGTATGTCAGCGGAGAGTAATTTTCATGTTGTGGACTGAGACCTCACTCTGGCTCCGTGTTCGGCACGGCTGGTTCACTGGCCGTCTGACTTGCGAGCTGTTCGGCACGGTAGCTTGACTCGGTGTGGGCTGGCAGCGGAAGTCACGGTAAGAGTGAAACAGTAGCCTACAAGTAATGGCGCCGTGCAGATAGAAGGGCTCCCGAAGGTGAACCTAACGAATGGACGTGCATTACTACGTCTTCTTATCGCTTCAAACTCCGTCGAATGGTTACACAATGTTCGAAAAGCAGTAGCTGATCAGTGACCCATCATCTCCTGCTGCTACCATCGGATCATGACTAACCTCCATTGAAGACCTCACAGCTGCTTTATTAGCTCCCACTCCATACTGCACCTTACCCAGACTTATGTCCACCACAAGCACAGAGCCGTCCCCACAGCCCACCACACCCAACCCACCCACAGCAGCAAGGCTATAGGGGAAGTCAGGGAGAGTGATGCTAGCTCTGCTGCTCCAGCTGCTCCTAGGGTCTAGGATTTGCAGGGTTTTATCTGCGCCTGTAGTAAGTACTGCTCCCCCCGCGGCGTCTCCTCCTGCGAGATCAGACGGCAGGTGAGAAAAAGTCGCCGCTCAGCACAGCGATTCACAGCACCAATGAAGGTCTGGATAACACAGGTCCTGTTACAAGCTATGATGTGCCATAACAAAAGGTCCATAGGCACCGCACCTTCAGCTGTCACAGTAACACATGACAGCACAGCTGATTGTAGAGGTTGGCTGTTGGTGGCCATAAGCTCCCCTTATGCTAGGTGACATGCTGACAGTTGGTTCAGTGTCTTTAGCACATCTTAGTGGGTTTAGCCCCAGTGTGATAGGTTGTTTTGACCTGCCTTCTCCGCAGCCAAACCTCAAACTTGTTCTATGTCTTTTCTATGGCTGGCCAGTACAAACCGCTTCCCGCCCGGTACTACTTGCCCTATCCTGGTCCCCCCGCAACCCCTTCCGGCCAATAACCAAGCCTTTCTCCCACCTGGGCGCCGCAAAAGCTCTCCTTCCCCTTCCTCCCACCTGCTCCCATATATGATATATCTCCTACTTATCATAAAACATTTCCGTCACCTCTGCCGCCCTACCACTCCCTCTCCCCCTATTGCCCCCCGGCACCCCCACCCTTGTCCCCCTTCCCTCACCTGCCACCACATCCCCCACAGCTCCTTTGCCCTGCTGCTCCCCCTATTGCCCCCCGGCATCCCCACCCTTGTCCCCCTTCCCTCACCTGCCACCACATCCCCCACAGCTCCTCTCCCCTGCTGTCCCACATGCAGCTGCTGTGAAGCCACACACTCCTGACTCCTGGCATCCCACACCCGCACACATCCATCCTGACCACCTGACAACAATAACTGCTGCTGCTGCTGGCTGCCACCTCCTTCAGCATCTCCTGCTTTTCCTCCTCCTGCTGCTGCTGCTGCTGGTGCTCTTGATGCTGCAGTCAGCCATGCCAGTGTTGTGATATGGCCTGCATGTGCTGAAGGATTCTTCCAGGATGAGGAAGAAGCTGACAGGTCCCACATGTGCAGACAACCTTTACGATCACCTGGGGTGAGAGGGGAGGCAGAGGAGACGGGGAGGGGGCCCCAAACATACACAACAGTACGATCTGAGAGAAAGGCTTGAAAGCAGGTTCCTAGACTAAAGATAAAGATTGGACAGAGACAAGTGTAGGCGATCACAACAGGGCTAGTGTAATATCTGGCACGTGTGCTGAAGGCTGCTGCCAGAAAGAAGGGGGAGAAAGGCAATGATGTGCTATATATCCGCATGTCCTGCATATGCATACATGCAACTCTGAGGAACCCCTGGGGAGGGGGAGACAGAAGAAGGGCAATCTCAGCACAGTATTGGTTGTTGAGGTCCACCTTGAGATGTTTAAGAGCTAAGGGACCGTGAGGGGGTGGAGGCAGCCATGTACGGGTTGGTATATGCTGCCCGTGCCCAACGGAGCTACTAGGATTCAGTGTGAAAAGAATATGTGCAAGTACTTGCGTAGAATAAGAGGGCAACATGGTAGCGAATGCTGCAAGCCTGCCACCTGTAACTTGTAGGTCATTTGTGTGGGTCCAACCTGCCAGCAAACTCCCTCCATTCTCCCCTCTTCCCCCAGGACCCGTGCCATCCCAGTCAAATTCCAGGCCCCACCCCCAGCAAGGCCCACCTGTAGCCAGCTTCTCTCCCTGCAGCCCCATCTCCAGTACAGGTGCAGTGTGCCCTAGTAAGCAGCATCTCTCATGTGCCTGTGATCCTGATACATCCCATACCCGCACACTCTTATCATAGCTGCCACTGATGGCCTGGGCCTGGGAGGGGTGGCAGGACGCAAGCTGAGACACAGGGCCACTGTGACCACGAATCTGCACCAGAAACAGAGGGAAAAACGTACCACCACAAAGTTTTGGATTGTATCTGTATGATTACCATATAGAGCTCATTGCCCACGTATGAAGATCAGTCCTTTCCATCAAGTGGCACTCTTTTGTTCAAGACAATGATAGCCAGGGCATTGGAAGGGGTGAGGGGCCATTAGTTGGAGTACATATCACAGATTTGAAAGCTGCATAGCACATAAGGTAGAACCACCCTTGTTCTACCTTATGTGTAGCTTCATCCACAATGCTTCCCAACATACATCATACTTGCTGCTATGGCTAGCAACCCCCTCATCCCTGCAGCTGCCCTAGCCCCAAAAGACTGCAACCTAAAAAGTGCATTCATCAGTGGCACCTCACTCAACTTCATTTTCCTGGCATCTCCCTCCCCATGCAGTTGCAGACTCTGCCAGCCGTTGGTCTTCGGTTATGTGCAAGGCAAATCAGCGCTCAACAGCCTGCCCCTTTTTCATGCTTGTTCACAACGAGCATTTGAAAGCAGTGCTGTACACTTGTATGCATGTTTGCACATTGTAGCGGTTATTCCCTAGCGCATATAAGCACCAAGTTCTAAGTGCATCCATGAGCAGCAGTCTATCCACAATCTTACTTGCCCAGTCCCCCCCCCCGGCCCCCGTTCCTTTCCCCATTTGCCCAGTCTGCTCCTCCTTCCCTAGCGCACCTGACACCCTTTGACACCAGCAGCTGGCCATAGCCATAAAGCCCCATCCATACCCCCAGATAAAATGCGCCCTTCAGGAAGGTAGGTCACACATGTCACCTATCTGCACAACACAGCAGCAGTTGCAGCAGTCAGCACATAAGAAATTAATTCTGTTGGACGTGGTTGCAGCGGTACACCTGTGGCTACAAAATGAGGAGCATGGCAATCGTGAGAGCAGCAGCAGTAGCAGCTGGCCCGGCAGAATGTATTATCAAGAAAAGCAAAGTACTGGGAATACGTCAGACTGAGACTGTATGCTGATCTTCTTTGCTAGCAGATTATCCGGTTGAGCTTTCAATTTTTGCTTTGTGATCTTCCAGTGAGGAGCAGGCACCTAGTTGACAACCAACGCATGACAGAAGCCAAGCACAGGCAAAAACTGGATGCCCAGTGTAGCCTGCAGGATTACCTCCATTCCCCCCCCCTCTCTCCCATGCAAGGACCCAATTCCAGGCTCCCCTTGCTAACCCTGGCATGTCCTGCTAGGGCTCCTCCTAATGGGAAACATGCAGACCCCATATCCCAAGCAGCAGGTCATAGCAGGTCATATAGCAGCCTATGCCTTCACGCTCTAAGGCTGTACAGGTGGCAGACGGTAGACATGTTACAGCTGTATTCTCACTCAAAAGTTCTACCATGCCCCGCCAGAAAGATCCGATATCTGCAGCCCGCCAAGTGACAATATCCACGCACATCCTTTTCAGTAGTCCACTCACTCTGTATGTCCCATTGTGTTGGTGTACAGCTTGCGCTTCTGCTTGCAGTTGCGGACATCTATGACATACAGGGCATGGTCAGCACTGCCCACCACCACCTCTGCTGCCTCCCAGCGGGCACCAGAACAAAGCAGAGGCCTGTCCGACAGATCACATAGCAGACCTGAGCACAAGAAAACAGTAAGAATCCACAAATTGTCACTTGTCTCTTGTTGGAATTTGAAGCATGGGTGGGAGAGGAGTTTAATGCAGCCTGGTGCAGCTCCACTAAACCCTTAGACAAAGGGACACAGCAGGGGACTGTAACACAGGTCGCAGAGCAGACCTAAGAGACAGGGCACTAGCACTGTATGCTTAGGGAGATCAATCTCGCTTCCTTTTCTCAAGAGTCAGCATTATGGCCTACAACAGCTATACGAGTGCTGTTGGGCTGGTGGGCGGCAGCAGCATGGGGGAACTGATGACACAACTCTTGCCCGCAGAATGAGTTGATAAGGTATTGCCATCTTCACATGATAAGGCATTGCCATCTTCACTTTGCTCATTCAGGCCTTTTACGAAAGCAACACTGCACGGACCTCTGAACCTATGTTGATACATTTCATGATATCAATAGCAAAAGCGCCACAGGGCCAGCACCTCAAGCTGTAGCAGAGACCTCTCAAAGCGATGTGGAACAATACTCCTCTTGTCTTCAGTCTGAGCCAGAACCAATGATGACATACTAGCACTATGCACAAAATATTCCAATCCAAGCATTTCCAGTACATGACGAGGTGCACGGGTAACAGATCTACTGTTTGGCTGCAAGCTCAGCACTAGGCCGTGGCAGTGTGCCTGCTTCCGTTTTCTGCTAGTATATGGGGGCCACTGATTAGTACATGAGGCCCAATGTAAGTGTAAACGGAAATGCCACTGTAACTGTCAGGGGGGCAGGGACAGGGGTGGGAAGGGGAGGGGGACAGGAAGAGGGATGGGAAGGGAAGAGGGGCAGGGAGAGGGGTGGGAAGGGGGGGGGGGAAGAGGGGTGGGAAGGGGAGGGAGGCAGGAGAGGGGTGGGAAGGGGAGGGGAGGGGGGCAGGGAATGGGGTGGGAAAGGGAGGGAGGCAGGAAGAGGGGTGGGAAGGGGTATGACCAGGTAACTACCTGCTTCATCATTAGGTCCATTCCACCAAGCAGGGGCTGCAGCACTGTTGGACTTCCTCCTAGCAGAGGCCTTGACACCTGATGCTGCTGCTGATGGTGATGTTGATGATGGAGCTCTGCGGGATGCAGCTGATGTAGGCCTTGAGACAGCTGGACGATGATGTTGTTGCTGTTGCTGCTGCTGTGGGTGCTGTCCTTGTTGCTGCTGCTGCGGTATAGCAATGCCTGCTGCTGCTGGTGCTGTTGCTCCATCTGTGAGCAGTGGCTGTGGTGTGGCTGTCGCATGTTTGCTTGTTGGTGTTTTGATGGTGAAGTCTTGCTGCTGCTGCTGGTGGTGGTGGTTAAGCTGCTGCTTGTGTGGCTGTGGTGGGTGTTGCTGTTGTGCTTGTAAGCTGAGCATGTTAAAAGCTTCTTCTGCATTCTGTAGATACGCATCATTGTCGTCGCAAGACGCTGCTGCTGTATGCGCTGGTGGTGATGCTGCGTTGTAGAGCGTGCAGTCAGTAAAAGCATTGACCACCAAACGTAGAAACAATATATAAGAAGCAAGGAGTAGTTTGATTCCTTACCAGAACCCCTTCCAGAGCCAGAATTCTGCCTGTGTTTTTGCTGCTGCTTGAGTCGGGCTAGTGCTGCAGTCCTAGAATTCATAACAGCCCAACTCCCAAATGAACAGTGGGGCCTGTCAGGTTATGGAGCTCCTAGTTCACTAATGGCAGACCCTGTCTATATTGGACGCTATGGGTTCCTATGCCCACGTAGCAGATGCTAGTTGCACTGTATGGGACCGCAGTGAAGGGTAACTGCTCTTCTGTTCACTTTCGGTGCTGAACAGCCGGACCTGCAGATGTCCGCAAGCGAGGGACCCGGGAATCATGCCGAATCATGCACGCACTGCCGAATCATGCACGCACTGCCCTTATCCACTCCTCCTGCCCCTCCCCACCCACACCAACCTGTTCCCACCCTAAAAGAGTTTCAAACCATACATATGACAACAGCCCCAACAAACTTCCCACCCCACCCTTCCCACTCTCCACATTCCCACCCAGCTGTAGCTAGCTGTCTAGTCCCCTGCAGCAGCATCTCCTTGCAGCAGCATCTCCAGAACAGGTACGATATGCCCCATCAGACAGCAGCTCCCCACCTCCTGCATCCACTAGATGGGAGCTTTGCGAGTCATGCATCCTCCGCTCCCTGTCCCCTCACACATCTCTTCCTTTCTCACTGTGCCCCCCCCCCCGCCCACTCCCACTACTCCTCCAGCCCAGGTCCCTTGCAACTCTCCCTTGCTCTACACCCACTCCATGCTTGAGTCCATGCACCTCCATCCCTAAATCCTCCCCCATGGCTAAGGCTCTCATTGGCCTGCATGTATCTGACACTCTTCTCCCCTATGTCAGTGATCCCCCCTGGGTCCTTCTTCTCAATCTCTTGCCTTAGCCCCCATTGCTGCACCCACCCCTTCCCCTCCAGATCCCCTTTTTGCGCCATCCTGCCCACCTGTAGCCAGCCTGTCTCCCTGCAGCACAATCTCCAGTACAGGTGCAGTGTGTCCTAGTAAGCAGCATCTCTCATGTGCTTGTGATCCTGACACATCCCATACCCGCACACTTTTATCATAGCTGCCACTGATGGCCTGGGCCTTGGAGGGGTGGCAGGACACAAGCTGAGACACAGGCCCACTGTGACCATGAATCTGCACAAGACACAGAAGGCGACAAACATTATCCTCAGGCATGGAGCTAATGGCCCATTTGCTTGTCATCACAAAGAATCTCTTAAACGTAAACACTGTTTAGCTAATCACCTGTCAATACATGGAGGGCCTGGGCATTGTGTGACAGAGGACTAGCTGTCACATAGGTCCACTGTGACCACAAGTTGGCAACACGCAACGCGCACAAGCTAACTCCGATTCTAAACGATGATAGTTTTGTTCAGATTCGGTCCAGAGAATAATCATACCCCAACCAGTAAGAGGGAAGGATCTCAACCTCATTGGGGTCACTGAAGGGTTTGGGTGATTTCTTCGAACTACCAGACCACACGGTGAGGCCTACATGGCCATCCTTTATGTGGCTGCATATCAAAGGCATCCTGCCTGTTGATCACTTCAACGTAGTCCTTAGGTGCAGTGCGGAACTGTAAAACAGCAGCCAAATGTTGTCTCGTTCTTCCTGCTTATTCACACCAGGGATGGGACTGTTGGTGTTCTCTGCCTGCAGTTTTCCAATTCAAGCTTTCACAACTTGCTCTGTCATCCCCCAAATATCAGCAGCACATGATAGTGGACATGACCTAGGACCTAGTGGACATGACCTAGGGTTTAGGTTTTAGCGTCTCGGGTAAACCCTAACCCTATGACCTACCAGAGGATTGACAACAAACACATGACAGTAGCCAATGAAGCACATGCAATGACTCGATGCGCAGAGTATCCCGCGGCCCACTTGCCTTCCTGCCCTCTTTTTCCCCTCTTCCCATCTTAGGACCCCCTACCAGATTCCCTTACTACTCCCGCCACCTCCCCCGTACCTGCTTATGTGTTCAGCTCCAGAACCTCTGCCCGCTTCCCTTGACCTAGTCCCCATCCCCATCCCCTTGCCCATACAAACTTTGCTTCGCTACCTTGACCTAGGACCACAAATCCATTAGTGGAGTTACCCCATATGCCTCAGTGTGTCTAACCTTTTTGCCAGTAGTTCTGCTAGCCTTGTTCCCCTTCTGCTTTCATCATCGGTTGTTTTGCGCTTGTCCTTGCTGCCCTGCTGCTGCAGTTGCTTATCTTAATTCGTATCTTTATCCTAGTGCCAGCAAGACAGCAGCTGCTCTCTTGTTATACGTCTTCTGGCTGCTGCTGCTGCTGCTGCTGTTCCTCCAGCTGGTCCTGCTGTTAGCCTCAGCTGCTGCTATTTCCTCAAAGGCACTTTGCTGTAGGCAACCATGCTGCTTCTCCTTCTTCTTGCTGCTAGCTGCTGCTTCTGTTCCTGTGCACATCATTGCTGCTGTGTCTTTTTGTTCTGCTGCTAGCTGCTGCCTGTGAAGAGTGGAGAGCTGAGGGGGCCAACAGGTCCTTGCAACAGCTGCAATTTCAGCAGCAGCAGCATGAGCACTGCCAGTATGTTTTTGCCCAACTGCTGGCTGCTCACTCTGATCTAATGATAATGCTCTTGCAAACTGTTGCCTGCTCGCTCTGATATGATGATCATGCGCTTGCAGTGCGTTGCTGTACTGTAGTATGTAGGCCATGTGGACCTTGTGCACGTCCTGGTGAAATGAAAGAAGGGACAACATGAGCAGGGAACTAGAAATGCACCAAAGCATGCAAGCAGAGGGAGGTTCACAAGCATGCACGTAGTGAAGATGCACATTCCTGCAAATACAATCAGTTTCCTGTGCCAATCTTCCACCTTGCAAAGCGCATGTATTGATCCCTTTGTAAGTTCTATGCAAACCCATCGGACCGGTATGAAAGTACCCTGGTTGTGCATGTGTGCCCTACATGTCATCCGCTCACCAAGAGTGATTCATGCTTGGGCTGTTGTGACCTTGGCCACTGCTGCTCCTGGAAATGCCCCACATTGGCTTGGCCCATTGCTGCTGCAACCGCCCATCCTGCTCGACCTGCTGCATATCAGGCCATGCCTCTTGCTGCTGCTGAGGCCAGCGTGCCATGTGCTGCTGCTGGGAGAAGCTGTTCTACAGGTGCAGAGCCCGCTGTTGCTGCTGCTGCTGCTCCTGCTGCTGGAGGTGATGGTTCCACTGCTGCTGCTGCTGACAAATGGAGTTAAAACTGACTGGAAGAAGGAAGGTGGTACTGAGGAGAAGCTGCAATAGCATTGGACCCTCTGACATGATCTGCTTAGTTCCACCCTTTGCAGCTGCAGCTATGTAGGCAATGGGAATACATCCTTCTGAATCTCTCCTGGACATGTTCTACCCACTGAGCCCTTGGTTCACTCTATGGCTGTATTTGATAGACGGCTAGGCAGCTTCAAGAGGCCTGTCTCTCATCGTGAATAGGTAGTCATGCAACAATTGGAAGATTCACTAGCAGGTGAGCATGGGCTGTTGTTACCACATGTTTGCGGATTGTGACAAACCTGGGCAAGAGACAATCAGCTCTCAAGGCTGCAGCACTGAGTGAAGACTCCAGATCAGCACTGTAGCTCAATCGAGGGCAAATGATTTCGGCACTGGAACGGTTGCTGTGCCGTGCGCGGCCTAGTCAGTGATCCCGGCGTGACGCAATGCCTAGGATTCTTGGTTTCCTCTTGGACCGGTCGTCCCGAGGAAGGTGACAGGAAAGCGCGGTGCCTTCTGACCGGCGGGAGGCGCTTATGCCCGAGGGGACCTGCCGGATCTGCTGATCAGAGCGTTATCACTGGTGGCATGTATGAGGCTTGGTGCACCACACGAGAACATCGGACGAAGGCCAGCCTACTGTTGAAGCACGAGCTCTCTGCCACATTGATCAGCCTGTACTGAGTACTTAGTAAGTCTTGCGAGACCCCTAGATAGGCCTTCTGGTATCGTTCTTGCCAGTGCCTACTTTATCCTTAACCGAGTCTGCTTTCCGGTATGTTTACCTGGGCAAACGCCTTGCCGCACTCAGGGCTCTCCGTCAATCAAGTGGTTTAGCTGCTTTGTTGCCAAGGTAATTCTTGTATATGTACCTCTCCGGTTGCAAGGTGCAGCAAGTCGCTACAGAAATGAAGACCCTGTTAGCTGTAACGATGCTTCTAGCGCTGGCAGCTGCTGCTCAAGGTATGGCAAGAGGATAGACAAGTTGTTCCTATGTAAGATGGACGACATGCAGCTGCAGTGTATGGCAGTCAACTATCTGCGTATATGCATGTTAGTCTGCCCTGTCAGCACAGCATCCAGATCGGGCACTATCATCAAGCATGCGCTTCATTTCACTTTGCAGTAGTAGGGCAGGCTGAGAATGGTGTGTTCACCGTACGATCCCGGAACCTCCTGCCTCATTCTAATGATTTGTGGTTTGTGCACATGCGCCTACAGGTATCCCAAGCCGGCGCTTGTTTCAACCGTCCCATGGTGCTCTGGCTGGCGGTGACGCAGCGCGCCCAGTCCCCCTAGCCACCCCACCGGCCTCGCTACCTCTCATATTGCCTGCCACAACTCCCCAAGCCCAAGCAGAAGGTGAGGGCAGGTGCTTCACAGTCTGTGTTCCTAGTGCCATATAGCTTTTGCAGGCAACAGACTATGGCGTCAGCTTGAAGTAGACATGATTGCATGCACACTCGATAATGGCAGACAAACAGCTTCCCCTTATCCGTGCTGGCACTGAGCCTGCATTGCTTGTGTATGATGATCCTTGCAGCCCTTCTGGCTGGTAAAAAGAGCCTGGAGGATCCAGACAACGTGACTGCCAACTGGGTGAACGGCACAGACCCTTGCACATGGGAAGGGATTTTCTGTAATGCGACAACAAACCTTGTCAGAAAACTGTAAGTGGTGATCTGGTGAGCACTCAATGCCGTAGGATGACTTGTTTGGGGCAAGAGTTTATCTAAGCTACTAGATGTTTGGCAAATGCAGGGGTAATGCAAATACTCCATCTGCCACTCATAGCCCAACCCAAAATTTGGAATGCAACCATATCTGTGAGCAACGCCGTGTCTCTGCGTGGGCAGGAGCCTGTTAGTGCACACTCCCTTATAATAGGGGCATCCGCAGGTACATACATTTTCACTCGGTAGTCTTACATGGCTGCTGACAGTAGTCCATACATGTGGTCTCCAATAGTGTGAGAAAGAATACATTGAAGGTTGGGATTGTGGGTAAAACGAACGGCATATGCAGAAGATGTTATTGCATGCGAGGTCAGGAGTGGTTCCATCCGGAGGATCCAGGTAGGGTGTGCCATGCAGGGCGATGCTTCTCAAGCTGCTCATGCATGCTTGGGCTCAATGCTGTGGGCTAGTTTGCTGCTCCCTGAGTGCCTTCCCCTATCGCTAGCAGTCGTAGAGTAAAGGCATTGTAGATCATGCATTGTAGATAATGCAGCAGTGGCCAGGGTCACCGTGCTCTGGCTAACCACCATTGCTATTGGGTGCTCAGCAGACTGGTGCTGTGCTGACTATTACATGGATGGATGATTATTGATTAGTTGCTAGCAGGGCAGAGAAGCATGTAGTACCCTCAGCACTAGCCCTCTACTAATGCCGTCGCATGGCCAACTAAAGGTGAGTGGCCAGCAATGACGTCCGTCGCTAGGTGGGTTACACTGGACATCCCCACTTCCAACTTGTGCATAATTCATTACCTATGAATGACCTGCTGCACAATGGGGCGGCTCACTGTGCTCCCTGGTTGCATGTGTGCTGCTGTCCTGATGCAGGAGTCTGGTTTCACAAGGCCTCAGTGGGAGCCTACCAGTGGAGTGGAGTGCACTGACCAGTTTGAGAGAACTGTAAGTCCCTGGGTCTTGGATGGGTGTTGACTTAGTGGAGGGCCTACTTGTACCAGTTTGTGGGGTGACAAAACCATCATACTGCTCTGGACCCCAGCAGCTGGGTTGCCTCATCATTCATGGTGGGCTACTCCCAACATTATAACTGGACACTGGAGGGTGCCCGGCTTAGTAGAGCAGCAGCGGTGGCGTGGTGGTGTGTGGCCAACACTTTGGACACAGTGCATTGACAGGGAGCTTGTAGGGGAAGGACCATTGCAGGTCCCCAAGACCCGGGACATTCGATGTCCTAGGCCCCCTTCCATCCCTTGCCGTTCCTTCTAGCAATGTGTTTTCTTAACCAGTGACGGTTTCTACCTGGAAGTCTGGGAAGTGTACCTCTTGCATACCCTGAAACATGTGGTGCATACCCCTTGGCTAACCCTGTAACGTGTGCTGCATGGTTGCATGACCGCTGTCTGATGCAGGGCTCTACCTGCCAACTCATGTGATTTGCCCCCCTTTGGCTAACTATGCCATGACCGCTGCCTTGATGCAGGTGGCTGAACACCAACAACCTCAGTGGGAGCCTGCCAGTGGAGTGGAGTGCACTGTCCAATCTGCTAACTCTGTAAGTTCCTTGGGCTTGATTGAGTGTAGAATTTTGCGGGCGCCCTGTTTCCACCAGTTCGTGGGATCGCAAGTCCACACTGCTCTGAATAACCCTTTTCCTGCTGTCCTGATTGCATCATATCACCTGCCAGGAAAGAGGGTATGTGGTGGACATGAATGGTGCACGAAGTAGATGAGGTGATGTGGCTGGGTGGGCAATCAGGGGGAGTGGATGCTGGGGGGAGGGAAGGGCAAGACCCTCTCCCTCAACTACACAAAGAAGTGCATGTAAATGCTTGGCAGTATGCCTTTCGT
Source organism: Pseudopediastrum boryanum (assembly GCA_963556185.1). NCBI lineage: Eukaryota > Viridiplantae > Chlorophyta > Chlorophyceae > Sphaeropleales > Hydrodictyaceae > Pseudopediastrum > Pseudopediastrum boryanum. The sequence continues at coordinate 2,730,472 of OY744505.1, read as the reverse complement.
AATGATGTAAGGTCTGACGAGGGGTTTTGCAAGAGTGACACGTCACAGTCCCCCTCCCTCCTCGGCTCCTCCCCCCTGCACTTCTCCCCCTCCCTCTCCAGTCTTCCTCCCCTTTCCCAAAACCCCCTCAGTCCCTCCATCCCCCCTTCCACGCTCCTCCTACCCCCTGCTCTCTGCCTCCCATAGGATGGCGGTAGGTATAAGAAATAATATGGCTTAGCTCGGTTCTCTCTGCTCTTCTACTCAGAGTCCACCGGTGAATCATCTCGGCAGAACCCTGCCTCCTAGCTCAGGGCCAGAAGTGAACACTGCTGGGGCCAGTAGAAGCCTTCGGCATGGTAACTGCTGACAAAATGACGAATTCTGGCCTTGTAAGAATGCGGAGTATGCACGTCCTCATTCCAATACAGGTCTGGCCTCTTCTGCCCTTCTGCTAGCATGCTCATGTCGGTCCGCGCGGGGTGGGGGAGGGATTAGACGTGCCCTTGGGTTAACGTCCTCTCTGCTCGTGCCCTGTATGCGGTTATGCGGGAGAAGCAAGCACGTGCGGTTGTGCGGATGTGCTGCTGCCCTAGGATCGGTGACTGTGTACACTCAAGCTTCGAAGCGTTGCTTGATGCGATAGAGTAGCTTAAACCGGTTCTCTTACCTGCGCTGTCTCTCTTGAGAGGGGAGCGCTTGTCGAGGAGTAGCGTCTTTTTGCGGAAGACTTCTAAAGATGGGAACAGTAACTTACAAGTTGGTTTGCTTGATTAAAACGCTCAAGCGGGCACACTAGGTTGGCTTGTTAATGCACAAGCTAGGCACGTAAGGGTAAACACGGTTGTGTGTTTGTATTGTTGTCGTATCTCATGGGTGATTAACCGTCCGCAGGGGCCGGTCGAGCTATTTATACTCTGCAATTCAGGACCCAATTGGATCGATCCTGGCAGGCAGCTCTACTCACTAAGGCTCCGCAGATAATGCCTTGCTCCGAAGAAAAGCGAGGGCCAGGCTCCGCAGTAAAGCGATGGCACTGGACACTGCGGTTCAATTGATCGACTGATCGGACATATGATCCAACCGGCCGCGACTGATCATACCGCGCATGCAACGAATGCAGCTGCGGACGCACAAACCAAAGCCGCTATCAGTTATAGGTACCTCGCTCTAATACAGCGCCAATAACTGCCCTAGAACCGGCTTCGAACAGCGAATACTGTCAAAGTGCAGTAACATGTCTTTGCCGATGCTCACAACGACTGTCCAGATACAGCTATCGTTCGTGTGCCAAACAGTGCAAAACCAGTTGCAGAGGCATTTAGTGTTCATAGTCACATACATTGCTGTGCTATGCAGCCAAAGCAGATCCATATTCAGCCTACTGAAGGCGGCTCATGCTCACTCCGTCCAATGTCAAGATGCTGTATGTTCACGTTGCTCGTTCAACCACACACGTACTTCAGTCAGCAGACTGTACAAACATTGGGCTGGCACATACAGGGATACACCACACAGCTTTCTGCCTCACTTTAGCACCAAACAGTAGTGCTTATCACTCGTTGACGCATAGCCCTCATCGGGGCCCTACAGCTGTCTGCCGCCGGTCCAAACAAGGGTCGCCCTCGACCCTTCATCTCTCAAAAACTGTATGTCCATTGATAAGGGTGTCCCGTCTGTTTGAGAATTCTTTTGTATCTCCCCTGCATAGTTTTTGCATGTGTCCTAGTACACCCACAGAGATTTTAGATTTTACTCAGCTTACACTCTGTTCATCCCAACAAAATTGTAAGTTTATCAAAAGTAAAGTACCCACCGCGCACATCAGCGGCTTGGTAATTTATTCAAGCAATCTTTTGCCATCCACTTGTAACAAGCTGATTCCATGTTACTCAGCTCTGAGAACTGAATCGTAGTGCAACCCTGTTGCTATCTTACAGTTGGATGCATGTCAAAGGTACCCCAGTCACATTTATTGGGCAGCCTGTTCACACAAAGCCTATAGGCAATCATTGAGGAGCCCCGAATGTCACTGATCAGAACAACTGCCAGCTCCGGCAGCGGTGCCGTGCATGTGCTGGAGGCATATATCACCAATACATCACCATTGACACTTGTATAGCAGGTTCCAAATTCACACCGTTTGTAATTGAGGCTCCATGTCAAGAGATTTTTTACTGCCTGGATGCTCCCAATTCAAAAATAGCTTCCCACACTTGCGTGTAATACTCTGGCCGTGGGAGCCTCTTTTCATTCCCAACTTTTTCCTTTAGATATAGGGCTGATGACCTTGCTTCAATCGGTCATATAGTCCTCGTGTCCGCTCATGCCTGCCAGCAAATTCATCAGATTTGATATGTACATGCTGGGATGTTGCATGTTGGAGGCCACTGAGCTTCTCTGGTTAGTCAGCCCCAAAGCCATCGGTTTATGGAAACTGGCAGCAGGTGCTTACATAATCTAGCACGCAAATCAATCTGAAAGTCTCCTGTCAATTTGTGTCCCCTACCTGGACCACACTGTTACGCAAGTTTTAGGTTCACAGCCCATCAACCCCAGTCATATTTCTGCTGCTGCCTACAACGACCATGGTGCACTCATGTCAAGCAAATTTACAGGTATGTAGACTGCACCGTATGTACTGCTCCCTGTTTCCCTAGCTCCCTGTATGCACAACTACATATGCTTCATTGACACACACACAAAAAAAACACGGCACTCAGTTAGGCACGCACTTAGATGGTAACTCCTCAAGTAGGCTTCTCAGGCCACTTTGTCCCGTAGTGACTGCAATGCAACTCCTAGTTCCCACTGTCAGTAGAAGTGAGACCGACACGGTGTTGCCACGTAGTTCCTTCTCTGCAAGCCATGCATCCAGCTAGGCATAGAGAACAAAACAGAGGTTCCTGCTCAGTTTGGCTCAGATTCAGCCATGATGTTTGGTCAACGCATCCTCTTTTTTGTCTGGCCCGATTTGTTGGGCGGCTCTGTATCTCCTCCCCCCCTATCAAAACAACAGGCGCCCTCGCCTGTGATGGGATCCGCAGGACAAGCAATTCTTTGTCTTATGACATCTCATATGCCCAGCATGCAGCACGTATGCTGATTTAAATCGTCCGCTCTTTTCTCAGCATGACATGGTGGAATTCGCACCCATTTGATCAAACCTCGCTCTTGGAATAGTAGTCCAGCCTTTGTTGATCCTGGGCCTTGGCAATGTTTTGTAGTGAGGGCATCTTCAGCTGTGGCACTGAGCAGATCACACATGTCTTCTCATGTGTGTATATCATCGCTCATGATCTTACTGAATTCCATCCTTACTTCTGCAAATCATCTTCATCTTCGCCAGAAAGAGGGGCCGTTGATCCAAATTTGGTGGCGCCTGGTGAGTCTGTGATCTGACCCTTGCCTCGTTACCATTTACTAGGTACATGGGGCTGAACCGCATTGAATTTTAATTCCCTGACCGTTTGCCTCAGAAGTATCCCTGGTCGCTTCATTCCGCGCGGGGTGGGGGGGGGATTAGACGTGCCCTTGGGTTAACGTCCTCTCTGCTCGTGCCCTGTATGCGGTTATGCGGGAGAAGCAAGCACGTGCGGTTGTGCGGATGTGCTGCTTCCCTAGGATCGGTGACTGTGTACACTCAAGCTTCGAAGCGTTGCTTGATGCGATAGAGTAGCTTAAACCGGTTCTCTTACCTGCGCTGTCTCTCTTGAGAGGGGAGCGCTTGTCGAGGAGTAGCGTCTTTTTGCGGAAGACTTCTAAAGATGGGAACAGTAACTTACAAGTTGGTTTGCTTGATTAAAACGCTTAAGCGGGCACACTAGGTTGGCTTGTTAATGCACAAGCTAGGCACGTAAGGGTAAACACGGTTGTGTGTTTGTATTGTTGTCGTATCTCATGGGTGATTAACCGTCCGCAGGGGCCGGTCGAGCTATTTATACTCTGCAATTCAGGACCCAATTGGATCGATCCTGGCAGGCAGCTCTACTCACTAAGGCTCCGCAGATAATGCCTTGCTCCGAAGAAAAGCGAGGGCCAGGCTCCGCAGTAAAGCGATGGCACTGGACACTGCGGTTCAATTGATCGACTGATCGGACATATGATCCAACCGGCCGCGACTGATCATACAACGAATGCAGCTGCGGACGCACAAACCAAAGCCGCTATCAGTTATAGGTACCTCGCTCTAATACAGCGCCAATAACTGCCCTAGAACCGGCTTCGAACAGCGAATACTGTCAAAGTGCAGTAACATGTCTTTGCCGATGCTCACAACGACTGTCCAGATACAGCTATCGTTCGTGTGCCAAACAGTGCAAAACCAGTTGCAGAGGCATTTAGTGTTCATAGTCACATACATTGCTGTGCTATGCAGCCAAAGCAGATCCATATTCAGCCTACTGAAGGCGGCTCATGCTCACTCCGTCCAATGTCAAGATGCTGTATGTTCACGTTGCTCGTTCAACCACACACGTACTTCAGTCAGCAGACTGTACAAACATTGGGCTGGCACATACAGGGATACACCACACAGCTTTCTGCCTCACTTTAGCACCAAACAGTAGTGCTTATCACTCGTTGACGCATAGCCCTCATCTGGGCCCTACAGCTGTCTGCCGCCGGTCCAAACAAGGGTCGCCCTCGACCCTTCATCTCTCAAAAAACTGTATGTCCATTGATAAGGGTGTCCCGTCTGTTTGAGAATTTTTTTGTATCTCCCCTGCATAGTTTTTGCATGTGTCCTAGTACACCCACAGAGATTTTAGATTTTACTCAGCTTACACTCTGTTCATCCCAACAAAATTGTAAGTTTATCAAGAGTAAAGTACCCACCGCGCACATCAGCGGACTTGGTAATTTATTCAAGCAATCTTTTGCCATCCACTACAAGCTGATTCCATGTAACTCAGCTCTGAGAACTGAATCGTAGTGCAACCCTGTTGCTATCTTGCAGTTGGATGCATGTCAAAGCTGCCCCAGTCACATTTATTGGGCAGCCTGTTCACACAAAACCTATAGGCAATCATTGAGGAGCCCCGAATGTCACTGATCAGAACAACTGCCAGCTCCGGCAGCGGTGCCGTGCATGTGCTGGAGGCATATATCACCAATACATCACCATTGACACTTGTATAGCAGGTTCCAAATTCACACCGTTTGTAATTGAGGCTCCATGTCAAGAGATTTTTTACTGCCTGGATGCTCCCAATTCAAAAATAGCTTCCCACACTTGCGTGTAATACTCTAGCCGTGGGAGCCTCTTTTCATTCCCAACTTTTTCCTTTAGATATAGGGCTGATGACCTTGCTTCAATCGGTCATATAGTCCTCGTGTCCGCTCATGCCTGCCAGCAAATTCATCAGATTTGATATGTACATGCTGGGATGTTGCATGTTGGAGGCCACTGAGCTTCTCTGGCTAGTCAGCCCCAAAGCCATCGGTTTATGGAAACTGGCAGCAGGTGCTTACATAATCTAGCACGCAAATCAATCTGAAAGTCTCCTGTCAATTTGTGTCCCCTACCTGGACCACACTGTTACGCAAGTTTTAGGTTCACAGCCCATCAACCCCAGTCATATTTCTGTTGCTGCCTACAATGACCATGGTGCACTCATGTCAAGCAAATTTACAGGTATGTAGACTGCACCGTATGTACTGCTCCCTGTTTCCCTAGCTCCCTGTATGCACAACTACATATGCTTCATTGACACACACAAAAAAACACGGCACTCAGTTAGGCGGCACGCACTTAGATGGTAACTCCTCAAGTAGGCTTCTCAGGCCACTTTGTCCCGTAGTGACTGCAATGCAACTCCTAGTTTGCACTATCAGTAGAAGTGAAACCGACACGGTGTTGCCACGTAGTTCCTCCTCTGCAAGCCATGCATCCAGCTAGGCATAGAGAACAAAACAGAGGTTCCTGCTCAGATTCAGCCATGATGTTTGGCCAACACATGCCCCTTTTTTGTCTGGCCCGATTTGTTGGGCGGCTCTGTATCTCCTCCCCCCTATCAAAACAACAGGCGCCCTCGCCTGTGATGGGATCCGCAGGACAAGCCATTTCTTTGCTGCTTTGTCTTATGACATCTCATATGCCCAGCATGCAGCACGTATGCTGATTTAAATCGTCCGCTCTTTTCTCAGCAACATGGTGGAAGTCGCACCCATTTGATAAAACCTCTTGGAATAGTAGTCCACCCTTTGTTGCTCCTGGGCCTTGGCAATGTTTTGCAGTGAGGGCATCTTCAGCTGTGGCACTGAGCAGATCACACATTTCTTCTAATATGCTTCTATCCTCAGGTTTTTGGTGATCTTCATCCTTCTGCAACTTGTCTTCACATTTGCCAGAATTTAGGGCTGTTGATCCAAATTTGCTTTTGGTGGCGCCTGGTGAGTCTGTGATCTGACCCTTGCCTCGTTACCATTCACTAGGTACATGGGGCTGAACCGCATTGATTTTTATTCCCTGACCTTTGCCTCAGAAGTATCCCTGGTCGCTTCATTTGAGATTCTAATTGCCGATTAGGTTCTCAATTGCTGCTCTCTGCAGTGAGGACATGTAGGACATATCGTACATTTTGCACTGCTTTTCAGACAGACCATTGCCACTTGGACTGTACTGCTGGTGGTCTTGTGCACAGTGCCATTGCTGATAAGCAATCTCCCCAGAAAACTCCAAACTCTCCCAGAATATCACCTCTTTGGTCAGTTATCACTTCATCAGGTAGCCTCACATCGGCGATAACATCTTCTAGAGAAAACCTCGTAATCAGCTCTGCCTTCTTTCTGAATAATGCTCGATCCCCGATACATATTGACATATTGACATGCGTGTGGCACTTCAATCCAATTTGCACTCCTACGGGTGGTGACAGGAAAATGACCCGACAGTATCTGCACACATTACATCAATCATTTGCATCAGGGCAATGGTTTAAACCTGCATTGGCCAGGTCAACTTTAAGTTTTGACCTGTCTTTTGCCACACGTGTGTCCCAAACAAAACTGACAGGCTTGCAAACCTTTGTCGTCAGGTTATTCCAGTTCTGCCCCTTTCTGAAGAAGCCATTAATAACTTCACTCCCATTTGCGTGCCTTAGGTCAATGCATTGAGTGCTGGTAGCTCCTCAGGTGAAAGCCCAACCTCTCATAGTACTGAATGGGCTCACTTGTAACGGCATGTTTCTGAGAACATGGTCCCTTGCATAGTCTCTTCTCAACACTTCGCATAAACTTCTGTGCCTCCTCTGAATATGCAATGCCTGCTGTAAACACAAGCTTTTTTTTCCAAATCCAAAACAATTGTTTCAAAAAAATGTATATCACTTCCTGGCTTGCAGTCAGCTTCGCTTGTGTGCTGAATACCTGCTCCATGGTACCAGATATCTTCTGCACGGTATGCATACAACCCCTCTTTTCCGTTCACCTTTTCTCTTCTCCCAAATGTCACTGGATGGGGGGTATATGAAGTAAATAACCTCAGCATTGTCCTTTGCTTGGGGGTTTCATTTACTTGTTCCTCACAGAGTGGGTCTACTATGCAATCTGCATTGCCCGTAAACTGTGTAGAACGTAACCAAATCCCTTCTGGGACGTCCTTAGTCCAGTCCCGTACCAAGACATATCAATCCTTAGTGCAGCCGTCCTCTGCAAACCTGTAAACCTGGCATGGTAGACCAACTGGTAGGGATGGGCCTGAGTCCCAGTTATCACTGTGGTCACTAGATAAGCATGCAACCATCACATCTTCATTGTTTTTTCACAGCATATTGCTGGGCCCCGTAGCACACCAAAAAGGCAAATTGTGACAAGTAACACATATCACAGTGTATTGATCTGGGTGGTTGCTCTTTGCAGATTGTCAGATAGATATAGTTGCAAACTCTGAATTCAACAATAACAACTGGAGTCAATCTGTAGCAACATGTAGATACACGGGCTTAGTACCATAGTGATGGGCAGCCACAATTGTTTTCTCCTTGCTCTCGTACATGGGTCCAATGGGTCCTGGGTCCAAGCTCTCCATACATGATGGGCAGACTATGGGGCCCCTTCACACTTTGATCCTGGTACACGTAACCATATTTGATGTACAATCATATAATGAAGCATTCACAATGAGCAACAAGTTGTTACTTGCTTTCCCACACTCAAGTACTCCTTATCCATAAAAATGCATCAAATCTATCAGTATTTAGCTTCGATCACTCATTGATCAACAACTGCTCATGCAGACAACATGTATACAGCACCAATTGTTCAGAAAGGGTGTATCTAACAGTCCAGGACCAGTGCTTACACCGCACCCACACATTGCTGGGTAGATTTTGAAGTATTCACTGTCCTTCACAACACAATAATGTATAAACTGTCCATGCTCCATAGCATGCAGAGGTAGCTCATGTATGCTTTTGCGGGATATCAAACAGAACAAATGCGAAACAAACAAAACTCTTCCAATGCCAATATTTTACAACCTTTCTCAATCCAATAACTGACTTTGCCATAACATGTGAGGGGGCAAACCATAGCACAATACATACACCTTGGCTTGTTGAGGATCCTGACCTCCTGAAATTAGTTACCATTTAGTGGATGTAGCAATATGACTTTAACATCCAGCTTTGACCAAAAATGGTAGGAGTACTACTGGTTACTGCCATATAAAACATTTCCTTTTTCTTGGCCTTTAACTTCAAATATGGTCGTCGATAATTAATCAAAGGATCAAACATTCCTGCCTGAAATAGCTGCCGATGCATATCATGGCACTGTTATGGGCCTTTTGTAGGCAGGCCGGCCTGTATGGCCTAGCGTAATTCGCAGCATGCAGGTACATTCCAACCACTTCTGAATTGGTTGACCAGTCATCGGGTAAAAAAAACCACCCATTCACATACAAAGTCACTCATCTGACTGTACATAGGCAAGCTCCTAAGGGCTTAAATACTGGCCGCGCTATACTCCACATAAGCATGTGGTGGAATTGTATTGTATATGTATCCAATAGCCAAAATGAGGTCAGTAAATGGACAGCCTGCTTGTGTGGTCTGAGCACGCACACATATTTCTTGCTATATATCTCTTCTTTCGTTTCTTTTGTAATAACTCTTTCTCTCCTTTTTTTTCTATCTTTCTTTCTTTCTTTCTTTCTTTCTATTTTTCTTTCTTTCTTTCTTTCTTTCTTTCTTTCTTTCTTTGTTTCTTCGTCTTCTGTTTTCTTCATTTCTTTTGACGCTTGACTTCAAGCACATACTTCACCAGCTAGCACCTCCCCAATGCTTCCCGTTTGATCTCATTTCTTTGTCATTCACCATTCATTCTAGAAATATCACGCATTCCCCTTTAAGGGCCCATGACCCCATAGATTTCATGCCCACACTGGTTCCAAACATGGTATCGCACACTTTTGTGGCATCATGCGAGCTAGTACCATCCGGATGAGTACGCATGCAGCTATAAATAACTTTGCCTTGCTCTCTTGGACGAGACCAATTCTTGATTCCCTTACTGCGCGTGAGTTCAAGAGCTCCATACGTGGGTAGACTACGGGTCCACATGACACTTACTATCCTGGTCCGTACGCGTAAATGTCTCTCCATGTACATGCAATCATGAACCACTCACAATGAGCAACAGGCTGTTGCTTTTGCAAAAAGTACTTCTTGTCCATCAAAATCTATCAAATGCAATCAGCAAAATCAACAACTACTCATACATTCAACATACTAGCAAGCCCCAATTGTTTACATGGTGCCAGCTCGTCTAACAGTCCTGGGCCAAGAGTGGTGTTTACGCTGCACACACACAGGGCTGGGTAGGATGTCATGTTATAAACTATCCTTCACAACACAGAATAAATGCATAATACATACATGTTGCGTGCTGTGGTAGGTCATACATACATGCTCACTGTCCCAGCATATATGATTAACAGAACAAATTCTAAACTCATAAAACCCTGTGTTGCCAATGTCATAAAACCCAATTGAACACAAAGAATTCTCACAACTGACAGTTTTATTTCATCCTCATAACATGTTATCTGTGTTTGCCCTAACAATGTGAGTGAATCAACGGAAAAGCAACAGCATGATAAATCTCAGTGGCTTGAGGATCATATCTAGCAGCTACCATTTGTAGCTGTATATCTATAACCGCTCTTGTCCCTCCATGAATGGTAGATGGCTGCTGGTTATTACTGCATTTCATCTCTTTTGTTTTGACTACTGCAAAGTGTGGTTGTATGTCAACAGCCAACCAAAGGGCTCACCATTTCTAACCGAAGTGACTGTTCGCGCTCATGCATGAGCCTTTTTTATGCAAGCCTCAAATGTTCTGAAGCATATATATTGCCCTTTGTTCCAATCACCTCAATCGCATTTTGAGAACCAAATGCTGTATGTTGAGAAGGATTGCCCTGTACAGAGTACACTCAAACTGTCAATTGGTAAGCTCTTAAGAGCTTTGAATCAAACAAGGCATGGTTATACTCCATCCATGTAAGCGGGTGGTGGAAATGCATAGGTAATAGCATTTAGCCTCAACATGAGGTCAGTCAACGCAAAGCATGATGCGTAGTCCGAGCATGCACAGATTCAGTTTATTTTACTTGATTTCTTCTCTTACATTCTTTCTTTGATTTCCTTTTTCTTTCTTTTCATGAGGCGGTGACTTCAATCAACATATGCCATCAGGAGCACATCGATTTGCTTTGGGAAGCTAGATATAAGATTGGAAAGCGGCAGAGAACTGAGCCAACCAACAGCTGTATGTGCAGAGGGCTGTACTTGCACGGTCCTTCATGCGTACATTCATTGCTAATAGGGCTCAGGTGTCTCCGCCCGTTCTGTTTCTCAACTACATTTCACAGTGAATATTGTTCCAGGAGGCGGCCTCCCACAGGGTCTCTGTGCTGCAGACCCATTGGTTCGTATCCATGGGCCCAGCCCAAATTCCAAAGTACCCTTCATCTTGACTTGGCTACCATATTTCCTGCCACAGCAGTGTGTGCAAGCAGTGCCAGCATTCTCAAAACAGGCACGACATGAGGCTACATACACATAATCTCTAGGCTTTGGTTGCCCCTTGGTTTGTTGTTGGTATGGTTGCTGGCCAAAGCCAAATAACATTTTGTCTAGTACCAGTGAAGGTTTGCTCACACTGGTAATAATGCAGATGGCCTTAGGCACCATATCATGCACACTGCCTCTGCCCCAATTAACATTGCTGATAGCTCCATTCACAAAACTTGTACTGGGTAATGGGGTCGCCATTGTTGAACAGTGGTGATTTTGGTCTTGACGTATACTGTCGGTATGCTTGCCTTGCTTTTTACACTTTGCATAGACGGTACTACTTGGTCCCAAGCCTTCAGAGCTTGGCCGACTGGACAAAATTTCTTGCTTCCCAATAGGAAAGCAGTCCTCAAAAGGTTTGTGATAGAAATGGAAGCCTGTTGTGCAGGTCTTACCCGTAGCAATGGTGTAGTTGGGACTTGCAGGTCGGCGGACATCGGCACATTTATTGTACTTTTTGCTCTTACCATCAGCATTATTATGAACCCCCAGGGTATTTGTGGCCGTGTTTGTGTCGTGTTGGGGGTCATTGCTTTGAGTAGACCTCTTCTCACGGTCACTGGATTGTATCGGCTGTAGTTCCATGTTGGCTTGATTGTCGGGCGTGTCATCATTGGGAACACAGTAAAACTCATCGATGGGTTTGACCACGGTTGGTCTTTGAAGGCTCTCATCTACAGGGCTGCTCGGTTGGGGAATGTCATCAGGGCTCACATTGTAGTTGTCAATCTTCGTAGGTATGGGACAGGTGGCTGCTAGTGGTACTGACAAGGCGCTTTCTACCACCGATGGAGTAGATTGGTCGGCTGTACAAGGGGGGTTCTTATTAATGTAGGCTTCATGATCGACGGTTGTGTTACGAGGGCTGCGGTGTAAATCATCAGGGGCACAGGCTTCATGCTGATTCTCAACATTACAGTCTCCACGAAGGACTGCCAGTAGTTTAAGCTCCTCAAATTGATGAAATAACTCCTCCACGGCCATGTTGAGGTTTATGTTGCATGGATTGACGTTGTCGCAGGTAGCATTGTCGTTGGAGGTAATGTTATCATCACTGTAGACATCATTGTTGTCGTTGGCAGCACGCGTACGGCCATTGTAGAAAGCGTTGTCGTCGTAGGTAGAGGCACTGCTGTCATAGATAGCATTGTCATCATTGCAAGCATAGTCCTCGTGGGCAGCATGGTCGTAAGTAGCATCGCCGTCGTAGGAAGCATGATAGGTATCGTAGGCGGCATTGTCGTAGGCAGCATAGTTGTAGGTGGCATTGCCATCGTAGGTAGCATGATAGCCATCGTAGGTAGCACTGTTGTAGGTATGGTTACCATCATTGTGGATAGCATAGTTGTCGAGAGTAGCATGATAGCCGTCGTAGGTTGCATCGTCATCATAGGTAGCACTGCATGCATTGTCATTATAGCCTGCATGTCGTGGCGAATGAGCTGGAGCCTCGGCCTGAGTGTGGAAATAGGCTCCGGGGCCCTGACGGAAGTCTGCCTCGGAATTGCCCTTGTGGATACGTGCATTCCTGCTCCATGAGGATGAATAGGGACTGTAGTAACGAGAAGGGCCAGAAGCTTGGCTTGGAATGCCATATGAACAACAAGTATCATCACCAACTCGCCAACCATGTATGTTAGTGGGGGAGCTGGAATAAGGGCCACATGCAAGAGCCGGTTCAAGTGCCTTAAGGAACTGGCAGATACCGTGAATGCCCACTTGCATGCAGGCATTTGTCCCTTGCCTTAGGACTTCTTGCTTCAAATAGCAATGCAGGCCTTCCATATACTGATGAATTAAGGCTCTGTCTTCAACTCTTCCTGCCAAGGATGCATCTCTCTTAAAACGGTCTGTATACACTTGTATGGGTTCTGCATCGCTTTGCTTACATCTTGCCAGTCTAGCCATGGCTTCTTCTATTTGCTCGCCAAAGCGCTCGAGAAAAGCTAGCTCAAATGCAGGCCAAAGCATGTTTTGATCAATGGTGAGGGCCCATAATCCGGCATCGCCACACAGCATAGTCAATGCAACAGCCATTTTTGCCTGACCATTCCAATTGTTGATTATTGGCTGTGCTAAACGGTTGAGTCTCTGCAACCATGAAACTGCATCATCCCCTGGTCTGCCATGGAATTGACCAACTACACTCAACGAACTGGACGTTATGCGGTTAGCATGATCATATGGATGTCCATCCCCAAGGTCTGCTCCGTCTGCCATCAAATTTGCTTGTTGTAACGGACTGTAGTTCGTTGAAACTGTTTGGATTGTTTGTTTACTGGCCTTGTCTCGAGAAAGCGAGAGTCAGTTTTCTAATAGGCTGTTCGCTGTACTGTGGTAGCTTTACGCTCGGTTGATGCGTGTATCTACTGAGGACGATTGACTGCCCTTTCGTTGATATGCCTCTTTGCGGTACTGACTGCAAGAGGGTGCTTGTATCGACAAGGGTGCAAGTGCGCCTCTGAAACGATACTAGGCTGCTTAGCGTGAGCGACTGGCTTTGCAAGGGGTAGCCTTGTGAGACCTTCCCTAGTTTGTGTCTGTTTCGCTGTACGCTAGCTGTCTCGATGCGGGCGCTCCCTAAGGATGCGCTGAGAGCGGAAGCTTTACGAGTTCGGCTGGAACGCTCTTGACTTACTACGGACTCTACTTTTATCGAGTAAGTAGTGAACTGAGTAGTGTTGCTCTTGCTTGTGATGATCGGGTCACACGTCTTCTTTGCTCAGTAGGATGATGCGTATAGTAGGGGATGTCGACTCGGACCAACACGTAGAGTTTTCTTCTTCCCTGAGCCTGCGCTGATTATCAAACAGGCCCAGAAAGGGTTATAGGTTAACGCGCTCTGTAGTAGAGCGTTTTCGCTCTGTAGCGACTTAGGATGCGGTTGCTAAACAAGCAAGCAAGCAGGTGCTTCTACTTGAATGATTTACGCACAATCCCTGAAGCCACGAAACCAGGTCCGCGCGGGGTGGGGGGGGGGATTAGACGTGCCCTTGGGTTAACGTCCTCTCTGCTCGTGCCCTGTATGCGGTTATGCGGGAGAAGCAAGCACGTGCGGTTGTGCGGATGTGCTGCTGCCCTAGGATCGGTGACTGTGTACACTCAAGCTTCGAAGCGTTGCTTGATGCGATAGAGTAGCTTAAACCGGTTCTCTTACCTGCGCTGTCTCTCTTGAGAGGGGAGCGCTTGTCGAGGAGTAGCGTCTTTTTGCGGAAGACTTCTAAAGATGGGAACAGTAACTTACAAGTTGGTTTGCTTGATTAAAACGCTCAAGCGGGCACACTAGGTTGGCTTGTTAATGCACAAGCTAGGCACGTAAGGGTAAACACGGTTGTGTGTTTGTATTGTTGTCGTATCTCATGGGTGATTAACCGTCCGCAGGGGCCGGTCGAGCTATTTATACTCTGCAATTCAGGACCCAATTGGATCGATCCTGGCAGGCAGCTCTACTCACTAAGGCTCCGCAGATAATGCCTTGCTCCGAAGAAAAGCGAGGGCCAGGCTCCGCAGTAAAGCGATGGCACTGGACACTGCGGTTCAATTGATCGACTGATCGGACATATGATCCAACCGGCCGCGACTGATCATACCGCGCATGCAACGAATGCAGCTGCGGACGCACAAACCAAAGCTGCTATCAGTTATAGGTACCTCGCTCTAATACAGCGCCAATAACTGCCCTAGAACCGGCTTCGAACAGCGAATACTGTCAAAGTGCAGTAACATGTCTTTGCCGATGCTCACAACGACTGTCCAGATACAGCTATCGTTCGTGTGCCAAACAGTGCAAAACCAGTTGCAGAGGCATTTAGTGTTCATAGTCACATACATTGCTGTGCTATGCAGCCAAAGCAGATCCATATTCAGCCTACTGAAGGCGGCTCATGCTCACTCCGTCCAATGTCAAGATGCTGTATGTTCACGTTGCTCGTTCAACCACACACGTACTTCAGTCAGCAGACTGTACAAACATTGGGCTGGCACATACAGGGATACACCACACAGCTTTCTGCCTCACTTTAGCACCAACCAGTAGTGCTTATCACTCGTTGACGCATAGCCCTCATCTGGGCCCTACACTCATCTCATTCCAGAGTGTGCCAGGATCCTTCTACCTGGGCGCAGCAAGGTTGGTACAGGGAGGTCTGCCTCAAAAGACCAGATTCATTCTAAGTTGGTGCAGCATCTTTATTGCCTCCTCTCAACTTCCGCCACTGCCGCTCTTCTGTCATTCTGACCCCCCCCCCCCAGTATATGGGAGGGGATAATGTCCCAAATAGTTCCAGTCGCAGGGTTTAGTGTCCCAGGGTTTAATATTATAGTGTTCCAGGGTTTAGTGGCCCAGGTTTAATGTCCCAGGTTTTAGTGTTATAGTGCGGCAAAAGAGGCTAACCGCGGTGGGTGGGCGGAAGCCCACCCACTCTTTCATCTTAATGGTAGGGGTTCAAGTGTACATTGTACAAAACGGCCCCTCACCTCAACCCCACGCGGAAGGGCAATCCAGGCCCTTCTGGCGTAGATCTCTCTCTCTCTCTCTTAGTGTTATAGTCGCAGGGTTTAGTGCGCCCTAGTGTCTGCAGTGTCTGCAGTGGATGCATGTGAGCAATGGGAGGTGGAAGTCTCGTTGGTGCTTTGTGCTCCATTGCAGGAAATCTTGTGCCACAATATGTTCAAAGTACAGCATTGCATTATTCAAATCAGCAGTCATGGTCAAGATCGACCACAACTGCTACAATACATACTAAGCAGGAGAATCAGTGGTAGGTTGCAATCTGTATGAGCGAGATGATGGAGCACAGGAGGAAGCAAGTCGCTGCAGGCATGGGTGCGGAGATAGAGGGTGAGGTATTAGCCCAAGTATGGGATGAAAAGGTGATGGCATTGACAATGAGGTTGGAGAGTTTCACATCGGCCAGGGGGGGGGGCATGTAAAACGTGCTCTATAACATTGCGAGAGAGAGAGAGAGAGAGAGAGAGAGAGAGAGAGAGAGAGATCTACGCGAGGAGACCGTGTATTGTTCTCCAGCGCGGGATAGTTGTGGGAAGGGTTCCTTGGTGTAAAGATTACACGGATCCCTTACCATTTTGTAGGATGTGATCCTATGGTGGGTGGGCTTCTGCCCACCTACCTGTGTTAGCTTCCTGCTCGGCGTGAGTATCTTGGTGCTTTCTTGCACACTTGTGCCCTCTTGGCTCTGTAGACAACGTGTAAAGCCCGCACGGCCTCTATGTTTAGGTCGACTAAGCATTGGTTTAGGCTGGAGTCACGGACTCCTAGCTCTCTCAAAAGCGATTATGTTCGATCATAAATAGTTCCTGTTACTCCCACGCACAAGTATGGGCCTGTACTGAATTCTAGCGTTCGGTATCACTATCTTTATGCTGTCAATCAGTTGTTGATGTTGGGCCTCTGCTCTGTTCTGCGTAGCATCTGGTTCCGTGTCCCTGCATATCTTGACCTCGACTATCCGAACTCTGCGGGTAGCTCTCCGCGTGCCGGTTTATACAGCAGCCCATCCGGGCGCTTGTTTACATTTCCTTGGGAGGCTTCTATGGCATCCTTTAGTCCTGCCTGTAGTTTGCGCCCTGGCAGGCATCTGGGACGGTATATCTATAACATTGCTAGTGAATTCATCCATGACGTATACACTAGCGCGTTTTTGGTGTGGACAAAGGTGATGTTAGGTATATGCACATGATTTACAAGAGTCCAGCACTAATGTTACTGGCAGTGGGGAGGGACACAGCGGATATCTTGGGATGGGAGGGGAATGTGATCAATCTGATTTTCTATTCCCTTTTGATTTATTTTGATGGTTACATGTTTTAGGGTTTGTCGCTTGTGGTTCTCGGTGTGGAGGTGACAGCTATCACAAGGGCTGATTATCTGTTTTTTGTGCTGTGGCTTGGAGGGGTAGCTGGTGGTCAGTGTTGGCCGAGTCCCTTTTTTGCTGTCAATTCACTTGACTTATTGCAGGCTTAGTGTTCCAGAGTTTAGGCACTGAAACCCCCTAAGGGTTAAGGTCACGGGCAAGCGGCGGAAGGTTTGGGACCGGCAGCCATTCAAGGGTTCAATCCGGGCAACATTGTGGGGGCCGTTTGGGGGAATGCATGCAGGACCCCAACGGTTTAGTGCCGGAAGGGGCAGAAGGGGAATGGGTGAAGGGTTAGAATGACAGAAGGCCAGAAGCAGCATATATAACTTGCTTTTGGAAGTTTGATTTTCAGGGGGTTGGGATGGGAGGGGGTTGAGAAAGACCAAATGACCAGATCACCAAATGGCCCCATCAAAGTGGGGCGCCGGCACTGGGGGCAGCAGCGGCTACAATGGCAGAAGGCCAGAAGTTCCAGAAGTTGTGGTTTCAGGGGGTTGGGTGGGGGCCAGAAGGACAGGAGGCAGAAGTGGAATTTTGAAGCTTGGGGAGGGGCCAGAATGACTGAGAACTAAGGGCAGAATCCCAAGTAGTGGACGGATTTTACTGCTAGAAAGTAGAATATGTATTCTGTATGACTTGAGATAGAATAACTTATACCGACTGCCACTCTCTCCCCTCTTCCTCATCTTCCCTCTTCCCTCTTCCCTCCTTCTACCCTTCCCTGGCTGTCCCAAAGGTCTTATGGTTTTTGTGTTAGGGTTTAGGTCATAGGGTCGAGGGGTCGAGGGGGGGAGGGGGGGAGCGGGGGAGTAATGTTCTCCAGCGTGGGATTGTGGGAAGGGTTCCTTGGTGTAAAGATTACACGGATCCCTTACTGTTTTGTAGGATGTGCGTGATTCTATGGTGGGTAGGCTTCCGCCCACCTACCAGTGTGTTAGCTTGCTGCTCGGCGTGAGTATCTTGGTGCTTTCTTGCACTCTTGCGCTCTCTTGGCTCTGTAGATAACATCTAAGGCTAAGGTAATAGGAGAATGCAAGAGAAGAGAATGTTGATGGGATGTAGGGAGGTGGCATGGATAGTTATATTCTCTTGTGTCATTTTTCCTGCTCAGTCAAGACACTTGTGGCCCGTGTAATGGACCATCATGCTGCAATAGCTCACTGACCACCTCCAGCAGCAGCTGGGTTGCATCATCATTCATGATTGAATACTCCAGCATTAGCACTTGACACTGGAGGGCGCTTGGCTTAGTAGACGTGGTGTGCCGTTGACACTCTGGACGCAGTCGGGGGGGGGGGGGAGCTTGGTAGGGGATTCGGCCCCCCTAAACTCCGGATATGCAACCTTTTAGGCAGGGTCCCTTCCTCGCTGTTGCTTTGTGGCAAGATAGCTGTGTTATTCAGTGACGGTTACAACCTGCATGTATGGCTCGTGCATGCACTCATAAGATGTGATGTATCGCCCCTTTGGCTAATCGTTCCATGTGTGTGCTGCATGCTTGCATGACTTCTGCCTTGATGCAGGTATCTGTGGGGCAACACCCTCAGTGGGACCCTGCCAGCGGAGTGGAGTGCACTGTCAAGTTTGATTATCCTGTAAGTTGCTGGGTCTTGGTTGGGTATTAACTTGGAGGGCCTACCTGTAGTACCAGTTTGTGGGGTGTCAAGGCCATCAAACTGTTCTGAACCATTTGTACATGCTGTCCTGATTGCATCATAGCACCTGCCAGGAAAGAGGGTAAGTGTGGTGGACATGAAGGGTGCACTAGGTAGATGAGGGGGATGTGGCTGGGTGGGCAATCATCAGGGGGAAGGTATGGCTGATGGGGGAGGGAGGGGCAAGACCCTCTCTGTCAAGACAAAAAGGTGCATGGGAGTGCTTGAAGACATGCCTGTGTTAACCATGGAGGGTCAACAAGGGCGGGGTCTTGTGCATGCTTGTGGGAGGGGGGGTGTATAGGAAGGGCAGTGGGATATACATGGTGGCAGAATGATACTGTACATGTATGTGAGTAGAGGGAAGTGGGGGTTTGCGAGGGACCCTCTTATCTGTCAGTGTCCGCACAACCAGGTTGAGGTGGTAGTAAGAGTGGTACAAGAGAAAGAGTGTGTGGTGGAAATGAAGGATTGCTTCTGCTACAACATGCTGCTGCCACAATAAGTGCTAGGAATTGGTAGCAGAAACCCTCCCCCTTGGCCCCTTCCCCGGGCCCCTCCCCTTCGTCCTACCCCCCTCGCCCCCCTCCCCTCCCCCTTCTCCACACCCCTTGTGCCCTCCCCAACTCTCCCCCCCCACCCTCCCTCATACGCCTCCCTTCCTGCATCTGCCTCACCCCTCCCCTCCGCCCCCCCCCCCCCGGGTTTTCCCCTGCCCTTCCGAAATGTCTTAGGGTTTAGGGTTGGGTATCAGAGGATATGGTCTTGGTTTATAGCTTTAGGCGGGTGAACTTCAAATCCAACTTCTGCCCCGTCTGCCCTTCTGTCATTCTGACCTCCTTCTTTCCACCGAAAATATGGCGGGGCTAGTGTTCCAGTATTAGTGTCCCAGGGAACCTTTAGTGTCCCAGGTTTCAATGTCCCAGTTTTATTGTCCCAGGGTTTAGTGTCCCAAGGTTTAGTGTCCCAGGTTCTAGTGTTATAATGTGGAGGAAGATACGAAGGGCATGAGTGCGATTTACACTCAGGGTGACAGAAATATACTGTACATGTGTGGCTGGGGGGAGGGGGGAGGGGGAGCTAGGGGCTTGTTTGGGGAACATCTCATCTGGTGATGTTGGCACAAAAATGCTGAGGTGGTGGTAAGGGTGGGTGATGAGAAACTGGCCTGGGGTGTAAATAGTGAGGGACAATAACCGCTGCGATGTTAATGATAGTAGCTGGCACACTGCCCCTCCCCCTACCTACCTCACCCCTCCATCGTCCTTGCCGCCCTCTGCATTCACACCCTTTCTCCCTCCCCCATTCCCAACCGCCTTCCATTCCCCCTTGCCCCTCTCCACCTCTGACTTTCCCCCCTCCCCCTTTCCCCCCTCTCCCCTCTCTCCTCCCTTTCCCCCTCCGTCCCCCCCCCCTTCCATCCCCCGGCTCCCCCCTCCCTTTCCCCTCTCCCCCCTTCCCCTCTCCCACCCCCAGCGCCCCCCCCCCCCCGCCTTCTCACCCTTCCCCCGCCTCTCGTCCCCTCCCCCCTCTTCCCTCCAATTGTTCCCTCTCCCCCTGCCCCGGTTCTTCACTTTCTCCTGACCGCGCCCCAAGGCCTTAGGGTTTAGTGTTAGGTTCTAGAGTATAGTGCCTTGATTTATACTGTAAGGTGTGGGAACTTGGACCTATCCCTGAAAGATCTAAACGAAATGTGACCAGCAGACATGGAAAACATTGTTTCTTGTGTCATTCCTACTGCTCAGTCAATACCCTTGTGGGCCGGTGCAGTGGACCATCATGTTGCAATATCTCACTGACCACCTCCAGCAGCCGGGTGGACTCAACATTCATGGTGGTCCACTCCAGCAGAAGCACTAGCCACTGATTATGGCTTGGCTTACCTAGTAGACCAACTGTGGTGCCGTGGTGATTAACACTTTGGACTCTTTTGAGACGGAAATCCGTAGGGGAAGGCCGATTTTGGCCCGCTTAACCCTGGACATGGGAATCTCTAAGCCCCCCTCCCTTGCCGTTGCTGTTCCGCATTTTATTCGTGTTGACTAGTGACAGCTACAACCGATGTATGGCTCTTGCATACACTTAAACATGTGATTTTGCCCCCTTTGCCTAACCATGCAACGGACTGCTGCCTTGATGCAGGTATCTGAATACCAACACCCTCAGTGGGACCCTGCCAGTGGAGTGGAGTGCACTATCCAGTTTGCGAGCCCTGTAAGTTGTTGGGTCTTGGTTAGGTCTTACTTAGTGGAGGGCCTACTTTTTACCAGTTTGTGGGGTGTCAAGCCGATCATACTGCTCTGAACCATTAGTACATGCTGTCCTGATTGCATCATATCACCTACCAGGAAAGATGGTATGTGGTGGACATGAAGGGTGCAGGTAGTAAATGAGGGTGATGTCACGGCTGGGTGGTCAATCAGGGGGTGGGGCTGATGGGGGGAGGGAGGGGCAAGACCCTCTCTTGTAAAGCAATAAGGCGCATGGCAGTGCTCAATTGACGGCATGCATGTGTTAACAATATGAGATCTGGCAAGGGCAGGGTCCTGTGCACGCTTTTTGAGAGTCGTAGTGTAGGTAGGGCAGTGGGATCTGAAGGGTGGCAGAAATATACTGTACATGTATGTGATTAGGGAAAAGTGGGGTTCTGTGTTGGGACCTTCTTATCTGCCAGTTGAGGTGGTAGTAAGGGTGGTAGATTAGAAGGAGTGTGTGGTGGAAATGAGGGACAACAGCTGCTGCAACATGAAATGGAAACTTGGTAAAAAACATTTGTCCCCCTCCCCCCTCCCCCTTTGCCCCTCCCCTTAGTCCTATCCCAAAAAACACACCCCTGTCTTCGTCCCCCCTCCCCTCGGGCCCCCCTCCTCCCCCTTCTGCACACCCCTTGCACCCTCCCTCCTCTGTCCACACCCCTCTCATATGCCTTCCTTTCTCCCCCCCCGCTCGCCCCCTGCCCCCCCCCCCCCCCCGGGCCCCACGTTTTTGCCCTGTTCCCCTGCACCTCCCGAAGGTCGCAGGGTTTAGGGTCAGGGGTTTCAAGGATATGGTCTCAATCTATAGCTTTTAGGTGGGTGAACTTTCATGTTTCACCTTCTGCCACTTCTGCGCTTCTGTCATTCAAACCCCCTTCTCATGAAAACCTCGGCAGGAATAGCATTCCAGTTTTACTGTCCCAGGGTTGAACGCCCCAGGTTTCAATGTCCCCGGCGTTAGTGTTATAGTCCCATGCTTTAGTGTTATAGTACCAGGGTTTAGTGGGCCCTGAGTGCTGCAGTGCAGAGCATGTGCATGGATGTGAGCGATGGGAGGTCGAAGACTTGGTGCATTTTTGCTCAATTGCGGGTCTTATGCCACAATATGTGAAGTACAGTGCATCGTAAAAATCAGTCGTCATGGTCGAGACGAGCCACATGTGCTACAGTACGTGTTTAAGCAGGACAATCAACTGGAGCTCGCGTTTTGTATGAGGTCCGAGATGATGGAGCACAGGAGGAAGCAAGTGGCTGCAGGCATGGGTGCGGGGGTAGAGGGTGAGGTATTAGCCCAAACATGGGATGAAAAGGTCTTGGCAATTTTGACAGTGAGCTTGGAGAGGTTCAATCACCGGGGGAGGCATGTAGTGAACGTGCTTGGTAACATTGCCAAAGGATTTAGATCCATGAGATACACGCGGGAGTTTTGCGGTGCAGACGTGAAACAAAGGTGTGGTTAGGATTATCCACAGGGCTTACAAGAGTCCAGCATGGTGACTGGCAGTGGGGAGGGAGACAGCGGGTATTCTTCAGATGGGGAAGATGATCTTTGTGAATTTCAAGTCTGATTTGATCGTTATGATGGTTATGTGTTTTACGGTTTGTTCTTTGTGGGTCTCGGTGTGAAGGTGACAACGGGCTATTTGGAGGTTGCCTGGGCTGATAATTGCTATTTTGTTGCTGTGGCTTGGAGGGATGTATGGTGATCACCATTGGCCAAGTCCCTTCTTTGCCGTAGATCCACTTGACTATAATGGGTTGCAGGTTTATTGTTTAAGATCTTAAGGGGTGACCCCCCCAGGTTTTAATGCGGGCGAATAGTAGGGGGTTTGGGGCCGGCAGCCCCCCATGGGTTTACTGCGGGGAACGGTGGGTTTTTGGGGCCCGGGGGGGCTGCAGGATTCAGGGAGGGGTTTTAGGCCCCATCCCTCCCTCGCCATCGCTTTTCTGGCAAGACAGCTGTATTAATATTTGACAGTTACAACCCGTGATGTATGGCTCTTGCATGCGCTCACATAGATGTGATGTATCCCCCTTTGGCTAACCATATAATGTGTGTGCTGCCTGCTTGCATGACTGCTGCCTTGATGCAGGGTTTTGTACAACAACACCCTCAGTGGGACCCTGCCAGTGGAGTGGAGTGCACTGTCCAGTTTGGAATACCTGTAAGTTCCAGGGTGCTGGTTGGGTCTAACTTAGGTGGATGGCCTACTTGTACCAGAGTTGTGGGGTGGCAAGTCCATACTGCTCTGAACCGTTACTACATAGTGCTGTCCTGATTGCATCGAAGCATCTGCCAGGAAAGAGGCTATGTGGTGGGCATGAAGGGTGCACGGAGTACATGAGGTGATGTGGCTTGGTGGTCAATGAGGGTGCAGTGGAGCATAAATAGAGGCATGTGGTGGAAATGTAGGACAACAGCTGTTGCCGTCCACATGATAAAGGTTGGCGCCTCAGACTCCTCCTCCTTGTCCCCCTCCCCCTTTCCCGGCTCCTCCCGCCACTGACCCATCCCTTCCCTCCCTCCCTTCTACCCCTTTTACCCCTTCTGCCTTCCCCTTCCTCTCTTAGCCTTGGCAACAAGCAAGTTTGTTTCTTGCTGTCATCCGTGCCGGGTGATGGTTGTGAATGTTGTAGCCTTTAACAGTGAGATTTGTTGTGAACCTCAAGGCTTCCACTGGGGTGATTTAGTGTAGGCATGGAGCAACCTCCGCTTTTGGTCAGTCAGGTTATAGTGCAAGAACGGCGAGAAATGCCACAGGCTAATGCGCTGCTCTCGGTCCATCATGGAATTGAGGACCCCATACTCGTTGTACCGGGTACTGTGCCACCACTCACTCACCCTTTGCTAGCCAGCATTCTACCATCACTTGGAGCCGTTTAAGTACTACATGCTGTTGCAAGAAGTCCAGATAGAGCTGGATGCCCATTGATGACCGAGGCCCGCATGGTGGATTACCGGCAAATCTTGTAAAGTAGCGTCTTAAGTGCAGATCCCATGCTTGTATGTGACTGTAATGTGCAGGGCTTTGTGCCGGAACCCAGCTCTTGGTGGGTGCCTTCCTGCAACATGGGGAGAGCTGCGTACAGCCTCAAACTGCTCAAGCATTGCACAGCCAGACACAAAGATCTCTGGAACCTGTGCCCCCTAGAACACAGAAGAGCGTTCATGGGTTGCTCACAGACCTTACGACCTGAATTGGGTCGCTAAATAAGCTCGATATGCACATCAGTGGGATGCCTCAGTGTGATTATACCAAGAGGAGTCGGCGGGTGCGGGATAGTGGCCCTCCAACCAGAGGAAGTTGGTCATGCATGGGCTTTGATATGACTCCAAACTCGCTTGGTTTAAGCCACTACTACTGATGGATGGATCCAGTTGAGGGGTGCTGCACGGTCAGAGGGTGAAGCATACGCAATGTCATGATGATGGAGCATCAGGGTATGGTAGTAGAGGTGACCCAAAGTGGACACACACTCCAATTTGTTTTGGCTGCCGATTATGCAGGGGCACAAGCTGGGGTGCTCCGGTCATCTGCTGACATTCAGGTCAAACTTCAAGTAAGCGAATTACCGGCGCGAGGGGCATTAGTAACAGCGGAAGCCACTTTGGTGGTCAAGTCATCCTTTTGTTGTCATCTGCATTGTTGTCACTGAGCTAGGTCAGGCTCGCTCATGGTCTTAAGAGATCCACACGGTGATGGCGCTTTGGCTCGCACCTGTGTGATTAAATATTGTTATCTTGAAGTTGTGGTCAGTGGTAGGGGAGACCAGTTTGCATGTAGATATGTGGCCTGATGGGTTTCATTGGTGCCTTCCTCCTGGACTGAAGTTATGCCACCATCATAGTGGTCTATCTCATGGGAAGGCGCAACCACATTTGCTTGTAGGGTGGCTCCTGGATTTGAGGGTCGTGGACCTCCACTAGCACCTTATTGCTTTGGAGGTGTCTGATATAAGCATCACTCTTGGTTGTGTTCGTCCTCTTTCGATTAGCTGAGTATGTTTGAGAAGGATGCCTGCACCCGTATCTTTGCAGCAGGTATCACAGTGTTCAATGGCTAGGGGTCTGCATGCTTTCAGGGTCATTTTACGCCCTTTGATTTTGCTAGGTTGTCAGCAGAGAGCGGCAGGGTCATTTCTGTCACAAAAGAACCAGTGTGAAGTGCTGGTGGTAATAAGGTGGCCAAGGGTTCTTTTTGGTCCTGTGGGTGGTGGTCCATTCCCTTGCACACTAGGGAAAGGGGCATCTTCATCCTGTGGCATAAGCATAGATGATCTGCAAGGTTTGGCCTAGCTGTTTCGGGTGGTCCTCCTGTTCAAGCACGCAACGGTAGCAGGATGAAAAGCTACTCGGTACCTACAGCTCTGTTCATAGGCTCAAGTACATCATGGGCTCACCTTTCATACATGCATAGTCATGGTTTGCTTGGGTATTGGCATTGGTAGCGGTTGTATGGTGAGTGTTTCAGCAGCCAGAGCAGAGCTTGTTGCTTGTGTTTGTTGCTGGTACTTCTGTGGGGCATGCTGAGTTGTCCATCCAGCCAACTAAATGAGTAGCAATTGGGTTGAGTTGTTGGTAGTTGGCCTGCTGGCTAGTGCTGGGAGGGGTTTCAGTCCGCCAAGTTGTATTGTATTGTATTGCTGTATTGTATCATTGGTAGCAGACTGCCACACTTTAGTACACAAACACCTAGGGAGGACCCTCATGTCGATCGGTGCAGTGGTATTTTAAATATGACAACATGCATTGCATCAAGTCATTTGGTCGAATGCGTCGGTTTGTCAAACGCACCTAGTCTTGCACCACTTATCACAACACTTCACATGCAGCTTCCACAACCCTCCCATTCGCTGCCCAACAGGCTGGAATTTGGTCATCCCATCTTCATCAAACTCCAGCGCCCCTGGCTGCTGCAGAGCAGTGAGATCCTCGAAACCTTTCAGCTGGGGCAGCTACACACATGCAGTAATTCAAGCTCAGACCGCGTGCAAACACGGCACTACCCACAGACAACTAAGACACATCACTCAAGCAAAACACAGCAATCAGTACAAGTACATGCAATGGGTTGCAGACCGATCACAGTCTGTCTCCTTGAAGCTTGACCTGCTATTACGGTAAGCATCACCTGCCTTCATATATGCATTGGTAACGTTCCAAGGAGCCAGTGCACTTAAGTGTTTGAAAATTGACTAACTGCTCCAAGCCCACATGCAAGGCAACCTTTACTAGTGTATCATAATAAACACCATCATGCCTTCAAAGCAAGGCACTTAATTACCTTGACTGTTAACTATCTCAGCAACTAGGCACCCGCCCTTGAGCTTATCGGTTGATCATCCTCAAACAGCGACGGGTCATGTGAGGCAGCAGCCGCAGGTACATTTTGGAGAAGAAACACCTGGTCAAGAACCAAAAGGCCACCTACACTGTCTGAGCTTAGGACCCTTCTTCCCGGATTGAGCCACATTGAGCCCCAACGGACACACGGACTAGTCCTGAGCCGTCAAAGCAACTAGTCATGAGACCAATGACCCATCAGCAGCACAAGATCGGACTCGGTTATCATGCCTACCTTCAAGTGCCACCAAAAATGCAGCCCTGCACCACCAACCAAGCCAGGACACTCCCCCTGCTATCAGCCACAAAACCAGGGCTTTCAAGTTATGGCTTCCTTCAGCAACAAGTCTGAAGCGCCTCATTACCCAGCCATGCAGTACCCAGCATGAAACATCAGCTGCCAACTCATCAAGTGGCCACCATCATCACCCACCACATCATGCAGTACCCAGCAAGTTGCACCTAGCAAACCAGCAGGAACCCTGCTGCAGCTGCATTGTGCCGCGTTATAGTCAATGCAGGGTAGCTAGCAGACATGCAATACAATCTGCCACACTGTTTCCTGCTTCCCATTCCAACTTTCACAGTCAGAAATAGCAACCGACTCCCGCTTTCAGGCTTGCGGTACCAGCCCAACCAACAGCGGTTTGCGCCAAGCCTGAGCGACTCGTGTCCATGTACACACCGCCAAAAAGCGCATCAACCCAATGAAGGTTCTTTCCGGCACACTTCAGTCAGAACCCGGCTAAAACACAGTTGCCATACAGTAGTTCGTCAGTCTCTGCAACATACTGCACCACATAAC
Organism: Pseudopediastrum boryanum; assembly: GCA_963556185.1. Taxonomy (NCBI): domain Eukaryota; kingdom Viridiplantae; phylum Chlorophyta; class Chlorophyceae; order Sphaeropleales; family Hydrodictyaceae; genus Pseudopediastrum; species Pseudopediastrum boryanum. Next base: position 2,703,477 of record OY744505.1, on the reverse strand, counting down.
GTAATTAAAGTATGTTGATAACTACCAAATGAGACAGCAAACGCAGACACACCCATATGAGCAGCGCATACACCCATGCTCACCAATGAAGACAAGCTGAGTGGCAAACAGTGCAGGCTTGCATCAAACAGCCACTTCATCCAGCCTCTCCCCGCCCCTTCATGCTAGCTCCTTCTTCCATCTGAAAGTGAATCAATCAGTGTGAACCTCGCCTCCCTTCTTCCCCCAAAACTAAATCAATGATGACCCCTACATCTACCCTCCTCCTGAACCCCCTGCTAGAACCACCTCCTTCACACTACTGCTGCACTCAATGCTCACACAAGCTGCGGATGTGCTGCAGCTCCTCTGCACACTATGGCAATTATTATTACATTTCATGATATGCCATAGCAATAAGTGCCATAGGCCCCGCACCTCAAGCTGTCACAAAGAACAGCGAGGTGGAACAGAATACGGGTAAACTTCGACATGTATGACAATATATGCCTAAACATGAGGTCCAGCAGCTAGGTCAAAATCACCCAAAACCTCCGCTGCCCCAATGGGGGTAAGAGCCTCCCTCCTACTTAAGAAAGCAAGGAGGGCTTGTAAGCCCGGGTGCAAGCAATAGTTGGTAACAAACCCCATTGGTTGGACCTCACGCCACATCAGAAGGGTGAGCATAAGCATTCCTAATCTTCCAAGCAGCTGCAACATATTTAGCTATACACTTAAATGCATGCTTGAAAGGGCCATATACTAAGCCAGAAATATACTAATACCACAACCAATATGGCAATACCACCACCAGCAGCAGTAGTAGTAAAGTTACCACCACCAGCAGTAGTACTGCTACCAGATGCTACCAGATGCATGGGGGCCAACTTACAAGCCAACTACTATCACCGAGTCTGCAACATTGTTTGCTGTTTCTTACTGACTGGGACTTTGATAGGCTCAGATACAGACGCCACCCTTGCATGCCTACAGTACCAGCCCGGCCATGATAATTCCGACACGATGTGCCTCTGATCCATAACACAGCAAAGGAGGATACATACCAGGAGAAAAACTATGTGTCCAAACATGAAGAACACTGTCCATCTCGGTTGGACACTGCAAGATAAGTCTGTGCACACAGTCCATAAGCTTGTGCAAATAGTTCACTGCGTAACCCATAAGTCAAATGGAACCCATTGATCACTCCCCTGGCATCTGCTGTCACAGCACCAGTGCTTCCGTAGACCAACTGTGGAGCAGACACACCCATAGCAACCCATATACCCATGCAGGTCACCATGCTGAGATAACAACATGATCCAAGTCCAACAATAATGGAGGCTTGCATCCTTATTAAACAGCCCATCACCAAACCATATAATATTCCCTGCTCAGATCGCTAGCTCGCCGTCCCACTCCCCCAATCGTTCACAATTCTCAAACAATGACCTTTATCACCCATCCACCCATGGCAGCTGCACCTACTCTTTTCATCATGGAGAGCCATGCCAACACTGCCACCTTCCCATTACTGCTTTGATGGTGCATTCAATGTTCACATCAGCTGGGGCTGGATGTGTTGCAGCTCTAAACACACCTTCTGGCCCATATGAGAATACTTCACATGAAACTACTTGGACCTTTTCACTGGCTGCCGAACTGGTGGCAAGCTAGTCACCCCAGCTCCCTCAACCTCTAGCTGCTGCAGAGCAGTGAAGCCCTCAATTCAAGACTGCAGGCGCAACTGCCTGTAGCACTTCAAGCTTAGCTTACGCAAACACATCACCAATTGCATTCCAGGCCCTTTAAGCTACTAAGTGGGAGACACAGGCACAGATTGGATTCCTTACCCAAAGTAGCTAACATGCAGCAAGAGGTAGCACCAGAGCTCAGTATACATAGGTCCTGCAGACACTGCACTAGGTGCTCGATTACCATCCAAGCTTACATGATGTTGAGCTTATGAAATTACCCCAAGTTGCCCTTTAATGCAGCAGAAAGACTGTTGGGAATAAAAAAAGTCCACCTTCACGCACACACCAATCACACACACCAATCGCACATGCCCGGTGTGTGTCAGAGAAGCGCTACCAGTAGCATTTCATAGGGCTGTGCAACATACCCCACTATCAATGTCCCTATGAAAGCCCCTCCCTCCTGCTACAAGGGTTGCCTGTGCTGCTAAACAGACAGAGAGAGCAGACATGCCAAACTTAGCCCTACAGATGCCTTGTCACTGTGCCCAGTAACTCGACCTGAAAGATAACTCATCCAAGCAGCAACAGTACTGCATGCATAAAGATAGCCAGTTCAGGCAAGCACACGCGCTGGCTATTCAACCTGCTACCGCCTCCTCCTCGTCCTCCCCCTCCTCTCCGTATAAATCACTTTCTCCCCTATCCTGCCCCGGCCTGCCATACCTCATCATCTGAACATTCTTCATCAACCCTCACCCCCCCGCCAGCACCACCTCCTTCACATTGCTGCCTTTATTGATCACATCAGCTGTGAGATAGATGGATGTGTGGCAGCTCCAAGACCTCCTCCTGCACCATGCTGCATTGGCCTACATGGAGCTCCCTCAGCCCTCTCACAAGCTGCCCAACAGGCTGCAAACTAGTCACGCCACACCCGCAAATCCCTAGCCGCAGAGCAGTGAGACCCTCAATTCAAGACAGCTGCCTTAACTTCTTGCAAGCCTGCAACTCCAAAGTGTGCGAACATGTGCACAGGTTGCCCTCCAAGCCTACCAAGCTCGCAAACGTGCCACAAATGCACGGAATCTCAAGCTGCCCAGAGCTGCAGCTAAGTCGTGCAAAGAAGTTAACACCAGAGCCTACCACAATAAGGCACTGCCGACCCTGCAAGTGCTCAATACCAGCCAGGCGTACAGGCTATAGAGCATTATATGTGGCCAAGGATGTAAGCCATGTGTGGATCCCTTCTAAGCTCCTCAACTTTGGAGCTTCCAGGCAGACTACTTCCAACTTGCTCAGCTCAGTCATGGAAAGAGGTTGCAGTGCAGGCCTAATCAAACAGTACCAGCTCCTTCAGCTGCTGCAGTGTGCTCAGCGGCTGCAAGCTGCAAAAATCCCAAGGGCATGCAGCGACTGCCACTGCTCAGCAAGTTTCCGCATCAGCAGCAGCTCTTCCTTCAACTTCACCACCAGCTCCTGCTGGAGCTCCTCAGCAAACTTGCCCCCAGGTACAGCCTCACCCTCTGCAACTGCTGCTGTCATCCACCCCGTACCATACATCCACACCATCCATGCCTCTTGCCCCACCCAGGAGAATTCCAGCAGACAGTGCTGCAGCATGGTAGAGCCGGCGCAGAAACAGCAGCCCTGGAAGTGAATTATTTCCATAGCATAGCCTGTACCGTCAAGTATAGCAGGAGCCCCCTCACAAGGTCTCAGCGTTCTTGGCACACCTGCAACAGCAAGCATTAACAAGCAACTCACAAGGCATGCAATCGATTGCAAGTTTGAAGCACACTGCTTAAGCAGCTGCAGTAGCAGTGCAGCTTCTAAAAGTTGACAGAACAGCCAAAAACTTGTCAGGAAGTTGGTCTTCCAGGCAGAGTTGTCATGCCGATTTACCGAATCAACCGGCACTGCGATCTCCGGGAATCGCCTGAAAACCTGAAAACCTAAACCCTAAACGAAACCTAATCCCAATAGTGGCCAGCTTGCATCGCCCTGGACCGTCTCTTGTGCTTCACCATATGCATATCAGCTTCCAAACTTCCTACCCCCGGAAATCAAGCACAAAGTGCTCTTGCCCTACCTCAAAAGCTGTGCTCAGCACCACAACAGCTGAGCAGTTCTGCCTTGAAAGTGGGGCAAACAAATTGCAGGTGTAAAGTAACCATGCCAGGAATCCCATCGTGCATCATCAGCCACACTTATATCTAGTTAAGAGAGAACACTGCACAGCCCCTCGGACCGTGCAGCGTTTTACGACATGAATCCAACCAGTTTAAGAATAATAACAAGATTTAATGATATTACTAATACAATCATAGTAACAATGACCGGCTCACAGTGTCCAGACTGCTTTGATTACCTGTACCCAATCTCCGAGTGTCCAGACTTACCATTACAAAGCCTTGGAGTACATATCTGGTACCCTTTGGGCAGCCCAGGGCATCAAACTAGATCAACTAGGTCCTGAGATTTCTGGGAGAGTGCCACAGCGCAACCAAAATGCTATGTATGACAGGGTGGATTGAGACTTTGGGAAAGATGCTTCTGATGGGGCTAGGGTAGACCCCACCTAACCCTGCTGAACCCTAAACCCTAAACCTGGGACACCCTGTCTCTCTGTGAGTCGCAATCAGTGTTTTCACCTATCTATTAAGATGATGGACGGGAGCAGTATGGACACCAAATGGGATCGACTTATCCAAACAGGTGTTCAGGGCTGAAAAATTAAGGGTTTTTTGGCGGGTGGGGGGCTGGTCCGAGGGGGCCATCGCCCCCCCCCCCCGCCCTCACCACCACCCCTGTTTGTATGCACTTTCCAGAAAGTGCATTCTCAGAATGCATTCAACATAGATGGATTAAATGCATTAATACCACAAAAAGGGTATGAAAGGTATTTTGAAAACCACAGACAGTGTGGGGTATAAGAGGCATGAGAGAGAGAACAGTATGTTTCAGGTGCTATTCAGGAAATTTCGCCCATTCAGATGATTTAGTGAGAAAGTACAGCTCAAGTTCTATTAGTGACTACACCTTTACTTCCCTAGCGCACCTGACACCCTCTGACCCCAGCAGCCGATCATAGCCATAAAGCACCATCCATGCCCCCAGATAAGATGGGCGCCCTTTAAAGGTAGGTCACCCATGTCTCTCATCTGCACAACATAGCAGCAGTCCAACTTTAGTAGCATTAACAGCAATGAGGACATAAGCAACAGACTGTCTTGAGTGCTGTCGCAGCGGCTAATTGGGGGCGATAAGGAGGGTGATTCCAATAGTGCAAGCAGCAGCAGTTGCAGCGGCAACATATGTATCACGACTGCCCCCTTCGTAAGCACCAAAGGCACTAAAGGGCTGGAAACCCGTCAAACATGTAGTTGACATGTTGCGGTCCTCTGCCTGCACGATTTAGTTAGTGGTTTTCACTCTCACTACTTGCTTCGTGATCCCCCAGAGATCAGCAGCACATGATAGTGAACATGACCTAGGGTTTAGGGTTTAGGGTTTAGCGTTTAGGGTAAGCCCCAAACCCTATGACCCACCAGAGGTTGACAAGAAACACGTAGCCAAGCCATTGGCAAGCACTCAATGCGCAGCATAGGCCGCGACTCACTTCCGTTCCTGTCCTCTTTCCCCCTCTTCTCATGTTAGGACCCCCCTTCAGACTCCCTTGCTACCCCCCTTCAGACTCCCTTGCTACCCCCCTTCAGACTCCCTTGCTACCCCCCTTCAGACTCCCTTGCTACCCCCCTTCAGACTCCCTTGCTACCCCCCTTCAGACTCCCTTGCTACCCCCCTTCAGACTCCCTTGCCACCCCCCTTCAGACTCCCTTGCCACCCCCCTTCAGACTCCCTTGCCACCCCCCTTCAGACCCCCTTGCTCTCTCATAGCTGTTGAGTCTTCAGCTCCTGAACCTCTGCCCGCTTCCCCTGACCCATCCCCATCCCCTTCCCCATATGAACCCTGCTGCGCTACCTCAAACCAGGACCACAAAATCCACACTAGAGTTCCCCCCATAGCCTCACTTTGGCTTACCTTTTTGCCAGTAGTACTGGTGGCCTTCTTTACCCTCTGCCTTCTCACATTGCTGTCTTGCTATTGTCCTTGCTGCCTGTTGCTCCCTGCATCCCCTGCTGCTGCACTTGCTCACCTTTATCCTACTGCAGCTGCTCTCTTGTCATACATCTTCTGGCTGCTTCTACTTCTGCAGCTGCTGCTGCTACTGCCTAAAAGCCACTTCACTGCTGCTTCTGCCTCTCCTTCCTGCTAGCTAATGCTTCTTTTTCTTTGCATATCATTGCAATCCTTCTTCTCGCAGCAGCTGCTGATTGTGGGTACCTTTTTTGCACAACCACTGCCCGCTCACTCTGATCTGATGATACTGCTCTTGCAGTAGTGTTGATGTACTGTCTCTAGGCCATGTGGACGCTGTGCACGCCCTGGTGAAATGAAAGGAAAGATAACATGGGCAGGGAACCAGGGATGCAACTAAAAGCCTGCAGTGGAGATTCACAAGCATGCAAGCACTGAATCTGCACTTTATGCAAGAATCTGCAACTTCCCGGCCCCCTACATGTAGCCAGCTTCTGCCCCACTTCCCCTCTTGCTGGCCCCACCTACATTTGCCTGCCCGCCCCCAGCCCAACCCCCACCTGTAGCTAGCTTCTGTACCTGCACTTCCATCTTCAGTGTGTGTAGCGTGTGGCCCCTCACCTCCTTGCTGCCTTCCGCCCCTTGACCTCAGCCCCCCAACAACTTCCCCCTGTCTCTTCCCCTCCATTCCTCCCTCCCTTGCCCATCCTCCCTCAGCATCCCCTGTCATTACATGGGCCCCACGCAGCACAACGCCCATCTGTGTTGAGTAATGCATAATGCACCAAAAACCCTCCCAACTGCAGCAAAGAGTCCGGTAGCTCAGCTCCTGTGCCTTTTGACCGACGCTAACCGCTAGACACCAGCCTCGCGTTCACTCCAGCTTAAAATCCAGCCCGTCAATGCCCCTCTGTAGTCAGCTTCTTGGCTTCTCCTTTGCATGACCATCTCCAGACCTGTGTGGCCCATGAGGCAGCTTGCCATCCTATCCTTATTTCCTTATTTTCTTTACTTTTCCATTTTGCTTGGCTAGCCCTGTCTCCGCAGCCCTCCCTTCTGCTGTCCACCCCTCTCTCCCTCTGCCCCCTCCCTCCCACCACTCCACAGTGCCACATCTCGTGCAACTCTGTCATCTTGTCAGTTGGCGTCTCTTATCTCCCTTGCCTTCCACCCAGCCTCCCACCCTGGTCCACTGCCCTCATCCACTCCTCCTGCCACTTCTCACCACACTACCCGGTTCCCACCCTAAAATCGATTTCAAACCATACATACGACAACTCTCCCAACAAACTCCCACCCACCAACCCTTCCCACTCCCCCCAGCCCCACCCAGCTGTAGCTAGCTGTCTCCCCTGCAGCAGCATCTCCTTGCAGCAACACCTCCAGTATTACAGGTCCGATGTGGCCCATCAGACAGCAGCTCCCCACCTCCTGCATCCACTAGATGGGAGCTTTGCAATTTCATGCATCCTACGCTCTCTGTCCCCTCACACATCTGATCCTTTCCTACTGTGCCCGCTCTCCAGCCCATTCCTCCTCGAGCCCAGGTCTCTTGCAACTTTCCTTGCTCTCAACTCACCCCATGCTTGTGTCCGTGTGCCTCCAACCCTAAACCCTACCCCATGGCTAAGGCTCTCATTGGCCTGCATGTATCTGACAGTCTTCTCCCCTATGTCAGTGATAACCCCTGGGTCCTTCTTTTCAATCTCCTTGCCTTAGCCCCCATTGCTGCACCAACCTTTCCCCTCCAGATCCCCTTTTGCGCCATCCCACCCACCTGTAGCCATCCAGCTTCTCTCCCTGCAGCACCATCTCCAGTACAGGTGCTGTGTGGCCTACTCTAGTAAGCAGCATCTCTCATGTGCCTGTGAGCCTGACACATCCCATACCCGCACACTCTTATCATAGCTGCCACTGATGGCCTGAGCCTGGGAGGGGTGGCAGGACACAAGCTGCGACACAGGCCCACTGTGACCACGAATCTGCATAAGATTGGAGGCAAAAAGCATTATTGTTACGCCCTAGAGCTTATGGCCTCCCACATTATTGCTTGCCATCACAACATGCCGTCTTGAGGTAGATAAGTAGATATTCAGTACACTGACGGTATGGGCAATATTGGTGACACACAGGTCAACTGTCACCGCAACATCCATAGACCAACCAGTAGAAGGGAAGGGTCTTAGACCAATTGGGGCAGGTTTGGGTGGTTTTCTCCTAGCTGCTGGACCTCATGTTTAGGCATCAGCAGTCATATCTATATGTGGATCCATACCAAAGGCATCCCGTGTGTTGATCCACATCACTTCATTTTACGATAGCATGAGGTGCAGGGCATGTGGCACTTACAGCATACTATGTATGTACTCAAATTCATCTCCATACTTCAATGCTGTGGCTGGCAATGTCATATGACTACAGCAGCGACAGCCCTACTGCACCCCGAGGACTGCAGCATATGCCTGAACTTCCCTGCCCATGCAGATGCACAATTGCCAGTCGTTGGCTTTAGGTTAACTGCAGTGCAGGCATGCAAAGCAGCAGCAGCCAGACAAATGCCCTTCGTAACTGGCTTGCCCACTATTCGCATCTGACACAAAAGTGAATACTATATGCACCTGCCACTAGAAGAAAGCATTTTCAGACCTGAGAAAGACTGAGTAAGAAACATAGATACCTGTACTATTGACAAAGTAAATCTAACTTTGGAGAGCACAGACAGTGCAAGGAATTTTGGTAAAAGCAACATTTTTCACAGTTCTCTCAGTGACTGCACCCCTCCTTGCTAGCACACCTGACACCCTCTCCCTACTGCAGCCAGCCATAGCCCTTAACCCTAACACGCCGCAAGAAGGAAATCCGCAAGCAGCATCTCGCGCACATTCCTGCTTCTTCATTCCTTATACATTTGCACGTTATGCCCCTCCTTCCCCAGCGCACCTGACTACCCTGTTGACCCCAGCAGCCGGCCACAGCCATGAGCCACCCATGCTCCCAAATAAGATGCAGCCATCAGAAAGGTGGTAGGTCACCCATCTGCACAACATAGCAGCAGTTATCAGCTTTAGAGCAGCAGTAGCAAGAACATAAGCAAGAGACCGTCTTGAATGCTGCTGCACCCGTTAATCATGAGCGACGAGGACGGCGACTGCTGAGTGCAAGCAGCAGCAATTGCAGCGGCAAATAAAACTATATATCAAGAATGCCACCCTGGCAAGTACCTAAGCAGCAAAGGCACGGGCTGGAAACACGTCAAACAGCGAGGTTGACTGTCGATCTTCTCTCTCGGCACTTGCGAAAGCTTTCATTACTTGCTTTGTGATCCCCAAGAGATCAGCAGCATATGACAGTGGACATGACCTAGGGTTTAGGGTTTAGTGTTTAGTGCTTAGGGTAAAGGTTAAGCCCTAAACCTATGATCTGCCAGAGGGCTGACAACAATCATATGACAGTAGCCAAGCCACAGGCAAGGATCCGTTGTGCAGTGTAGCTCGCGGCTGACTTCCCTTCCTCCCCTCTTTCCCACTGTTCCTTTATCAGGTGGATAAATTATATTGATAAGAAATCCAGGAACCCCTGCCAGCTCCCCTCCAACATACTTCATGCGGATGCCTTATTGAAGCAGCAGCTGGCAGGTCATACATTGGCTCATACCTTGATACTCTAAGGCTAAAGACTGGATGTACATGGTACTCCTTTGCCTGCCCTGTGCCCAGAGCAATTGCAACCTCATTTTACTACTCAATGTTCTTGTTCACTTATCCCTTCTCCTCCCACCTGCCAATCAATTCTCATATAGCTGCTCATATCTTCAGCTGCAGAACTCTTGCCCGCTTGCCCTTGACCCATCCCTTCCCCATACTCGACCATGCTAGTCCAGGACCAGAGCTCTAGTACTGGAGCTACCCTGTAAGCCGCAGTTTGTCTGACCTTTTTTGCCAGTAGTTCTGCTAGCCTTTGGGGGGCTGGGGGGGATGAAAGGGATCAGGGCGGGGGAGCTAGGAGGCCACAGAAGCGTGGAGAAGGGTAGGGCAGGCGAGGCCATCCCTTCTAGGAGGATATGGTGTAGGAATTGAAAAGTGAGGCGGTTGGCTGGAGGTGGTGATATGACGAACCAGGACATAATGGTCGTGTTCAGGAGGTGGGTGCCCTCGCTGTAGTAAGCCTACTTCCTTAATTGTACGCCGCTCATGGTGGAGCGAGCGTAGATGTAACAATGTAACAATGCTAGCCTGGTTGCCCTTCTGCGTCCCCTGCCGCTGGACTTGCTCACCTTTATGACACTGCAGGCAAGGCAACAGCTGCTCTCTAGACTGGCATCTTCTGGCTGCTGCTGCTGCTAATACTCCAGCTGGTCCTGCTGCTAGCAGCTGCTGCTGCTACTTCCTCAAAGCCAATTCGCTGACGCACCATTGCTGCTTCTCCTTCTTCTTGCTGCTAGCTGCTGCTTCTGTTCCTGTGCACATCATTGCTGCTTCTGCTTCTTCTCGCAGCAGCTGCTGATTGTGGAAAGTGGAGCGCTGAGGGGCACCAGGTGCTCGCAACAGTTGCAATCTCAGCAGCAGCACCTTCTGGATGAACACTGCCAGTACCTTATCTGCCTAACTATGCTTATTCTCATGTTAACTATTCTTATTCTCATGTTATGATGATGGTCTTGAAATGTTGATGTACTGTCTGTGTAGGCCATGTGGACCTTGTGCATGCCCTGGTGAAATGAAAGGAAGAACAACATGGGCATGGAATCAGGGATGCACCAAAGCATGCAAGCAGTGGAGATTCATAAGCATGCAAGTAATGAAGATGCACAGTCATGCAAGCAGTTACAACTTGCTGCATGCCAATCTTACACCTTGCAAAACATAAGTATGATCAATCCCTATGTTAGTGCTATGCGACACCATTTACCCATTACATGCCCTGCTTGTGCATGTTTGCTCTATGTTTTGATCTACTCACCGAGTGGCTCATGCTTGAGCTGTTGTGGTCTTCGCCACTGTTGCTGTGAATGCCACACATTGGCTTGGCCGCACTGCTGCTGCAACAACCAACCCTGCCCACCCTGCTGCCTGTCAGGCCATGCCTCTTGCTGCTGTTGATGCCATCACGCCATGTGCTGATGCTGGGAGAAGCTGTTCCACAGCTGCGGAGCCTGCTGCGGCTGCTGCTGGTGGTGATGGTGGTGGTGGTGGTGCCATTGCTGAGTGCTGCAAACCAATGCAGTTGGAGCTGACTGGACGGTGGAAGTTGGTACCACCCCATTTTAAAATAGGAGGATGCAGTGGATGGATGGCTTCTGATTTTGATGCTTGCCCCAACTTGCAATTGCTTCAATCTCTGATACCCTTAAGGTGAATGGAAGATGTGAAACTCCAACCAGAGCAGATGGCATTGGTTACCGCAAATGTGTGTGGACCTTCTCTCAAATAGGCCGCAGTTCAGTCAATGCTCACTCATGTGCCCATCGCCCCACAGTCAACTGCCCCAGAATTGCCACCTCGACTGCCCGCGTCAACTGTCATCTCGACTGCCACTTCAACAGCCAGCTCAACTGCCCGGAACTGCCAGCTCTACTCCCCATCTATCCGAGCCCACTCTGGCTTATGCTCCGACAGTCACCGGTGAAGTGACGACACCAGGTTACGCTGCCTCGGCTGGTCCAGATGAGCCCACCTCGCGCAGCCCCAGTGGTGAAAGCTCAGGCTTTAGATCCGTCTAAAGGGCACCCTTCGGTTTTAGCAATCTATCATCTTCTTGGCCTTAACACATATGGATGTGCCTATCGGAGGCGTGACAGGCAGCTGTATTCAGCTATGCTTCGCAATTGCTGGCCTGCTGGAAGTTTCGAAACACAATAAGGAGGAATGCAAGGCTCTTCACAAGGTCACGACGAACATCGGAGGATTCCTTAAAGAGCTGCAGTTCTCGAAGATCTCTTCACAGGTCGAAGGCGTGCTTGGTAAGCCCACCGAGGGAGAGGGGCACTGAAACTTGCGCTCTCACCCTGGAATTTTTACAGAGCGTGGGAAGCTTGAGTTAGCTGGAGTTGCTTCCCTCCATTTGGATGTTCTGCAGAACAGCCATAGAGCAATCAACCCCCTCTCAGAGGGTTTTGACAGCAGGATGCTGTGGCCTATGCCAATGACACTATACATGCGGCCTGAGTAATGACGCTTATGATTGCACCATCATATTTGTTGATCACTGTAGGAGATGTTGAAGAAGCCCTTCTAAATGCTCGCAAGCTCTTGGAAAAGAGCACCAAGGAAGGCGCATTGAAGTCCTTGCTCTTGGCGAGGTGGATCAGGGAGGAGTTCCTGCGGGCCAACAGGGACCTCTGCAATGCCTTCAATATTCTGTGCCAGGGCGCATTGCTGGTGCGCTTCTGCTAAAGCTAACGGGTGCTTTAATATGGCGCTTTTGTGCGTCTGTCTGCTGTACTGTGACTAATGTGCTTACAGACATATTGGGTTGCATTGCACATCTTGTTCTGTCATGTGCGGCACATATTCACATCTGCATATCTTAAAAGCAGTGCTCCCTGACAGTCTGTACTGAACACAGGGGATGAAGCTGTGCTGCAGAGATTCCATAGTAATAGCGACATCAATGATATCAACTAACGCAATGCACGCTCTGTTGCAGAACGTGAGTGTGACACAAATGAAAGAGCTGGAGGAGATCCGGAGCGGGCTCAGCCGTTGCGGTGCCACCTTCTTTGTGAGGGAAGATGCTGCATGCAGCAGGTGAGCTCCTTGCTCCTGCAGAAGTGACACATGTGAGCCGTCTGGCTCTTCTCAGCGGTCAAAGAAACCACCTAGCACATGTGTTGTCCTCTTAAGCACTCACTCTTGCTTCACTGAGAGTATGATGCAAGGTCTGCAGTACGCAATCACCACACTTCATTGCTGCTAATTGAGTTATTAGCGGCCCTGAGCATGAGTGGGGCATGCTGGTACTGTGCTAGCCGTTTGATTATGCCCTTATCCGGCCGTGCTCCCAACTCTGCCATCTCTTGGGGCTTCACATTGCAGCACGGTGTTGAGGTGGGACATAAGGACGCTGCCCACTGCAGTTCTTCCACCAACAGCTTTGTGACTTGCGTTCACAGAAGCTCAGAAGCACCATATCTTCAAGAAAGTGGCAGGGCAACATTGATAGGTTTATAACAGAGACATGCATCATTGGGGCCTATGAAGAGCAATTAACACGTTTTGGTAAGAGGTAGATCACATGCTGTCTGGCCCCTAAAGTCCCTTGAAATTGTATTGTGTTAATATGGCCAATCATTCTTTATGCTTTAGTACTCATGCCATGCTTTACACTCTGTCATCTGTGCTCTTAGGCTGCAGGACATTGCTGAGGTGGGACGTAAGGACTGCTACCCACTGCAGTTGCTTCAGCAACGGCTGCGTGATGAGCTTGAGCATGTGGAAGGTGTGGCAGGCTTGTCCCCTGAAGAGCTGGTGGAGGAGCTCAAGGACTTGCAGCTGTGGATTGCAGAGCGCAATAGAATGGCACGAGCAGGCCAGAGCAGCAGTAATGGCGCTAGTGGTGGCGGCCTCGGGCAAGTAGACAAGCCCAAGAAGGGTATGGATGAGGGGCTTGAGGAGTTCTTGGTGGAACAGGTACTGTGGCTTAGGCAACTTAAATCTCTTGCATAAGTTGTACCAGTATTCAATCCCAACTGCCAAGGTATTCCTGTTAGGTCTTCCTGTTAGGTGATGCAAGGGTTTGTATCAGAGCCATACGGCTTGGCTCACATAGTTACAGCCCATGGAAGAAGACCTTGGTGGTTCACTCATACTTTCCATGCTTCCCTTTTCCATGTCAAACCTTTTAAACTGTCTCTGCACACTGCCTCATTGCCACCATGATCCACCGAACAAGCAAGAGCTTTGTTATGTGATGTGGATGGGTCATGTTCTGGGCACCAACTGCTTGAGTATCAGAAGTGCTTCTCTTGTTAAACCTGGTGCACGTCCCAAAATCCCCTAGCTATAGCTGTGCTCCTTGATACTGCATGGAGGTAGTGCAATAGCATTTTACAAAGCCTAATGAAACACTGCTTGATGTCACCATGCAGTTGTGTGCTGCTCTGGCCGGCAAGGCCTCCAGAGCTGACCAGCCCTTGGTCCATGAGGTTGTGGCAGTCCCTGATGATTTCATCTGTCCCATCCGAAAGGAAGTTATGATTGACCCCTACATGCTAGTGGAGACAGGACACAGCTATGAGAAGGCAGCCATCATGCAGTGGCTGGAAGCCAACAACACCTGCCCGGTGTCAAACAAGGTGCTTAGCAAGACCAAGGACATAATGAGGAACCATGCCCTCAGGAACAGCATCCAAACCTGGGCTGCCAGGCATAGTGTACAGCTGGGTGCGGCCCCTGTGTACACGCCTCTCTTTGGGGATCAGTCCCAGCCGGATGCTGCAGCAAGTAGTTCTGTGGACCAGGGTTCTAGCCAGCCTGCGCCTGCTGGCCAACCGGGCTGGATAGTGGGCATGCGGATAGGGGAGGCAGCTGGGGCAGAAGAGGTCCCATCAGCAAGCCAGCGAGGAGGTAGCATGTGGTGTGGCAAGGCTAGCAGCACTGGCAGCAGTCATGGCCGAAGTGGTGTAGGTGCCAGCATCAGCCCCAGTGCTGGGCGGTTGGTCCGCTGCACTCGGACCCGCTGGGCAGTTGCTCTGGGGCTACTGGTTCTAATATTGACAGTAGTCATAGTTGTTGCGGTCGTGGTAATCACCAAGAAACCACCCAAGCAAACTCCGGTGTCCTCAGCCTCTACCTCCTCAGGCCCATCCGGTGCAGCGCCCCCACCACCTCTCATATTGCCTGCCACAACTTCCCAAGCCCAAGCCAAAGGTGAGGACATATACTTACTTCATGCTAAATGTATAGGAGGCATACAGCATTTACAGGCAACATACGATCTCACCATACGACCTCCGCTTGAGGTTAACAAGTTTGCATGGACTCAATGGCAGGAAAGAGCTTTGCCATGCACCTGATCTGTGCTCACCTGACCTTGCATTGCTTGTGTATGATGATGCTTGCAGCTCTGATGGCTTTCAAGGTGGTCTTGAAGGATCCAGATGGGGCAACTGCCAACTGGGTGAGCGGCACGGACCATTGCAAGTGGACCGGGATCACCTGTAATAACACAACAAAGCTCGTCACAGAAGTGTAAGTGGTGATCTCATCAGCGCTCATAGCAGTAGAAGGAGATGTTTGATGCAAATTGTATGTTAGCAATGGGCCTATGGATGGGCAGCAGCCTGTGCACATTGTGCACTTCACTAATATTAAAAAAAGGATATGGAGCTTCATACATTTCAAGTTGCTTGGTAGACTCGCTCGCATGGCTGCCTGACAGTAAAACGTACAGTAAGTACTAATGGTGTGAGCTGCACATACCTAGATAGGGGGGGGAGTTCCTTCGGAGTTGCCTTTTGGAGATGAACAGTTTGGGTGAAAAGAAGGGATACGCAAAAGATGTTGCTGCATGCAAGGTCAGGAATGCTTTTTGAAGACGCCATACAAGGCAATCCCTCCTGGCTCAATGTTGTTTTCTGCTGGTCCCTGAGCACCCCCCTATTCCTAGCCATGGCAGCCTAAGGCCTATCTATAGGCAGTGCAGCACTGACTGGGGTGCTCTGGCTCAACCCCATTGGGTACGCAAACTGGGTCAATGCCAATTTTTACATGGATCAGTGGGCAGTCAAGTACCTGCTAGCAGGGGGAAAGAAAGGAAATCCTAGCCTAGCAGCCCTCTCCATCACTACTATAGCCCTCGCAAGGCCCATGTGTGATGTAGTGGTGAGCAACGACGCTGGCACTATATCGGCTAGATTGGGATATGCCCACTTCTAAGATGTGTATGTTGGACGACCTGCTGCCAGTTGAGCGGCTCACTGTGCTGCCTGCTTGCATGACTGCTGCCTTGATGCAGGGATTTGAGTGGCAGCAGCCTCAGTGGGAGCCTGCCAGTGGAGTGGAGTGCACTGTCCAGTTTGACATACATGTAAGTTCCTGGGTCTTGGTTGGGTCTTAGCTTATTGGTGGCCTACTTGTCCCAGTTTGTTGGGTGTCAAGGCCATCATACTGCTCTGAACCATTAGTCCATGCTGTCCTGATTGCATCATATCACCTGCCAGGAAAGAGGGTATGTGGTGGACATGAAGGGTGCACTAAGTACCGTAGATGAGGTGATGTGGCTGGGTGGGCATGAGGGGGGGAGGGGCGGATGGGGGGAGGGGGGGGGGGGCAAGACCCTTCACGTCAAAGCAATAAGGTGCAGGGTAGTGCTTGACGGCATGCCTTTGTTTAAAAATATGAGGTTTGCAAACAATTGGCAAGGGCAGTGTCGGTGCTTGTGAGAGTCGGTCTATAGGAAGGGCAGTGGGATTTAATGGGTGGCAGAAGTACATTCTATATATATGTGATTAGGGGGAGCTGGGGGTTTGTGTTGGGATCCTCTTATCTGTCAGTGTCTGCACAACCAGGTTGAGGTGGTAGAATGAAGGGTGGTAGAGTAGAAGGAGCGTTTGGTGGGAAGAAAAGGACAACAGCTGCTGCAACATAAAAGGCCAGGAGTTGGTAAAAAATTCTCCCCTTCCCCCCTCCCCCTTTCGGCCGCCCTCCTTTGTCCTACTCCAATTAACACGCCGCCGTCTTCGTCCCCCCCCCCTCCCCCCCCCCCCCTCGCGCCCCCCCTTCCCGTCTCCACACCCCTTGCGCGCTCCCTCCTTTCCCCCACCCCTCCTCCCTCTCGCCCCCTCTTCGCCCCTCCCCGCCCCCCAGGTTTTCCCCTGTTCCCCTGCCCCTCCGTAAGGGCATAGGGCCTTAGGGTTAGGGTCTACAGGATATGGTCTTGGTTTATAGCTTTTAGACAGGTGAACTTTGACCCTTAATCCGATCAATGTTGATGAAATCTAAGGAGCTGGCATGTTTGTTGTTCTACCATGTGTCATTGTGTCATAGCTTTGCTGATTCAATACACTTGTGGGTGCAGTTGACCATCATGTTGCAATATCTCATTGACCACCTCCAGCACATGGGTTGACTCATCAGTCATGGTGGGCCACTCCAGCATTTACACTGGCCACTGGTTGGTGCTCGGCTTGGTAGGACAACGGTGGCGACGTGCTGTGCGGTTGACACTTTGGACACAGTTGGGGGGTGGGGGTAGGTCAAGGCAGGGATTCAACCTCCTAATCCCTGGACATGGGGCCTCTTACGCCCCCCTCCCCTCATTCATTGCTGCTTTCTAACAAGTAATCTTTAGTCGCACTTACTTCTTGGGATGTATGGCTTTTGCATACACTCGCAAGATGTGATGCATCCCCCTTTGACTAATCGTGGAATGTGCTGCCATGATGCAGGACTCTGCAGGTCAACACCCTCACTGGGACTCTGCCGGTGGAGTGGAGTGCACTGTCCAATTTGACTGACCTGTAAGTTCCTGGGTGTTGGTTGGGTCTTAACATAGTGGATCATGGCCTACTTGTACCAGTTTGTGGGATGTCAAGGCCATAATGTTGCTCTGAACCATTAGTACATACATGCTGTCCTGATTGCATCATATCACCTGCCAGGAAAGAGGGTATGTGGTGGACATGAAGGGTGCAGGTAGTAGATGAGGTGATGTGGCTGGGCGGGCAATCAGGGGGAGGGGCGGATGGGTTTAGGTTTAGGGTTTAAAGGATATGGTCTTGGTTCAATTGGCGGGTGAACTTCAAATCCAACATCTGCCACTTCTGCCCTGTCGTTCTGACCCCCCTCCTTTCCCCTGAAAATGGGAGGGGATAGTGTTCCGGTCTTAGTGTCCCAGATTTCAATGTCCCAGGTTTTAGTGTTATTTGTCCCATGTTTTAGTGTTATGGTCCCAGGGCTGACCGTGCCAGGGTTTAGTGTGTGCCGTCTCTGCAATGGACAGCATGTGCATGGATGTGAGCGACGGGAAGTGGAAGACTTCGTCCAACGAGATGTCAAGAAATTTGTGCTCAATTGCGGGGTTTATGCCACAATAGGTGCAAAAGTACAGTGCAATATTCCATTCAGCAGGGGTGCTTGGTAGGGGAAGGCAGGGCATGGGCCCGCTAAACCCTGGATAGCGGCAATCTCTTAGACCCCGTCCTTCCCTTGTCGTTTCTTTCTGGCAAGTTTATCATTTTCACCAGCAGTGACGGCTACAACTTGGGATGTACGGCTCCTTTTGTATACAGTCATAAGATGTGATGTATCCGCCTTTGGCTAATCATGCAGTGTGTGTGCTGCCTGGTTGCATGACTGCTGCCTTGATGCAGGCTTCTGTACAACAACAACCTCAGTGGGAACCTGCCATTGGAGTGGAGTGCACTGTCCAGTTTGAAATTCCTGTGAGTTGCTGGGTGTTGGTTGGGACTTAACTTAGTGGAGGGGCTATCTGTATTTGTTTGTGTGGTGTCAAGGCCATACTGTCCTGATTGCATCATATCACCTGCCAGGAAAGAGGGTATGTGGTGGACATAAAGGGTGCACTAAGTAGATGAGGGTGATGCGGCTGGGTGGGCAATCAGGGGGAGGGGCTGGCAGGGGGGGGGGGGGGAGAGGTTCAGTGGTGCAAGGCCCTCTCTGTCAGCCCCCTGAATGTGCATATGAGTGGAGGGGGACAGGAAGGACAGTGGGATCTGCACGGTGACAGACATATCCTGTACATGTGTGGTGGGGGAGGGCGCGGGCCGGGCTAGGGGCTTGTTTTGGGCCCTCTCATCTATTAATGTTGGCAATACTGTTGAGGTTGTGGTAAGTGTGATTGATGAGAAACTGGCATCGGGTGGAGATGTAGGACATTAACCGCTGTGGGAGCTACTATCAATGATAGTAGCTGGCTCATCACACTCCTCCCCGTACCTCCCTCACCCCTCCCTCGTCCATACCCCCCTCTGCACACGCTCTTTCTTCCTCCTCGCTTCACTGCCAACCGCCTTCCGTTCCCGCATCCCCCTGTTCCCCTCTTCCTTTCCCCCCTCCCCCTTTGCCCCCTCCCCCTTGGAGGGGGAATGCCTTTTCCCTCCTCGCCCCTCCCTTTCCCCCTCCCATTTCCCGCTCCAATCCCCCCTGACCCCTCCCTTTCCACCCTCCCTCCCCCCTCCCTCCTCCGTATTGCCCCCTTCCTTTCCCCTGTTCCCCCTCCCTTCCCTCCCCCCGGCCCCTCCCTCCTCCCTCTTGGCCCCCCCCCCCTTCACTCCCCCTGCCTCTCGGCCCCTCCCCCCTCTCCCATCGCATGCGCTCCCCCCCCCTCCCCCCCCCGCCGGTTCTTCACTTTTATCCCTCCCCTTCGCAAGGTCTTAGGGTTTAGTGTTGGGGTTTAGGATATATGGTCTGTTCTTAAAAGGTACTTTCAGGTGCGGAAAGTTGGAGCCTACACTTGATAAATCTCAACAATATTCAAGCAGCTGGCATGGAAACTAATGTTTCATGTGTCACCTGTACTGCTCAATCAATGCCTTTGTAAGTGTAGTGGACCATCATGTTGCAATATCTCACTGACCACCTCCAGCAGCTGGGTTGACTCATCATTCATGGTGTGACACTCCAGCACGCATTGGCACTCTAGGCTAGAAACTGGAGGGTGCTACGCTTAGTAGACCAACTGCGGTGCCATGTTGTGCTCTCAACACTTTGGAGGCAGTTTGAAACGGGGATTTGTCGGGGAGGGCGGGCTTTGGCCCGCTAAACCCTGGACAGGGCAACCTCTAAGCCCCGCCCCTCCCTCGCAGTTGCTGTTCCGCAAGGTTATTCATTGTGTTGATTAGGGACAGCTACATCAGATTCATATTGTCCCTGCCTTGCCAATGGAAACTGGCCGATGTATGGCTCACTGAATCTTGTGGTTTGCCCCCCTTTGGCTAACCATGCAATGACCGCTGGTTGCATGACTGCTGGCTTGATGCAGGTACCTGGAAACCAACAACCTCAGTGGGACCCTGCCAGTGGAGTGGAGTGCACTGTCCAGTTTGGAGTACCTGTAAGTTTCTGGGTGTTGGTCGGGTCTTAACTTATTGGAGGGCCTACTTGTACCAGTTTGTGGGGCGGCAAACCCAAATACGTCTGAACCATTAGTACATACATGCTGTCCTGATTGCATGAAGGGTGCAGGTAGTAGATGAGGGTGGAGCATAAATATAGGCATGTGGTGGAAATGTAGGACAACAGCTGTTGCAGTCCCAATGATAAACTAAGGCTGTCACCTCAGACTCCTCCTCGTCCCCCCCTTCCCCCGGCCGGCTTCCCCCGCCACTCTCCCTTCCCTCCCTCCCTTTTACCCCTTTTCCTTTCCTGCCTGGATCTCCTTCCTTCTTCCCTCAGGCAACAGGCAAGTTTGTAGTTTTAGCTGCAATCCGTGGGTGATGGTTATGTGGATGTTGTAGCTCACAATATTACTGACTCTTTGTGTGAGCTTCAAGGCTTCCACTGGGGTATTTTTAGTGCAGGCAGTGAGCAACACCCGCTTTTGGCGAGCCAGATTGTATTGCATGGACAGCGAAAGGAGCCATACGCTACGTGTGCTGCTCTCAGTCCTTGAATTTGAAGATCTCGTATTCGTTGTACCGGGTACTGTGCTATCACTCACCCATTGCTTCCCAGCATCTTCTACCATCACTTGGAGCCGCATAAGTACTACATGATGTCGCAAAGAGTCCAGATAGAGCTGGATACCCATCCATGATTGAGGCCTATGTGGGTTACAGGCAAATGTGCTAATGTAGCGTCTTAGGTGCTGATCCTATGCTTGCATGTGACTGTCTTGTGCAGGACTTTGTGCCAGAACCCAGCTCTTGGTGGGTGCCTTCCTGCAACATGGGGAGAGGTCGGTACGCAAGACCCTTGCTCAAGCATCGCACAGCCAGGCACCAAGATCTCCAATGGAACATGTCCCCCTTAGTACACACAGGAGCGATCATGTTTGCTCACAGAGCTTGCCGAACCTGGATTGTGCCCCTCAATATGCTTGATATGCACATCAGTGGGATGCCGTGTGATTATACCAATGGGAGATGTGTGCGGGGTAGTAGCCGTCCAATGGGAGATGTGTGCGGGGAAGTTGGTCATGGGCCTTGACTCAAAACCTGGTTGGTGTAAGCTTCTGATGGATGGCTCCAGTTGAGGGGTGCTGCCCGGCAGCAGCGAGCCGGCGGGGGAAGTATGACCAATGTCATGATGACGGGGCATCAGGGTATCAATGGTACTAGAGATGACCCAAAGTGGGGACACATTCCAATTTGTTTTTGCTGCCAAATATGCAGAGGCACAAGTTGGTGCTCTGGTCATTTGCTGACATTCAGGTCAAACTTCAAGTAAGCCTTACCACGGGCAAGTGGCATTAGTAACAGTGGAAGTCACTTTGGTGGTCAAGTGACCAAGAGTCACAGGGAGGCTGTGCAAACTGCCCGATCATTTCTGCTTTTCTGCCATCTGCATTGCTGCAAGCAGTTTTACCATGTCCGTCACTGAGCTAGGCCAGGCTTTAAGACATACAAAGGGTGATGCTTCTTTGGCTAGCACATGTGTGAGGAAATGCAATTATCTGGTATTTGTGGCCAGTGGTAGGGAAGCCCAGCTTGCATGTAGATATATGACCTCATACGTTTAGAGCCAATGTTCTCCTCAGCTGAAATGATGCCACCATCATAGTGGTATATTTCATGGGCAGGCACAAACACATTTGTTTTGCTGTGGGTGTTGAGTTTGAGGGGCGCTGGAGCTCCAGTGGCAGCTGTATTGCTTTGAGGACGTCTGACGTCAGCATCTTCTCTTGGCTGCGTCTCGTCCCGCTTTCTTGCGTAGTTGAGTATCATGAGAGAGAGAGAGATCTACGCGAGGAGACCGTGTATTGTTCTCCAGCGTGGGATTGTGGGAAGGGTTCCTTGGTGTAAAGATTACACGGATCCCTTACCATTGTTGAGTATCATTGTGAAGGATGCCTGCAGCACATACCTTTGCAGCAGGTATCGAAAGGTTGTTAGCATATTGTGAAGCATCAATAGCTACTTAGGTTTGCATGCTTTCAGGGCCCGCTTTGATCTCGCTAAGGTGTCAGCAGAGAGCATATGTACTGCAACTGCCTGCTGAGCAGGGCGTTTTGCTGTCATGTGAGACACTTTCCGGCGCTGGTGGTGTCAAGGTGGCCAGGGGTTCTGTTTGGTCCTCTGTCGGTGTTGTGGGACGTCATACAAAGGATCGGCCAATGAGCCTGGAAACAGGGCCTCTCCAGTAGGGAGGCCACAATCTTTGGGTGGGGGGGTACGACAGGGAGGGAGGGAAGGGGGGGATGAGCGGGATGTGGGAGGGGGAGGTAGGAGAGCAGAAGCAACTGGAGAAGGGTAGGGCAGGTGCGGCCACCCCTTCTATGGCGGATATGGTGTAGTGTGCAAAATGTGAGGTGTTGGGATGGAGGTGGATTGTTTGATTGAGGAGTTGGACTGGTTGAGTCATACTCTGGGGTAGGCGGTCCTCACTAAGTAGGCCAACTTCCTTAATTGTACGCGACAAATGGTGTGTGCGTAGATGTAACCATGTACGTGGGACGTCCTTTGCACAGGGAGGAAGGGGTTGTCTCCAGTAAGTGTGGCATAAAATGACCTGCAGGGTCTTGACTGCCTAGCTGCTGCGCTTGGAGCACCAAAAGTAGCAGGATTCAAAGCTGCACTCAGCATGTCTTCTCAGTCATAGGTCGGATTTTTACCATGGGGTAGCTCCTCTTGCACACATGCCAGGGGTGCGGTCGTCTGGTCTACAGGACTGGTACAAATAAGCCTTGAAGTCATCATAAGGGTCCAAACTCGTAGTAAGCATTGCATGGAGTCATGGGGAGTCTCATCGGCTTTAGAGGTTGGGGCCATGCCATGCTGTCAAGGTCCTCGTTCCATGGAGTAAACTGCTTTTATGTCAGATATGTGTGTCTTTGCATCATCAGGGCCATAACCAGCTTGCAGAGCTTCCATCTGGTGAGCCAGCTCATCAGTATGTTTGGGCTATGGCGGAGTCCTTGCCTTGCTTTGGGCTCTGCTGTGTGCGGGCAGTTGCAGCTTGGGTCTGGTAGCTGCTGCCAAGGATCTGGAGCTGTGGTTTTCTTTCTTGCCTTGGTCAAGGACCATCATTTGTGTGTACCAGTATCGTAAGCTGGGCATGCAGTTTGGTTCCATGAAGGCATGTTGTCATGTTTTGGTTTGGGGGCGGGCCAGTTAGGGAGGGCACTGTTACCATGATTACGCCCATACACTGGACTGACTGTTAGGCTGGCTCTGGTGGTGTTCCTCTTGGCAAGTGCCGTATATTTTGCAGCCTTTTGCTCTGGGATTATTGGCTGGCCCCGGTAGGGGCAAGCTATAACGTCGCTTATACAGTAGCTATGGAAGTTTACCGGTTTGGCCGGCTGACGTGGCACTTTGCCCAGACTCGGGTACCTCCGGAGGGCTCCCTACCTCCATTATTCAGCACTTGTGACAACGCGGGTCCTTTTAGGAAATGTGTGGTTGATACTTCGCATCCGCACGCAAGTAACAGCAGCCAAGGTGCTCCCCTGTTGCTGAACCAGCGCATGCTCATACCTTGTTGCCAAAGTTTCAGCAGTGGTCGAGCAACAACTTAAAGAAGCAATAGCCGAATTCTGTGTACTTTAATGTGCGTAGATGCTTGCCTGCTTGCCACTCGAAGCGCGTATAAGCAAGCTGCGATCTCCGTTCCAGACCGGAGCAGGAAGGTTGTGGCTTGCTGGAAGCTCTGTACACGTTTGCCTGGAAAGCATGGAAGGTGCCGAACCAATGAATGGACGACCAGCATGGGGCTTGGCAGAGGTCCCTGCTCGCTGTCCCGTGCCGTGCCTCTGGGGAGTTTGGATGCTGCGGGGGCGAGCAGGGCACGCGGCCTGCCCCGCGGCAGGGGAAGGCTACTTCACCTGGTGAGCCTCGGTAATGGTGCATATCAGAGGCCTACACGACAGCGAGCATTGCGTCCCTGCATGTTCCGCGTTTTCCTTGCTCGTCTGACATGACTAGGAGATGACAAGCAGCTGACCCTGCCCAGCCACCCCGCCGGTTTTGGCTTGGCTTGGGGACTGATTCTAGCATACTGCTGTTACAACGATGACTCACTTACAGCTTTAACATTCCTTAAAATACTGCAATGTTCCCAGGAACATGTATGCAGTGCTTTCCATTTTAGTCAGCAAATAAATTCCACATGGCACTGCTTCTCCTTCACAGGCTGGCCTGTTAATGCTATATAATTGTTTCTCCTCAAGTTCGCAGCACTTGTGGCCATTATCCAGCTGTATCCCAGCAGCAAGTGCACTAGCTGCAGCGTTTGCGGGTGATGAAGCATTGCTTGTCCGTGATGCTACAGGCTTCATACCAGCATGCAACATTGCACCGACGCAGTAGGCTATAGACAAGTTAGGCATGCTGCACAAAACCAGCACCATAACCGGGGCCAGCCATCTTGGGGCGAAGCCCTTTATGTTTGTAATTGATGCGCTGGCATAGTCTGGTCGGCGCTGGACCCAAATTGTGGAGCAGCTCTTGGCTGCAAACGGGAAGTCGAGGTTTAGCAGCTTCAGGTGGTTGACCAAGGGGGGATAAGAAAGTGCTGCTAAATGTGAACAACCAGGTCCGGGTATGCTTGTGGTATGCTTGTGGTAATAAGCTGATTGGCCAATGGCTGGCAGGACCCAATAAAAATATCCATGCCACAGACAGGCATGGCAGGCATGCTCAGGCCACATTTGTGCGTTGTTGGCTCATCAGTGTCTTGGCTCTTGTGGTTTAATGCTGCTCCCGTGGAATTCGGGAATTGCATCGATATCAGAGGCACCTTAGGGCAGAGGCGCTCTAGGGAACTGAATTGAAGTATTGCCATTGGTTGGCCTTCATTGTATGTTTTCAGTTACTGCTTCCAGTTTGCGTCTTTGCTGCCGTTGTTTGTGCTTTATGGCTGGACGGTGGCATCGGCCCGTCCTTCCACGTTCTTAATGGTTTGCGCTGTAATTGCACTGCTGTTCGGATGATTAGGCTCCTTGCCTCTTTCTGTGTGTTCACCTTGCTTGCGATTGTTGGATGGAGTTTGTGCCTGGCACTTGCGGTACCCCCAGCAGCCACACTGCCTTTTCTGAGGTATGGTGCCGCTTGCGGGCATTGTCTGTCACCGTCCGTGGCGCTTTTCTCAGCTTTTTGTCAAGTATATGGCTGTGTGTTGGTCCTGCCGTACTGCTTGCCCTGAGTGATATTGATGCGGTACCCGTCACCTCGACCCGCAGTTCTGGCGACACACCCATTCACCCAGATAACATAGGCGGGTGGGTATTTTACCCACCGACTTATATGTTCTGGGCTCCGAATGGTAGTGGGCCTATCTATTTTAGGTAAGGGTCCACTCCCTTAACATATGCAAGAAGGGATTTCTCCCCTTCTCTGCGTAGTTCTCTCTCTCTCTCTCTCTCTCTCTCTGATGCGGTAGATCCCAGGCGTTTTGCTCCTTGAAGGTCAATGTATGGATAGTTTGAACTCTCAGTCAGATCATTTTGGTGACTTGTATGATGAGGCATTGGTTGGAGTTTCTTAAATGGGTACGTACTATCCATTTGGATGGACTGGCAGCAACTGCCTTCGATCCACCCCATGCGTAGCGTGTTTGGTCAGTTCAACCTAGCAGCAGGCCCTCTTGCAGTTGTCAGGCCTTATGTTTGTGTATTTTGTTAGTTATTACCACGTTTGTCTTCAGCAAATCTAGACAGAGGTAGTTACAGAACTCTGGGCGGGGCAGCTCCCTCAGAATCACGCCACGGCCCTGGCGTTGGACGGTTCGGTGGTCAAACTTTGAGCAGCCAATCAACTCAGTTGCCAATGCCAGGCGGTTTTGTACAGTGCGATACGGTCCGGTCGGTAGATAGCGACGACGTGGTAGACTCTGTCAAGTCAAGTAACGACGCGAAAGAAGTGCAAGACGTGAACCATCGGATGCTATTGATTCAAGGTAGGTAGGCTTCGACTGGTGTGACTGGCAGCGGAAAGTCACCGTAGAGTGAAACAATAGCCTAATGCGCAAAGCGCAATGGCGCCGGAAGACGTGCTCCTGAAGGCAAACCTAAGAAAGGGGACATGCAGTACTACGTCTTCTTACCGCTTCACACTCTGCCGGGTGGTTACACAATGTTCGAAAAGCAGTAGCTGATCAGCGATCCATCATCTCCTGCTGCTACCATCCGATCATGACTAACCTCCAAACACCTCACAGCTGCTTTATTAGCTCCCACTCCATACAGCACCTTTCCCAGCCCTATGTCCACCACAATCACAGAGCCATCCCCACAGCCCACCACACCCAACCCACCCACAGCAGCAAGGCTATAGGGGAAGTCAGGGAGAGTGATGCTAGCTCTGCTGGCCCAGTTGCTTCTTGGCTCTAGGATTTGCAGGGTTTTATCTGCGCCTGTAGTGAGCACTGCACCCCCTGTGGCGGCTCCTCCTGCGAGATTGGACAGCAAGTGAGAAAGCCACACTCAGCACTGCAGCTCAAAGCACAATGAAGATTCTGGATAACACAGGCACTATTGCATGTCATGACATGCCATAACGGAAGTGCTACAGGCACCTCACCTTTAGCTGTCACAGAACCACAAACAGAAGAGCTGATCACAGAGCTTGGCTGTTTGTTGGATTCCAGGAGCTTACGATGCTAGATGACACCCTGACAGTTGCTGTCTGCCTTCCCAGCAGCCAAATTCAAGCATGGCTTAAGTTTTTGTTTGTCTTCCATGGCTGGCCTCTGCTAACCGCTTCCCGCCCTGTACTATTTGCCCTGTCGTCGTCTCCCCTGTCTTCCTGCCCGCCAACAACCAAGCCTGTTCCCCCAACTGGCCGCCGCAAAAACTCTTTTACCCCTCCTTTCTGCTACCATATCTTGCATCTGTTGTCATACCTACCAGTGACCTCTGTCCCCTACCGCCAAATCCCCACCCTACACACACCCCTCCTTAACGTCATACATAAGCACCGCGGCCTGAGGCTGTCTTAGGAGCACAGGACAGCATCGCACAGAACAGGAAAGCACAGCATTGCAAAGTCGGATAACCCATGCAAAGTAACACACAGAAACGTATTGATGTGGCAGGTGGTTCTCCAACCATGACACTAGCCCCCCCCCCCTCGCCCCACTAGTGCCCTGAAAGTTCCCCTCTCTCCCTCGTCCCCCACAGCCCCTTCTGCCCCACACCTTATTCTCCACCTGCCGGCGTTCTTCCAGTGGCCTTATCTTACTAAACCGTCTAGGCCTGTCCCCTAGGAGATCGCCCCGCCCCCCTTTTGCCCTCCTCTAGTCACCTGCCACCACATCCCCCACAGCTCCTTTGCCCTGCTGCCCCACATGCAGCTGCTGTGAAGCCACACACTCCTGACTCCTGGCATCCCACACCCGCACACAACCGTCCTGACCACCTGACAATAGTAACTGCTGCTGCTGGCTGCCACCTCCATCAAAGTCTCCTTCTGGTCCTATTCCTCCTGCTCCTGGTGGTGCTGAATTTGTTGATGCAGTCAGCCATGCCAATGTTTGACATGTCCTGCATGTGCTGAGGGCTGCTGCCAGGAGGAGGAAGAAGCTGACAGATCCCACATGTGCAGACAACCCTTACGATCACCTGGAAGGATATGAAAATTCATGGGAAGGCGAAGGGGGATCCAATTAGTACAATACTTGTCTCTAATATCATCCTAGTATGTACCCAGATAGAGGACAATGGAGAAGCAGAGGCAGCCATGATGGGGCTGTAACAGGTTGCAAATGTCCTGCATATGCAGGCAACCTATATGACAACATGGGGAGGGGGAGGAGGAGGGGGACAGTCAGCGCATGTACTGCCAGTGTGGAAGGATGCTGGCAGGTTATAGATGCCAAGGCAACCACTGAAATCACCTTGTTATGGATGGACCAGCCTCTTCTTAGCCATTAGCAAGAGGTGTAGCAGAAAAAGCGTACTTCGTGGATTGCTGGGTCCTTGTGTTTTGATTGTGATCCCCCGATTGGTCCCATCCCGCCCACCTGTAGCCACCTTCTCTCCCTGCAGTACCATTTCCAGTACAGGTGCAGTGTGTCCTAGTAAGCAGCATCTCTCATGTGCCTGTGGTCCTGACACATCCCATACGCGCACACTCATATCATAGCTGACACTGATGGCCTTGGAGGGGTGGTAGGACACAAGCTGAGACACAGGGCCACTGTCCACGAATCTGCACAAGACGCAGACGGCAGCAAGCATTACTTGAAGGCATGGAGCTAATGGCGCACGTGCTTTTATCACGATGAATTCTCTACAAGGTAGCTAATAATTAAGCTAATCACCTGTCAATACACCTATGGCTTGGGCATTGTGTGACATGGGACTAGCTGACACGTAGGTCCAATGTGACCACAAATGGCCAAGTGTAACGTGTGTGCTGTTTAGAGACTAGTCATCGCAATGGAAACACCCTTTTTACCCAGACAGCACCAGATTTCATCTTTTGAGCCACCTGCTGCGCTCTGCTAGGTTGTGCTTATATGCATAAAGACTGTTCATGCCCGCTGTCACACCATCAATCAGAGCTTGTTTCGTGTTGCAAACCAGCGGCAACAGAGTGAGCAGATGTGAAAGCTCCAGCAGCTGGCCATTAAAACCAGGCGATCTGAATGCATCCGAAGGCCCCCACGGATCGTAAGAAGACCCCAGAACATCCCCAAGAATCCGACCATCCAAGTCCCTCAAGCCTCCTACCCTGCAGCCCAAGACATCAAGACCCCTACCTATCACCGACCACTCCCCCCCCCCGGACTCCAGAACCCCGCCATCCCCCTGCAGCTAGAAACTTAGCTGCCCAAACCCCGGCAGCTAAGTGCTATGCCCAGCCCAGCCCAGCCCAGCCGATGAAGACGATGACATGCCAGATTAAAAAAAAACTATGGATGACAGCAGTAATCCTGAGAGACAACCGTCTACACCTAAGCTATCAAGAAGCTTACCGGTGCCAATACGATGAAGCAAACACTACCCAAGCTGGAACAGGGGTCTTCGGTACCTATGGAAGAGACCAGTTCAAATCCCCTTTGTCGACAGGGCACACCAACAAAGCCCCAGAAGGCCCGTATTCAGAAGGATGTTTCAAAAACATCTACATACTTAAGATTGACAGTGTTAAAGAGTGCAAGCAAAGACACATCTGTGCCCCTCCGCTGCTCTACTGTGACCTCTGCCAAAAAGGCTGCCATCAGGACTGCCTTGGTACCGCCAATGTAATCCCTATCTGATGAGTAATGGATGAGTCCAAGCTGCAAGGAAGACAACGAAGGTTGGCTCAGCCTGTTTGAAATTCAACATTCAAGGATGTTGCAGGGCCCCCAGACGTCTTCCAAGACAAACCTTTAGGTTGGAAGAATGTTGAGACGCAGGGCGGCAGCCACCACTCAGCTGCCTACAGCCCCGCCTGGTACGGATCTGATGACAGATAAAGCCTGGAGAAAGGCCATGTGAAAAGCCATTAAAAGAGCCAATAATTTGCTTAATACGGATGGCAGCTTCTACAAGGCTGTCACTGCATAAACTGAAAGATCCAAAAGGATACCACCTCGCAAACAGCACATGCAGCAAAATTAAAAGCTTGCCACATGTACACCAGTTCTGAACTATGTAGACTGGTTACAATAATGCGCTCATTACAGCCAGCAGGCAGGAAGGTTTGAAGCAGCATGTACATGGCTTATTCTGTCAATAATTAATGCTCGATATGACCATGAGCTGCTGATGTTTCCTTTCAGGTAACTGTTGACTTGTCTAGGACCTGTGGCATGGTGGGGTACGCATATGGATGTAGGATGTATTTATTGCAATGTGAATATGCCTGCCACATGTTGCACAGATAACTAAGTTGACGTGTGGCCTTGTGAAGCTGGACATAAGATACAGACACCCTCCCAGCCCACCCACTTGCAGGCTGGACACCTATCTGCACAGCCGTGGGCGGCTGCATACTTAGGAGGGAGGGGTGTTGGCCATGCTGGCCAATCACTCATACTACAATTATGTTAAGATAACGTCTGTGAGAGTTCTTACACGCAGAGACAGGATGACATAGCCCGGCAGTTCATGTACGCTTGCAAGCTGGCTCAAGGATGGAGCCAGCACTTTGTCATGTTGCTTTAGGTATGGAAATTAGTTATGTTGCATGTGTGTCCTTAGTTGGCAACTGCACCTTCCATCCAGCTTGCATAGAGGATTCAAACATTTAAGCATTGAGACAGGGTCTAGCTGTCACACCTGATCATAAGATCCAGGAGCATGCCACTCAGGCTATGGATACAGGAAAGCCAAGTATTAGCTGCATCAGGGTTAACCCCAGTACAGCAGCACGCCCAGCTGTAGGGTGCCCTACCTGGACTGCTTTATCTCAAGCAGATAATCATTAGTGTATGTCTGGAGGAAGCCCCCTCAGTTTCTGTCGTCTTAGTAAAACTCTGGATCACCAGAAGCCAGTCCCGGCAAGGAAGAACCACCCACCAAGCCCCACCTGGACGCTTTCACAAGAAGAAGAATGGACAATTCCCGACCCAGAGATGGACCCTTTTCCAAGCAAAGAGGCAAATGAGGACAAGTGAGACAAGACATCCCGTCTGTGGCTTGCAGCAGAAGAAGGCATTATCAAAACTCCATGCGTCTGGCTACTCACTGCACACCGGATGGAACTGCCATAGCGGCAAGGATCAAGGTGCCCTTGGATGAAGGTAAACCTTTGGGCTGGTTCAGTCCATATGGTTGATGCTTTTTCGTGGACCAATGGAGACCATGCCCGTCTGAGCAGTGTCCACGGAGACCATGGCCGTTAGCAGGGTACACAACCTGGAGAAACACAGGCAGACAACCGTCCTGCCTTTGAAGGACGTCAAGTATGATCTTGCAGCTGCCGACTATGACGACATCAGCGGGTGTACATGCGTTCATCCAGTATCCCTATCAGAGGTCAACCAAAATGGTACGGCTGACCTGCCGTGAGTGGCAACCATCGGAGGAAGCTCTACTCTTAGGAGGGAGGTGTGGTCCATAGCAACATGCACGGCTTACATAGCCACCACCTGGATTGGCGCTCTTCCTCTTGTGCCGCCCCAATCCAGAGCAGAAAACTAACAAAGCAGAGGTTCCCTGGTACGGGCCATACCTTCGAGCCAAAACCAATGCAAGGTTATTGCCCAACAAGACCCTGATGGCTCAAGGCACGTTGAAAAAACTGGCAGTCCTTTATCTCCAAATGGCCGGCAGAATACACAATTTTGTTTGAGCATTGTTTGAGCCTTCAGTGACACTAGCCATGAAGGTGTATTTGCCAGATACTTAGTCCCATTGTTGGTAAATCCCTCCCTAGTAGAGAATATGGTATCTCCATCCCTTCTGTGTACCCTGTCCTGTCCATCCTGAGCTCTGGCGTGACTAGTTCCTACCTGAGTGACCTGGTGCCAATGATGAATGAATTTCCGCCAATGACTAGTTCCGTCAAATCAAATCTTCAGGAACCGTGCATTGAGCTAAACGTGATGCTGAACCAGCTGAGGGCAGCTGTTGAGTTAGGAGGGAGGGGTGTCACACGTGTGACGACATGGCAGGTAGACACGTAGCGGAAGGTCTGCGAGAAGCAGAATGCCACTCTTTTATTCGTTGAATAGTAAGTACTTAGTCCTTCCCTCGACATTGCATACTTTAAGGAGTCAGAGCTGTCTCTGCGATGTCTCGTGGTTGGGATGCATGGAAGCATCGGGACCATAGACAGGTCGATAGACTTGGCGGAGTTTGAGCGCACTTGGTAGAACAACGTATGAGTTGGACAAAAAGTGTGAGGACTTGGCGCAGGCGCTTGATAGGTGCGCCTAAGCCTAAGAGGCCATTTTCCGGTTACTTGGTAGGAAAGTGTGAGAGTGACTTGGTAGAGCATGGCCGAATGGAGTTGGCAGAAGCTGTGCACTTGGTAGATGCATTTTTGGATCAAACGTGGGATGTATACATTGAGAAGCATTTGTGAGGATCGGGGCTTCGGCCACCGTTCTGGGCTAGTTCAGGCCCCCTGCTTCCCGCTCTTTAAGTCCGTCGCCGTATTAGACTGTGTTTCCCTTTGTATGTGTTAGCTCTCTGTGTGGTGTTCCTCCGGGCTGTCCTCAGGCTCTCCTCAGCAGGCTCTCCTCAGCAGGCCCTCCTCAACAGGCTCTCCTGAGCAGGCCCTCCTCAGCAGGCCTCCCTCAGCAGGCCCTCCTCAGCAGGCCTCCCTCAGCAGGCCCTCCTCAGCAGGCCCTCCTCAGCAGGCCCTCCTCAGCAGGCACCCTCCTCAGCAGGCCCTCCTCAGCAGGCACCCTCCTCAGCAGGCCCTCCTCAGCAGGCACCCTCCTCAGCAGGCCCTCCTCAGCAGGCTCTCCTCAGCAGGCCCTCCTCAGCAGGCTCTCCTCAGCAGGCCCTCCTCAGCAGGCTCTCCTCAGCAGGCCCTCCTCAGCAGGCACCCTCCTCAGCAGGCCCTCCTCAGCAGGCACCCTCCTCAGCAGGCCCTCCTCAGAAGGCACCCTCCTCAGCAGGCCCTCCTCAGCAGGCCCTCCTCAGCAGGCTCTCCTCAGCAGGCACCCTCCTCAGCAGGCCCTCCTCAGCAGGCTCTCCTCAGCAGGCCCTCCTCAGCAGGCTCTCCTCAGCAAGCCCTCCTCAGCAGGCTCTCCTCAGCAGGCTCTCCTCAGCAGGCTCTCCTCAGCAGGCCCTCCTCAGCAGGTCCTCCTCAGCAGGCTCTCCTCAGGCTCCCCTCAGGCCCCGCTCTCTGTGCTAGTTCCGTCTCTGTACCCCTGTGTCTTTCAGCTTCCGTTGTTAGTGGCAGGCCCCAGTCTCCTATCTCTTGTTCATTCGGTTGTAAGTTGTTGTGTCCTTCCAGGAGCCTCTGCTCTGGTTGGAGTAGTTTGCATCCAGTTAGGAACCTAGCCTCTGACTGGAATCGTTCAGCAGTAGCAGTATCTTTGCAGCTGGGGTTAATTAACAAAAGCCAAAAAAATTACATGTAGTTGATAACCCGTGCCTTTCTTTGTTAAGTAGTCTTGTGCTTCCCGTTTAGTTGATCGGGTCAATAGGCCTTGTGTTTAGTTCTTGATATGTAGTTGGACTATGTTGACACTAGAGAACAGTTTATGATCCAGTTGTTGTACAGCAGTTCAGATTGACTCTCTTATGCTCACTCACGCAGTCCACGCTTCCGCCCCTAGCAGGACTTCCCTTTAGGGGGTGTGCCCCGCTACTTCCGCAGCTTCCAGCTACTCTAGAACGATCCTTGGGCACGCTCGCTTGCTGACATAAGGAGTTAAGCCTGTTGCAGGGCTTGACCACCTGTGACAGTAGGGGACCGCCACCGGTGTCACACTCACCTTTTATACCTTTTAGGGGTGTGGTATGGTCGCGTAAGGACTCGGTCGTGTAAATCTCTGGTCATATATAAGAATACAAGCTCGGTGCAATCAGCAGTAGTGCATGGACTGATGGGGCGCGGAGTGTCATGTTGTTGAGGTACTGGTTCCAAGAAACTGCTGCTTCTGCCACATACGTGTCCCGCAGCTGTCCTGACTGTCCGTCTTGTTACCGATGTTGTGAGAGACAGCAGACGACATGTATCTGGCACGGGGTGCGGTAGCGCATACCAGGGCTGGGTGGTTGTACCTTATGCTATATGTACATAGTCAGGGTTTGCTTGGGTATTGGCATTGGTAGTGGTAGTGGTTGTATGGTCAGTGTTTCAGCCAGGGCAGAGCTTGTTGCTTGTGTTTGCTGCTGGTACTTCTGTGAGATTGGTCGAGTTGTTGGTAGTTGATTGGCCTGCTGGCTAGTGCCGGGAGGGGTTTCAGTTCCCCAACTTGTATTGTATTATAGTATTGTATTCTTAGTACTAGCATAGTAATAGCAGCCTCGCACACTATAGTAGGCTGCAAACACCTAGGGAGGACCCTCATATCATCGGTGCCGTGGTATTTTGAATATGACAACATGCATGTTATACATGCATCAAGTCATTTGGTCAAATGTGTCAGTTTGTCAAGCCCACCTAGTCTTGCACCACTTATCACAATACTTCCATTTGTGCGCGCTCAGGATGCCCAAAACCCTTCTTATGCTCAAGTTGTAGGACAGGAGACAGCCACGTCAAGTCCCCCAACCCGTCAACAGAGCACCCCCCCACCACCTACCCCGAAGGAGGGCATTGATGAGTTCTGCTTGCTCGTCTTTGGTCCCCATCCAAGGCATACCAACCTCCGCAGTGCAAAGTTTGCAGTGGCTCAGGTGATGCGCCTAACAACCCCCCCAATTGTACTGCCTCTGCTGGCTGGCAGGTGGCACCAGCCCAAGAAGCCATCCAAGAAATCAGCCAGATCCTCCATCTGCATCAATGTTGACCGCTCCCACGCAATCCACATCACTGCTCAGCAGGAGCAGCAGCTCAGCAAGCTCCTACGCCAGCAGTACAAGTGGAGGTGCCTGCTACTCAAAAACAAAGATGCCTTCCACCATCAGGAACTGCAGGAACTGCAGCCAATTGCAAATCCTGCCCAGCTCCAGCTCAGCAAGCCCAGCAGCAGATCCCAGCAACTAGGCTTGCAGATTCTTCAGCAAGGGCAAACAGCAGCTGCGCTTATGGGGGATTGGCAGCATGCAAGGGCTGGCCAAAGGGCTTCGCTCCAAGCAGCAGGTTCAGCTGTTGCAGCCACACTGCCACTGCAGAACCGTTTTCCAGCACTCCCAATTGACGAACCTGGTCATATCAGCAGAGGGGAAGCGACTGCAGCTGTAGCTCTAGCAGCACTTACAGCAGCAGGGGCTGCAACTGCAGCAGCGCCACCAGCAGCAGAGGACGTAGCCACAACAGCAGCAACAACACCCGCCGCTGTAGCAGCAGCAGCAGCAACACCTGCAGCTGCTGCAGCCGCAGCAGCAGCAGCAACCCCAGCTGCGCCTTCTCCTACCGCAGCAGCAACAGCGGCAGCAACACCTGCAACTGCTGCAGCCGCCGCAGCAGCAGCAACCCCAGCTGCGCCTTCTCCTGCCGTAGCAGCAACAGCAGCAGCAACAACTGCAGCTGCTGCAGCCGCCGCAGCAGCAGCAACCCCAGCTGCGCCTTCGCCTGCTGTAGCAGCAAATGGACTGCACCCCCCGCAAGAGGCAACATCAAGGCCCAGGAGGCGCAATAACCGTCGTGTGGTCCGTGCCCGCAGAGGCCTGTTACTGGCATCCCTGAATGCTAGGGGACTTTGTGAGCTCACACGAGGTGAATTGCAGGCTATCATGGATAGCGAGGGTATTGACATACTAGCAATCCAAGAAACCTGGGAGGGGCAGTATGTCATTCCTAACCTCCAGGGCTACAAGTGGTATGGGCGAGCAAGGGAAGATAAGAGGGGAGAGGTAGGGTTTTATGTCCATGCTAGTCTAGGCAACAGTATCCAGATATTTTGGAAAACCTCTTTAGCAGATTCCATATGGGTCAAAGTCAAGGGTGAAGGCAACACAACGGCTATGTGCATTGGATGTGTCTACATGCCAGATTCTAGCAAGCCTGCAGCACAACGAAAAGCCGCATTTGAATCACTCCAGACTGATCTGGAGTTTTTCAAGCGCAAAGGCGAGGTGGTACTCTGTGGAGATTTCAATGCAAGGGTGGGCAAAGGCAACAGCATACATGAGCATGTAGGAATGTTTGGAGAAGCAGTCGATGTCAAAGACAGCGGCAAGCTGCTTAAATCGTTCCTAGGTGTCAATGCAATGTATACACTAAATGGCCGTAACCCCCCAGAAACCCCCGAGTACACCTGGGAGGAGCAGAGCAATCGCGGTAGGGCAACTGTTATTGACTACATTGTAGTTGAGGCAGGTACCCTATTCGGCACAGCACGCCCCTCATTTGCAGTGCGGTCAGATCTTGATGGGGCTATATCATCCGATCACAAGTTGTTGCTGGCTGAGCTTCCACGTAGGGCTAAAAGGACCAAGGTCAAGGCTGCCCAATGCAAGAAAGTATTTAATGTAGATAGGTTCCGCGACCCAGAACATGGGGAGAGGGACATTGGTCTCTACATGCAATGCTTAAGATGTAGGCTGCCAGAGTTTGAGGCTTTTGTTGAAGAGGCATACAACCAGCAGAACACATGGGGGGCACATAAGGCAGTGCGGGAGAAGTTCCATGTACTAGTGGAAGCTGCCGCAGAAGAAGCCATTGGCTCCAAAAAGGTTGTTCCAGGGATTTCAAAGTCATGGTGGACCGCAGAGATTACAGATGCTATCAAAGCTCGAAGGCAAGTACATGCTGAATGGCGCCGCAACCAAGGTAGTACAGAAGCATGGCAGGCTTACGAAGAAGCAAGAGAAAAGGTGCATAAAATGGTCAAGAATGCAAGGTCTCTCTTTACAAAATCTGCTGACGAAACCATTTGCGAGGCATTTGACGAATGCCAGTCAGAGCGGAAAACCAGAATGGGAGACAAGCGCCTTTGGCAGGCGTTCAACTCTGCATACAGACCAAAAAACGCACAAGCTTCAGCCCCCTGCTTGCTTAAAAAGCAAAATGGTTCATATGCATGTGGCGACAAACCCATCGCCGATGCCTTTGGAGAGCATTACAAGCAGCTCGGGAACTCTGCCATCCTCAATGCTGATGCTCACTTTGACTCTGCCTTTCAACAAGAAGTCCAAGCTGCTGTAGCGCATTACATCAATGCATCAGCAGAGCCAGAAGGGCCAGGGGATGAGAATTTAGATGCTGACCTAACAAGCTCTGAGGTTGCCAGAGCTAGACTAAGTCTCAAATCAGGCAAAGCGGGTAGTCCTCTAGAGAACACTTCTGCTGAACTTCTAAAGTATGGCGGGGAACCCATGACAGCCATGCTCCTATGCATGTATCAGAAGGCCTGGGAGCATGAATGCACCTTCCAACGCCCTGGGGTAATAGTCAGCCTTTTTAAGAAAGGGGATAAGGAAGATGGTAATAATTACCGGGGGATAACGCTGCTAAGCGTAGTAGACAAGGTTTATACCAAGATTATCAACAACAGGGTAACTAATTTCGCAGAAGCAAAGGGACTCCTTCACGAGAGCCAGAATGGGTACCGGCCAGGCAGAGGCTGCATTGATCATGTCTGGACATTGCATGCGGTCACATCCGGAAGAATGCGTGCAGGACTCCGGACGTACGCACTGTTTGTAGATGTGGTCAAAGCTTTCCCATCAATCTGGCGGGACGGGCTCTGGTACAAGCTCTGGGTGATGGGCATTAGGGGTAAAATGTTTAGGGTTCTTGTACATCTATACCATAGCCTCTCTAGATGTGCCTTGCATAATGGAGAGTCATCAGAATACTTTTCTAGCGATCTAGGCTTAGCGGAAGGGGACCCGCTATCACCACTGTTGTATACTTTGTTCATCAACGGTCTCCTAAAAGAGATATGGGAGAAGCACCCGGGGGTTCCCCTACCAAAAGAGGTAGATAATAGTGGTAGTGGGGAACAGGGCATAGGAAGGGCTGAGAGTAACATTGAAGGTAGATCAAAGTTGGTAGCACTAATGCTCGCTGACGACCTTGTAGGGCTTGCAGAATCGCAGGAAGAGCTTCAGAAGATGGCTGACACGATTCATGCCTACAGTCGTAAGTGGCGTTTTAAGCTGAGCCCAACTAAAAGTGCTGTTGTTGTGTTTGGTCCTTTGCCCCCCAATAAAGAGTCCCCAAAGGTAAGTTTTAGCAATGAGAATTTGCCAGTACTAGATGCATATACATACTTGGGGATTGTTTCCACTAGTGATTGCAAATGGGAGGCTCACATTGCAGGTATGATTGAAAAAGCTACAGCCTCCATTAATGCATTGCAAACATTCTTCCAGAATCGTCATGTTAGCTTTGAGGTTAAGAGAGCCATGCTGCTGGCTTTGATAAGACCAAGGGTTGAGTATGGTTCTGAGGTATGGTGGGCATCATCCCAGCAGGCAAATACCATAGAGTCTAAGATCCAAATAGAGGTTTTGAAGAGATCACTGCATTGCAAGCCAAACATCTGCCATGAGGTATTGAGGGCAGAAGCTGGTGTTAGACCTCTATCTAGCTGGTTGGACCAGAGGAAGGTTGAATGGTGGTTCAAATTACAGCATAAGGATACTAGTAGCCTTAGCAGGCAGGCACTTGAAGCATCTTGGCCAAGCCACAGGAATTATACTTCTTGGCAGAAGAGGTTCAATAAACTCAGGGCTGAACTAGGCATGCAGGAGGGAACCCTACAAGCAAGAGTGAGAGAGGGACACCTACCTAGCTTCAGGGCATATGTCAGGTGGAGTATATATGAAAGAGACAGGGCTGTTCGGGAGGAGGGGGCTAGGAATAAATCTACTTTAGCGACATACATGCAGCATTACAATGATGATATCAATTTTTTCAAGCCGCAGCCATATCTGTGCACAGGCCCTGTGAGCAAAGGCATGGAACTCATTATGCAGCTGCGTGCAGGTATTCTTCCTCTCAATGCTATGACAGCAAAATTCGGTAGGCAGAGCGCTAGCAGGCAAAATGCACGCAGGGAGTGCTGCAAGTCCTGTGATCTTGGCCCTGAATTGGGAGGTGAAGTTGAATCTCCTGAACACTTCTTGTTTGACTGTCCTGTTTACCAGGCACAAAGACAAAAGCTGTGGGAGAAGCTGACTTCTGACCCTGATGTTGCTGCAAGATGTCAGATATTGGATGGCAAATCTGATGAGGAGAAGCTGCATAGCATGCTTAATGAAGAGTTCCGGGGTGTAGACGTCGATGAGGAGTCTGGCTTAGTATATGGCCCTTTCAAGCATGCATTTAAGTGTATAGCTAAATATGTTGCAGCTGCTTGGAAGATTAGGAATGCTTATGCTCACCCTTCTGATGTGGCGTGAGGTCCAACCAATGGGGTTTGTTACCAACTATTGCTTGCACCCGGGCTTACAAGCCCTCCTTGCTTTCTTAAGTAGGAGGGAGGCTCTTACCCCCATTGGGGCAGTGGAGGTTTTGGGTGATTTTGACCTAGCTGCTGGACCTCATGTCTAGGCATATGTTGTCATACATGTCGACGTTTACCCGTATTCTGTTCCACCTCGTTGTTCTTTGTGACAGCTTGAGGTGCGGGGCCTATGGCACTTATTGCTATGGCATATCATGAAATGTAATAATAATACTTCACATGCAGCTTCCACAACCCTCCACTAGCTGCCCAACACGCTGGAACATGGTCGTCCCATCTCCCTCAAACTCTAGCGCCTCTGGCTGCTGCAGAGCAGTGAGATCCTCGAGACCTTTTAGTTGGCGGCACAGCTACATACATACAGCAATTCAAGCTCAGACATGCAAACACGGCACTACCTACAGATAAAACACAGCAATCAGTACAGGTACGTGCAATGGGTTGCAGACCGATCACAGTCTGTCCCCTTGAAGCCTGACCTGCAATTACGCTAAGCATCATTTGCCTTCATATATGCCTTGGCAACATCCCAAGGAGCCAGTGCATTCAAGTGTTTGAGAACTGAACTGCTCCAAGCCCACATGCAGGGCAACCTCTACTAGTGTATCATAACAAACACCATCATGCCGCTTCAAAGCAAGGCACTTACCGTGACTGCCAGCTATCTCAGCAAGTAGGCACCCGCCCTTGAGCTTATCGGTTGATCATCCTCAAACAGCGACGCAGGGTGATGTAAGCCAGCAGCTGCAGGTACATTTTGGAGAAGAAACACCTGGTCAAGAACCAAAAGGCCACCTGCACTGTCTGAGCTTAGGGCCCTTCTTCCCAGACCGCTGAGCCACATTGAGCCACAGCAGACACACGGACTAGTCATGAGACCAATGAACTATCAGAAGCACAAGCTTGGACTCGGTTATCATGCCTACCTTCAAGAGACACCAAAAATGCAGCCCTGGACCACCACCTAAGCCAGCAGGCTCCCCCTGCTATCAGCCACAAAAGCAGGGCTTTCAAGTTATGCCTTCCTTCACTGACAAGTCTGAAGCGCCTCATTACCCAGCCATGCAGTACCCAGCATGAAACATCAGCTGCCAAACTCATCAATGGCCACCATCATCACCCACCACATCATGCAGTACCCAGCAAGTTGCATTTAGCAAACCAGTAGGCAGGAACCTGCTGCAGCTGCATTGTGCTGTGTTCTCCATGTCAAGGTCAAAGGACCCCTGGCAGCTGCGTACTCTGCTTGGACAGCGTTTACAAGGATTTCGCCGGCGGGGATCAGAAAGAGTGCGGCGGACCAGTTCCCTGCATTAAACAGCAAGAGTCCAGACAGCAGCGCTCACCATTCGCTATCCAAAAGCTAGCCCACTATGTCACTAAGGTCCACCGCGCGCAGGATGGCCCTTCAATTCGGCATTGTCTGGTAGCCCGACATCCTTG
This sequence comes from Pseudopediastrum boryanum, assembly GCA_963556185.1. Classification (NCBI taxonomy): domain Eukaryota; kingdom Viridiplantae; phylum Chlorophyta; class Chlorophyceae; order Sphaeropleales; family Hydrodictyaceae; genus Pseudopediastrum; species Pseudopediastrum boryanum. The sequence continues at coordinate 2,663,224 of OY744505.1, read as the reverse complement.
TGCACGTCTAAGGGCTGAAGAGGGTTCTGATGCTTCGCTTTGCCCGCCAGGATGGGCACCGGGTTACGATGCTCTTGGTGGCGCCCCTTGATTGGAACCTTGGGATGGGAAGTGACACCCGGTTAGTTTCATCGACCAGCTCCAGACACCTCGCCGACTCCCATGAAATGGCCCCATAACCTCTCGAAAGAATGCATGTTGGCCCGTTGACAGGCCTTTGTTTCAGTCCGGGTCCTGGAAGCTTCCAGCGTAGCAATGGTGTAGATCCCATCCCCCTTCGTAGCAGCAGTTATTAGCGTTCACCTTCCTGGCTTGAAGGAACATGGATATCTCTGCTGTTACAAGCATCTTGGGCAACTGCGTTAAGCTTTGTGTCGCAATTGCTGGCTTGCTGGAAGCCTCAAAACACAATAAGGAAGAATGCAAAGCTCTTTCCAAGGTCGTGATAAACATCGGAGGATTCCTGGAAGAGCTGCAACTCAAGAAGATCTCTCCACGGGTCAAAGCCGTGCTTGGTAAGCACCAAGGGCGGGGCCACCTAGGTTTGTCCTTTTTGCCTGCTGGCTGCTCCAACGCATGCTGGTGGCGGGCTCGAGGAAGCTTGACCTAGAGACAGTCATGCCAAGAGGTGGAGCGTTGAAATTAGCGTGAGGTTGAAGGAGGAGGCCCTTAGTGGCGCCCCTACCTCTATAGATGTCTGTGCTGTAGGACATTGCTTCCCTCCAGTCCAACTGAACTTTCTGCAGTAGAGCCACACAGCAGCCCCCACTCTAAGTCTTGAGAGTTAGCATGCAGATGCCTGTGCCAGCCTATCTCTGCGTCCAAAGCTAGTAGCAAGGGCCCTTCATTGGAGCATGCACATACATGCTGCTGCATCAGTGCGCTGACCACCATGTTTGTTGGTGATTGCAGGAGACGTGGAAACAGCCCTTGTAACTGCTCAGGAGCTCTTGGAGAAGAGCAACAGTTTGAGCCCCCTGAAGTCTCTCCTGATGGCAAGGTGGATCAGGGAGGAGTTTCTGCGGGCCAACAGGGACCTCTGCAATGCCTTCAGCATCTTATGCCAGGGCACATTGCTGGTAAGCTTCTGAGGGAGGATGAGGAACTTGCTGCGATGTGTACTTCTGTGCTTCTACTATGGTGTGCTATTGGCTTAATCTCGTTCCCAAATGAACTTACATGAGAAACGGACACTTCATTGCTGTACTATTGTGTTGCAGTGCGCATGCTCTTCTGTCCTGTGCTGTAAGCTCTTCACCTTTGCATTTAAGGGGTGGCTTTTACGCAGTGCTCCTACAAGTTTGCAGTGAGCGCATCTGATATGGCTTCGAAGCACACCCGATAGTGATACTGGCAGTAAGGCAGTGTCAAATGAAGCACCTGATGTGCAATGTTGCAGAACGTGAGCATCACGCAAACGGAGCAACTGGAGGAGATCAGGAGTGAGCTGAGCCGCTGCGGCGCCACCTTCTTTGTGAAGGAAGATGCTGCATTCAGCAGGTGAGCATCTGCACATTCATCACTGCTTCTGTAGAAGTGATGCATGGGAGCTGCGGGACTGTTCAAGTGGCAGGGGAGCATGAAACCATGGTGATTGTTTTGGTCCAGTGTAACCATGATGTATGGAAGGCAGTTAGTGCAGTCAGCAGTATGTTCCTCCTGTTTGCTACCAGCCTGAGCTATTGTCAAATAGACCCTTGGCCCCTGGTAGACTCTGGTGCAAAACACTGCGTGTTAAGAGATGCGGAAGAGTAAACATAAAGGGAGGGCTAAAAGGGGCATGAAGGCATGCAGCTGGTAAGCTGAAAGTTTTGGAAGACTTGACCATAGGTTTACACCGGAGCAGATGGATGCAAAGTAGGCAAGGGTGGGTGGGGGGGGGGGAGAGGATGGTCATATTGGGAGCGGGTGGGAATAACAAGGCAGAGAAGACCCTCTGCAGTAAAGGGAAAGCAAGAGAAGTGAGCAGGTGATTTGAGATGACACAAGCACAATATCAACCAGAGATTCTAGGGCAACAGCATAGGCTTCATAACTGCTTCGCAGATGTTCCTCATTGGGGTCCATAACAAGCCGGGCTACTGCATGCAAATCCTAAGCCCGTATAGACCCATGCCAAGTCCGTGAAAAAAATGTTTCCTGTTGATCTCTTCAAGCTTTTCTTTTGTCCTTTCTACTCTGCCATCTATGTTTTTAGGCTGCAGCGCATCGCTGAGGTGGGACGCAAGGAGCACTTCCCTCTGCAGTTGCTCCAGCAGCGGCTGCGTGATGAGCTTGGGCATGTGGAGGAGGTGGCTGGCTTGTCCCCTGAGGAGTTGGTGGAGGAGCTGAAGGACTTGCAGCTGTGGATTGCAGAGCGCAGTGGGAGGGCACATGAAGCAGGCCCGAGCAGCAGTAGCAGTGGCCCTAGTGGTGGTGCTGTTGGACAGCTGGACAAGCCCAACAAGGGGGTGGATGAGGGGCTTGAGGAGTTCTTGGTGGACCAGGTACAAGGGCTGGGGCGACAATAATTTCTCGTGTATGCTCAATCCAATCCCATATGGCAAGGTCTTCTTTGTTTATCTTAACTTAATGTTTTTGTAACAGGTGCCGGGCCTATGGCAGTTCTTGCTAATGCATGTCAGGTCAGAACATGTAATAATAAAGCATGGCAAGGTCTTCCTGCTATGATGACGCAAGGGTCTGTATCAGACCCATCTGGCTTGGCTCATAATCATTATGATAGCCCAAGGAAGAAGAAGTTGGTGTTCCAAGCTATCTCTGCTTTCCTCTACCGTGTCACAATCTCTGTCTGCGGACTGCCTCTTAGCCACCATGGTTCATCATGGCAGCAAGGGCAGCGCTAAACGATATTAATGGGTTTTTTTGCCGCAACGACTGCATTGCTTGAGCAGTAGCAATCGATCCCGCTCTAAAGCTTAAAGTCTTTGCCAAAAGCCCATAGCTATAACTGTGCCTCTTTGTTTTCCATGATGCTTTAAAATTTCAGCTTGAACAGAAACTGAAAGAGTTAAACTCCTTTCAGAGCGAATCTGATCCCGTTCTGTCATGCGTTGAAGCAGACAATGGTTAGAACAAGCTGTGCCGTTGAAGGGGATCGAACCTGGGTCTGTCCTGTGACAGCCAGGAGTATGGGTACCAACTGCGCCATCGTGAAAGATTGCATGATGGAAGTGCAAGAGCTTTCTTCAAATCCTAATGAAACACTGCTTGCTGTCTCCCTCCAGTTGTGTGCTGCCCTGGCTGGCAAGGCCTCCAGAGCTGGCCAGCCCTTGGTCCATGATGCTGTGGCAGTGCCTCATGACTTCAGCTGTCCCATCAGGAAGGTGATCATGGTTGACCCATACCTCCTAGAGACAGGACACACCTATGAGAAGGCAGCCATCATGGAGTGGCTGGAGGCCAACAACACCTGCCCAGTGTCAAACAAGGTGCTTACGACCAAGAACCTGGTGAGGAACCATGCTCTCAGAAACAGCATTGAAAGCTGGGCTGCAAAGCACGGTGTACAGCTGGGTGCAGCCCCTGTGTACACGCCTCTCTTTGATCCCCACCCCCAGTCGGATGCTGCAGCAAGTTCTGTGGATCAGGGTTCTAGCCAGCCTGCGTCTGCTGAGCAACAGGGATGGGTAGTGGGCATAGGGGAGGCAGCTGCGGCAGAAGCTGTCACACCAGTTAGCTGGCGAGGTGCTGGCCTGTGGTGTGGCAAGGCTAGCAACACTGGCAGCAGCAGTGGCGGAACTGGTGGAGGTGCTGGGGCCAGTCCAGGGGCTGGGAGGTTCCGCTGCACTCGCACCCGCTGGGCAATCGCGCTGGGGCTGCTGGTGGTGCTGGTGGCAGCAGCTACTACCACGGTCGTGTTGGTCACCAGGAAGCCACCTACGACCTCAACCTCTACCTCCTCTGCAGGGGGGGGCTCCCCTGAGGGCACAAGTATCGTGCCAGGATCAGACACACCTCCGCCTTCGCCACCTGTGAGTGGCGAAGATCCCTTGACGAGTTCTCCCCCATCTCCTGCACCTTCCACACCTGTGCTCTCACCCTCTCCCTCCCCAGCATCACCTCTCCCTCCGCCCTCACCCTCACCTTCTCCCTCGCCCTCGCCCTCCCCAGTCCTCCCTCCTCCTCCGCCCTCACCCTCTCCCTCCCCAGTCCTCCCTCCGCCTCCGCCCTCACCCTCTATCCCCGCAGTCCTCCCTCCGCCTCCGCCCTCACCCTCACCCCCCGCAGCAGTGCCGGCTCCCTCTGATCCAACGGACTTGCCAGAACTCGCACCTCCACCACCCGTGGCTGCAGCTGCCCCATTGCCTGCCACAACTGCTCAGGCCCAAGCGGAAGGTGAGGGCAAGTTGATCACATTATATGGTTCCTAAAGCCATCCTTAGCTTGGCAGGCAACATTTTAACTCAATACATGGCCTCAGCTTGATGTAAACCTGATTGCATGCACACTCAATGGCAGACAAGCAGCTTTGTCATGCACCTGATCTGTGCTCACACACTGACCTTGCATTGCTTGTGTATGATGATGCTTGCAGCCCTTTTGGCTGGCAAAGAGAGCTTGAAGGATCCAGATGGGGGGATTGCCAGCTGGGTGAACGGCACAAACCATTGCAAATGGGCAGGGATCACATGTGGGGCAACACAACTTGTCACAGGAGTGTAAGTGGTGATCCTGTGAGCACTCAAAGCAGTAGGATGACTGGTTTCGGGCAAGAGTATATGTTAGCTACTAGATGTTTGGCAAGTGTCGGGGTAATGCAGAAGCAGATATTCAATTTGCAACTATTAGCCGCAGCCCAACTTCAAGTAAAGAATGGAGTGCAACCAATAGTGTGAGTAACGCCGTGTGGGCAGCAGGCTGTCAGCGCACACTCCCTTGAAATAAGGGGACCTGCAGGTGCAGACATTTTCACTTGCTAGTCTTACATGGCTGCTGACAGTAGCACTTGGTAGTGGAAATACGGTTACCAATAGTGTGAGGAGCACATACCTGAGAGGGAGATATCTTTTGAGATTGAGGTGATGTGGCTAGAAAAAGGGCATATGCAGGAGATGTTGTTGCATGCAAGATGATCAGGATTGGCTCTTGGGTGTGCCATGTATGGCAATGCATCTTAAGCTGCTCATTATTTCCTTGGCCTCATTGCCTTGTTTGCCGCTTCCTGAGCGCCTTCCTTTATCTCTAGCAGTGGTAAAGTCAATTCATAGTAGATAATGCAGCAGTGGCGAGGGTGCTCTGGGTAATCACCATTGCAACTGGTGCTCAGACTGGAGCAGTGCTGACTGCTACATGGGTGGATGATTGATTAGTTGCTAGCAGGGCAAAGAAGCATGTGGTGACTTGAGCAGCCCTCCCCATCACTAGTACAATTGCCCTCGCAAGGCCAACTGAAGGTGAGAGAGGCAAGCAACGATGACTGTTGCTGGGTGGCAAGGACTTGCCCGCTTCTAACTTTTATCTGATTCATTGCCTTATGAATGACCTGCTGCACAATGGGGCGCCTCACTGTGCTGCCTGATTTCATGACTGCTGCTGTCTTGATGCAGGTGGCTGGATAACAGTGGCCTCAGTGGGAGCCTGCCAGTAGAGTGGAGTGCACTGTCCAATCTGACTGACCTGTAAGTTCCTGGGTCGGTCATAGTAGTTGGGTATTAGCTTATTGGATCTCCCCCCCCCTCCCATAGATGGACGATACGTGAGATCCCCCCAAAAAATTCGTATGTTACGCGGTAATACGTACGATACGTTACGTTTGGCAGAATACGTGAGGCTTGACATTGGTTGCTTTATGCTCAGTCAATGATACCCTTGTGAGTGAGCATTGGACCATCATGCTGCAATATCTCACTGACCACCTCCAGCATTCATAGTGGTCCACTCCAACATCAGCACTAGCCACTGTATGGTGATTGGCTTAAATACAGCAAGAGTGGCAACGTGGTCTGTGATCAACACTTTGGACACAGTTGGTGGGGGCTTGGTAATGGTACGCAAGGATTTGGCCCGCTAAACCCTGGATATGCAACCTCTTAGGTCCTGTCCCTCCCTCACCCGTTGCTCTGTGTCAAGTTGCTTGTGCTAATCAGTGACGATTACTACCTGTGATGTATACACTCATAAGATGTGATGTATCCGCTTTTGGCTAACCATGTATGTGCTGCCTGCTTGCATGACTGCTGCCTTGATGCAGGATACTGTACGGAAACACTCTCAGTGGGCCCCTGCCAGTGGAGTGGAGTGCACTGTCCAGTTTGAATATCCTGTAAGTTCCTGGGTGTTGGTTGGGTCTTAAATTAGTCAATGGCCTACTTTACCAGTTTGTGGGGTGTCAATGCCATCATACTGCTCTGAACCATTAGTACATGCTGTCTTGATTGCATCATAGCATCTGCCAGGAAAGAGGGTATGTGGTGGACATGAAGGGTGCACTAAGTAGATGAGGGTGATGTGGCTGGGTGGGCAATCAGGGGGAGGGGCTGAGGGGGGATGGAGGGGCAAGACACTCTCTCTGTCAGGAACAGAAAGTGCATGAAAGTGCTCCACAATTTTCCTGTGGTACCGATGTAAGGTCTGGCAAGGGGTTTTGCAAAAGTGACATATGACACTCCTCCCCCTCCCTCCCCATTCCATCCTCCCTCCTCCCCCTCTTCCTCGCCCCCCCCCCCCGTCTTCCTCCCCCTCCCCCACCCCCCTCAGTCCCTCCATCCCCCCCCTCCACGCTCCCCCTCCCCCCGCCCTCCCTCCATAGGATGGCGGTGGGTAGAGGAAGTATTCTGGCTTAGCTCGGTTTATTCTGCTCTTCTGCTCGGACTCCAACAGAAGTCCGGGGAGTTCTGCCTTTTAGCTCAGAGCCTGAAGTGGACACTGCTGGGGCTAGTAGGAGCCAGATTACATCAGTGTAAACCTTCTGGATGCTAACTGCTGACAACTGAGGAATTCTGGGCTCCTAAGAAAGGGAATATGCACATCCTTGTTCGAATACAGGTCTGCCCGCTTCTGCCCTTCTGCTAGCATGCTCATCTCATTCCAGACTCCTCTAACTTCAGCCACTTCTGCCCCTCTGTCATTCTGACCCCACCCTCCCTCCCCATCGCAATTTGGGAGGGGATAGTGTCCCAGTTTTAGTGTCCCAGGGTTTAGTGCCCCAGGGTTTAGTTTCCCAGGTTTCAAGGTCCCAGGTCTGAGAGGAATAGTCCCAGGTTTTAGTGTTATAGTCCCATGTTTTAGTGGTATAGTCCCAGGGTTTCGCGCCCCAGGATTTAGTGTCTCAGGGTTGAGCGTTTCAGGGTTTAGTGGGCCTCTCTGCAGTGCAGAGCATGGGTGCTCCCTGCAGTGGACAGCATGTGCATGGATGTGAGCTATGGGAGATCGAAGCCTTGGTGCATTTCGTGCTCCATTGCGCTGCCACAATAGGTGCAAAGTACAGTGCATTATTCCAATCAGCAGTCATGGTCAAGATGATGCACAGGTGCTACAGTACTTGTTTAAGCAAAACAATCAATTGGAGCTTGCATTCTGCATGAGGGAGATGATGGAGCACAGGAGGAAGCAAGTGACTGCAATGGGTGCGGAGATAGAGGGTGAGTTCTTAGCACAAGTATGGGATGAAAAGGTGTTGGCAATCTTTGACAATAAGCTTGGGGATGTTCAATTGCCCGGGGAGGCATGTAGTGTGACGTGCTTGGTAACATTGCCAGTGAATTTAAATCCATGACATATACACTCGCGAGTTTTGGGTGGGCAGCTGTGGAACAAAGATGTGTATAGTTATTCCACAGGATTTAGAAGAGTGGAGCATGGTGATTGGCAGTGGGGAGGGGAGACAAGGGGAATTTATGGGACGGGCGGGGAAAGGTCAGTGATCTTTCTGATTCTGTTGTGATTGTTTTGATTGTAAGGTGTTTTAGGGTTTGTTGCTTGTGGTCCTCTGTATGGAGGTGACAGCAAGGCTATTTGGAGGTTGTTTGGGCTGAAAATTGTTTTTCTGTGCTGTTTCTTGAAGGGATGTATTGCCGTGGTCAGCATTGGCCAAGTCCCTTCTTTGCCGTCAATCTACTTTAGTGTTGCAGGTTTGATGTTCCAGAGTTTAAGGGTGTAGTGTGGGCAAATAGTGGGAGGTTTGGGACTGGCAGCGGCCCCCCAAAGGTTTAGTGAGGGAAGGGACAGAACGGGAAGGGTGGGGGTCAGAACGACAGAAAGACAGAAGTCACAAAGCTAGTTATGTTATCACGGGGCGGGGTCAGAAGGGCAGAGGTTGGATTTTAAGGGGGAGGGGACCAGAACGAGCGAGAAGGGCAGAATCTGGCTAAGTAGGGGGATCAGGTAGGTTACTGCTAGAAGGCATATAATTATTATTATTCTGTATGACTTGAGGTAGGATAGAACTTATACCCGCTGCTACTCTCTCCCCTCTTCCCCTCCCCTCGTCTTCCCTCAGCGGTCTTGTGTCCTTCCCTACCTGTCCCAAAGGTCTTATGGTTGTTGTGTTAGGGTTTATGTCATAGGGTCTTGCTTCTGATACCTTATGCCGGGGAAGATAGACCCAAGGTAATGGGAGAATGCAAGAGAAGAATGTCGATGGGATGTAGTTAGATGGCATCGGAACTAGTTATATTCTCCTGTGTCACCTGTATGCTCAGTCAATCCCCTTGTGGGTGAGCATTGGACCATCATGCTGCAATATCTCACTGACCACCTCCAGCATTCATAATGGTCCACTCCAACATCAACACTAGCCACTGGATGATGCTTGGCTTAGTAGAGCAAGAGTGGCAACATGGTCTGTGATCAACACTTTGGACACAGTTGGTGGGGGCTTGGTAATGGTACGCAAGGATTTGGCCCGCTAAATCCTGGATATGCAACCTCTTAGGTCCTGTCCCTCCCTCACCCGTTGCTTTGTGTAAAGTTGCCTGTGCTAATCAGTGACGATTACTTCCTGTGATGCATACACTCATAAGATATGATGTATCCGCCTTTGACTAACCATGTAATGTGTGTGCTGCCTGCTTGCATGACTGCTGCCTTGATGCAGGTATCTGTACAACAACAACCTCAGTGGGACCCTGCCAGTGGAGTGGAGTGCACTGACCAATTTGACTGAGCTGTAAGTTCCTGGGTGTTGGTTGGGTCTTATTTTAGTCAATGGCCTACTTGTACCAGTTTGTGTTGTGACGACGAGGCAGGTAGCCGTAGTACCAAGTACCCATGCAGCGAAAAGCGGCTCAACCCACAGCTGCGCCACTTTGGCAATCAAAGTTAACATCTGCTCGCAGTCAGCCGAGACAGCAACTTTGGCAGCCGATAGCACTTGAGTTCCCTGACGCAGCATATAGTCTCGCATTAGGTCCAACTCTATTAGTCTAACATAGCTTATAGCAGCTGCTTCTTTAAAGAACAGCTATAGACCCAGTGAACACGCAGCATCCATCGATCTGCTACTCACAGCGGTAAACCTGGGCCCACCCACCGCATAACCTTCCGCTGTAGCTAGTTGTACGATCCTTGGGCCCGCTGTCTAGTTGTTTCACAGTGCAGCTGTTAGCTTGTAAAGACAGCAGCAGTTACCTGTGGCAACAGGCACCGAGACCTGGTTTCGGAGCCCGGGCCTCCGATAGTCGAATATATTATTAGGCGCCACAGTGTCCAGGCCATCATACTGCTCTGAACCATTAGTCCATGCATGCTGTCCTGTTTGCATCATATCACCTGCCAGGAAAGAGGGTATGTGGTGGACATGAAGGGTGCACTAAGTAGATGAGGTGCTGTGGCTGGGTGGGCAATCTGGGGGAGGGGCTGATGGGGGAAGGATGGGCAAGACACTCTCTGTCAGCAACAGAAAGTGCATGAAAGTGCTTCACCATTTGCCTGTGGTACCGATGTAGGGTCTGGCAAGGAGTTTTGCAAAAGTGACATATGACACTCCTCCCCCTTCCTCCCTCCCCATTCCATCCTCCCTCCTCCCCCTCTTCCTCGCCCCCCCCCCCCCCCGTCTTCCTCCCCCCTCCCCCACCCCCCTCAGTCCCTCCATCCCCCCCCTCCACGCTCCCCCTCCCCCCGCCCTCCCTCCATAGGATGGCGGTGGGCAGAGGAAGTATTCTGGCTTAGCTCGGTTTATTCTGCTCTTCTGCTCGGACTCCAAATAACAGAAGTCCGGGGAGTTCTGCCTTTTTGCTCAGAGCCTGAAGTGAACACTGCTGGGGCTAGTAGGAGCCAGATTACTACATCAGTGTAAACCTTCTGGATGCTAACTGCTGACAACTGACGAATTCGGGGCTCCTAAGAAAGGGAATATGCACATCCTCGTTCGAATACAGGTCTGCCCGCTTCTGCCCTTCTGCTAGCATGCTCATTTCATTCCAGACTCCTCTAGCTTCAGCCACTTCTGCCCTCTGTCATTCCGACCCCACCCTCCCTCCCCCTCAAAATTTTGGAGGGGATAGTGTCCCAGTTTTAGTGTCCCAGATTTGGTGTCCCAGGGTTTAGTGCCCCAGGGTTTAGTTTCCCAGGTTTCAAGGTCCCAGATTTTAGAGGTACAGTCCCAGGTTTTAGTGTTATAGTCCCATGTTTTAGTGGTATAATCCCAGGGTTGAGCGCCCCAGGGTTTAGTGTCTCAGGGTTGAGCATTTAAGGGTTTAGTGGGCCTCTCTGCAGTGCAGAGCATGTGTGCTCCCTGCAGTGGACAGCATGTGCATGGATGTGAGCGGTGGGAGGTCGAAGTCTTGGTGCATTTTATGCTCCATTGCGAGTCTTATGCCACAATAGGTGCAGAGTACAGTGCATGATTCCAATCAGCAGTCATGGTGAAGATGAGGCACAGGTGCTACAGTACTTGTTTAAGCAGGACAATCAAATGGAGCTTGCATTCTGCATGAGGGAGATGATGGAGCACAGGAGGAAGCAAGTGACTGCAATGGGTGCGGAGATAGGGGGTGAGGTATTAGCCCAAGTATGGGATGAGAAGGTTTCGGTAATCTTTGACAATGAGGTTGGAAAAGTTCAAGATGGGGGGGTGAAGTGGGGTGGGGCGTGTGGAACGTGCCCGATTTTATTGCCAGAGGATTTATATCCATGACACATACATGCACGAGTTTTGGGTGGGCAGCTGTGGAACAAAGGTGAGGTTTTCCATGGGGTTTAGAGGAGTCCAGCACTATGTTGACTGGCAGTGGGAAGGGGTGATTTTGGGCTGGGAGGGGGAAGGTGATCTTTCTGATTTTTCTACTCTGTTTTGATTGTTTTGATAATTACATGTTAAGGGTTTGTTGCTTGTGGTTCTTGGTGTGGAAGTGACAGCAGGGCTATTTGGAGGTGGCCTGGGCTGATATCTTGTTCTTTTGTGCTGTGGCTTGGAGGGGTATATGGTTGTCAGCATCGGCCAAGTCCCTTCTCTGCTGTGTGTTCACTTCAGTTCAGTGTTGCAGGTTTACTCTTCCAGAGTTTAGGGGTTGAAAACCCCAGAGGGTTTAGTCCGGGCAAAAAGCGGGCGGTTTGGGATCAGCACCGGATTTAGTGCTGGAAGGGGCAGAAGCGGAAGGTGCGGGTCAGGATGACAGAAGGTTATGACTTGAAGAAGGATAACATTTATATCCACTGCCACTCTCTCCCCTCTTCCAGTTCCCCCCTCTTCCCCCCGCGATCATGTGTCCTTCCCTGCTTCTCCCAAAGGCCCTCCGAATCTTGGTTTAGGGTCTAGGTCATAGGGTCTTGCTTCTGATAGCTTACGCTGGGGAATGTACGCCCAAGGTAATGGGAGAATGCAAGAGAAGAATGTTGATGGGATGTAGGAAGATGGCATCGGATAGGTGTGCAATTCACACTTTAGAGACAGTCGGGAGGGGGGGGGGGTGCTTGGTAGGGGAAGGCAGGGCATTGGGCCGCTAAACCCTGGATAGCGGCAACCTCTTAGGCCCCGTCCCTCCCTTGCCGTTGCTTTCTGGCAAGTTAATTATGTTAACCAGCAGTGACGGCTACAACCTGGGATGTATGGCTCCTTTTGTATACAGTCATAAGATATGATGTATCCGCCTTTGGCTAACCATGGACTGTGTGTGCTGCCTGCTTGCATGACTGCTGCGTTGATGCAGGTGGCTGTCCCACAACAACCTCAGTGGGACCCTGCCAGTGGAGTGGAGTGCACTGTCCAGTTTGGAGTGGCTGTAAGTTCCTGGGTGTTGGTTGGGTCTTTAAATATTCAATGGCCTACTTGTACCAGTTTGTGGTGTGTCAAGTCCATCATACTGCTTTGACCCATTAGTACATGCTGCCCTGATTGCATCATATCACCTGCCAGGAAAGAGGGTATGTGGTGGACATGAAGGGTGCACTAAGTAGATGAGGGTGATGTGGCTGGGTGGCCATGAAGGGCGAGGGGCTGAGGGGGGAGGGAGGGGCAAGACACTCTCTGTCAAAACAATAAGGTGCATGGGAGTGTTTGACGACATACCGTTGTTAACAATATGAGGTTTGGCAAAAGCGGGGTCTAAGCGGGGTCTTGTGCGCGCTTGTGCGAGGCGGTGTAAAGGAAGGGCAGTGGGATCTAAAGGGTGGCAGGAATATATTGTACTAAGTATATGATTAGTGGACACTGGGGGGTTGTGTTGGGACCCTCTTATCTGTCAGCGTCCGTACAACCCGGTTGAGGTGGTAGATTAGAAGCGTGGCGGTGGAAATGAAGGACAACAGCTGCTGGGGGGCGGGGGGGGGGGGGGGGGGGCAAGACACCCTCTCTGTCAGCAACAGAAAGTGCATGAAAGTGCTTCACAATTTGCCTGTGGTACCGATGTAAGGTCTGGCACTAAGGGGTTTTGCAAAAGTGACATATGACACTCCTCCCCCTCCCTCCCCCCCGTCTTCCTCCCCCCTCCCCCACCCCCCTCAGTCCCTCCATCCCCCCCCCTCCACGCTCCCCCTCCCCCCGCCCTCCCTCCATAGGATGGCGGTGGGCAGAGGAAGTATTCTGGCTTAGCTCGGTTTATTCTGCTCTTCTGCTCGGACTCCAACGGAAATCCTGGGAGTTCTGCCATCTATCTCAGAGCCTGAAGTGGACAGTGCTGGGGCTAGTAGGAGCCAGATTACTACATCAGTGTAAACCTTCTGGATGCTAACTGCTGACAACTGACGAATTCTGGGCTCCCAAGAAAGGGAGTATGCACATCCTCCTTTGAATACAAGTCTGCCCGCTTCTGCCCTTCTGACTAGCATGCTCATCTCATTTCAGACTCCTCTAACTTCAGCCACTTCTGCCCCTCTGTCATTCTGACCCCACCCTCCCTCCCCCTCAAAATTTGGGATGGGATAGTGTCCCTGTTTTAGTGTCCCAGGGTTTAGTGCCCCAGGGTTTAGTTTCCCAGGTTTCAAGGTCCCAGGTTTTAGAGGTATAGTCCCAGGTTTTAGTGTTGTAATCCCATGTTTTAGTAGTATAGTCCCAGGGTTGAGCGCCCCAGGGTTTAGTGTCTCAGGGTTGAGCATTTAAGAGTTTAGTGGGCCTCTCTGCAGTGCAGAGCATGTGTGCTCCCTGCAGTGGACAGCATGTGCATGGACGTGAGCGACGGGAGGTGGAGGTCTTGGTGCATTTTGTGCTCAATTGCGGGTGTTATGCCACAATAGGTGCAAAGTACATTTCATCATTTCAGCAGTCATGGTCAAGATGAGGCACATGTGCTACAGTACTTGTTTAAGCAGCACAATCAATTGGGGTTTCATTTGGCATGAGGGAGATGATGGAGCACAGCAGGAAGGAAGTGGCTGCAATGGGTGCGGAAATAGAGGGTGATGAGGTATTAGCAAAAGTATCAATGGGATGAAAAGGTTTTGGCAATCTTTGACAATGAGGTTGGAGAAGTTCAAAGTGGGGGTTAAGTGGGGTGGGGCGTGTGGAACGTGCCCGATAACATTGCCAGAGGGTTTATATCCATGACACATACATGCGCGAGTTTTGGGTGGGCAGCTGTGGAACGAAGATAAGGCTTTCCACGGGGTTTAGAGGAGTCCAGCACTATGTTGACTGGCAGTGAGAAGGGAGACAGTGGGTGTCTTTGGGCTGGGAGGGGGAAGGTGATCTTTCTGATTTTTCTATTCTGTTTTGATTGTTTTGATAATCACATGTTTTAGTGTTTGTTGCTTGTGGTTCTTGGTGTGGAAGTGACATCAGGGCTATTTGGAGGTGGCCTGGGCTGATTTCTTGTTTCTTTTTGCTGTGGCTTGGAGCGGGTACATGGTTGTCAGCATCGGCCAAGTCCCTTCTCTGCTGTGTGTTCACTTCAGGTCAGTGTTGCAGGTTTACTGTTCCAGAGTTTGGGGTTTGAAAACCCCAGAGGGTTTAGTGCGGGCAAAAAGTGGGCGGTTTGGGATCAGCAGTGGATTTAGTGCTGGAAGGGGCAGAAGCGGAAGGTGCGGGTCAGAATGACAGAAGGTTATGACTTGAAGAAGGATAACACTTATATCCACTGCCACTCTCTCCCCTCTTTCAGTTCCCCCCTCTTCCCCCCGCGATCATGTGTCCTTCCCTGCTCCTCCCAAAGGCCCTCCGATTTTTGGTTTTGGGTCTAGGTCATAGGGTCTTGCTTCTGATAGCTTACGCTGGGGAAGGTACGCCCAAGGTAATGGGAGAATGCAAGAGAAGAATGTTGATGGGATGTAGGGAGATGGCATTGGATAGGTGTACGATTCACACTTTAGAGACAGTCGGGGAGGGGGGGTGCTTGGTAGGGGAAGGCAGGGCATTGGGCCGCTAAACCCTGGATAGCGGCAACCTCTTAGGCCCCGTCCCTCCCTTGCCGTTGCTTTATGGCAAGTTAATTATGTTAACCAGCAGTGACGGCTACAACCTGGGATGTATGGCTCCTTTTGTATACACTCATAAGATGTGATGTATCCGCTTTTGGCTAACCATGTAATGTATGTGCTGCCTGCTTGCATGACTGCTGCGTTGATGCAGGTTTCTGTCCCACAACAACCTCAGTGGGCCCCTGCCAGTGGAGTGGAGTGCACTGTCCATTTTGATTGTCCTGTAAGTTCCTGGGTGTTGGTTGGGTCTTTAACTATTCAATGGCCTACTTGTACCAGTTTGTGGTGTGTCAAGTTCATCATACTGCTTTGACCCATTAGTACATGCTGCCCTGATTGCATCATATCACCTGCCAGGAAAGAGGGTATGTGGTGGACATGAAGGGTGCACTAAGTAGATGAGGGTGATGTGGCTGGGTGGGCAATCTGGGGGAGGGGCTGATGGGGGGCGGGCAGGGGCAAGACACCCTCTCTGTCAGCAACAGAAAGTGCATGAAAGTGCTTCACAATTTGCCTGTGGTAC